>OZ034806.1:12177540-12777540 GCA_964028335.1 Altica lythri | reverse complement strand
TTTAGAGGCCTACGTCTCGTTGTCAAAATCTTTTGAATTTTGGTTTGCAGTTAGAGGTGAGGATGTCACTACTATCACGGCGTTTACACTTTCATTACTGAAAGTAATATTTTTTCGTGATTTTAGTCGAATCTTCAGTCAGCGATTATGCCTTATGCTCGCTGACGGATAACATATACCTTGTACTGACGAGACCCAATAGGTCGAAACCGGTCTACAAGTTATGTTGTCCCTTCTAACTGCAAACCCGAATGGTTGTTTTAAATTATCTATTAGATATACCAACCCCGTTCGACTTTGAAGTGTAATCCAATATCCTTTGGGGTATATAACCCGGGAAGTAGTTGTTTCTTCTTGGTTGAACGGTCATTTTCTTTGAAAATGTTTTTCAAAACTTGTAAAGCGATAGAATTCTATATAATATTATTTTTTGATATCTATTGGAAAGTCGCTTTATTTAATACGACAATATTACAGTTTACTGTATTAATACTTATAGATAGTTTCGAGGCCTACGTCTCGTAGTCAAAATCTTTTGAATTTTGGTTTGCAGTTAGAGGTGAGGATGTCACTACTATCACGGCGTTTACACTTTTATTACTGAAAGTAATATATCTTCGTGATTTTAGTCAAATCTTTAGTCAGCGATTATGCCTTATGCTCGCTGACGGATAACATATACCTTGTACTGACGAGACCCAATAGGTCGAAACCGGTCTACAAGTTATGTTGTCCCTTCTAACTGCAAACCCGAATGGTTGGTTTAAATTATCTATTAGATATACCAACCCCGTTCGACTTTGAAGTGTAATCCAATATCCGTCGGGGTATATAACCCGGGAAGTAGTTGTTTCTTCTTGGTTGAACGGTCATTTTCTTTTAAAATGTTTTTCAAAACTTGTAAAGCGATAGAATTCTATATTATATTATTCTTTGATATCTATTGGAAAGTCGCTTTATTAAATACGACAATATTACAGTTTACTGTATTAATACTTATAGATAGTTTCGAGGCCTACGTCTCGTTGTCAAAATCTTTTGAATTTTGGTTTGCAGTTAGAGGTGAGGATGTCACTACTATCACGGCGTTTACACTTTCATTACTGAAAGTAATATATCTTCGTGATTTTAGTCAAATCTTCAGTCAGCGATTATGCCTTATGCTCGCTGACGGATAACATATACCTTGTACTGACGAGACCCAATAGGGCGAAACCGGTCTACAAGTTATGTTGTCCCTTCTAACTGCAAACCCGAATGGTTGTTTTAAATTATCTATTAGATATACCAACCCCGTTCGACTTTGAAGTGTAATCCAATACCCGTCGGGGTATATAACCCGGGAAGTAGTTGTTTCTTCTTGGTTGAACGGTCATTTTCTTTGAATTTTTTTTTCAAAACTTGTAAAGCGATAGAATTCTATATTATATTATTCTTTGATATCTATTGGAAAGTCGCTTTATTAAATACGACAATATTACAGTTTACTGTATTAATACTTATAAATGAAAGTTAATTTAACGAAAACTTTCAAAATGATCATAGAAATCATTCAGAAGATGATGATAAAATTTAAAGAAAACAGGAAAAGGCAGGGTAAGTAAACCTCGTATAGCGTATTAAATCATATTGAATACTGGTCAAAAAATTGATTGTATATATTTGTATTATTATTTAAAATCTATTTTATTTTGGGCCGAAAAAGAAATTCAAATATTAAAAGAAGAATTTGATTCTTATATTTAAAAAAAATCATATCCCGCTCACAATTTAAAGAATTTGCCAAGAAAAACAACCTCAAGAAGACAGTCCTAGTAATAAGATCAAAAATTCAACATTTAATGTCAACTAAATTTTAACATTTATTTCAGATAAAAAAAAATACATCCTAAACATAAAATATTAAAACACTAAAAGTTAACAACACTTCAATATAAAATAAAACTTAAATTATGATACAATCTAAACAATATAACTTCAAATAGGGTAGTTCCGGGGAAGATGGACCACCTTTATAATTTTGGCCATATCTGGCAGAAAAACATCTTTATTGACACAAAAAAAACTATAACAACTGAAATAACTTATTCTAATAATAAACAGGAACTTAAACTCATTTACTTTTAAGGTTTTTTTTATAAAAAAATATATTAAAAAAATACCATGTGGTCCATCTATCCCTGAGGATGAGGTTTAGTTGAACCACCATATATGGGACAGATGGACCACATGGGGTGAGATGAACCGCATTATAAAATATGAAAAACAACATTCTTAAATATAATATTATTACAAAATATAGATTGATAATATATTAGCAAGCAGTAACAGCCTTTTTTCCACACCGATCACACATATTTTCATATTTTAGACATGACTCGTGCAGCCATCGAGCGCATACAATGCATTGTACCCAGTCATCGGTTTTTTTTGTTTTATTGTAGTGTTCACCACAACCAGCGCAGTTATTTTCTTCCCAATCTTCAAGGGTATCGCTCTCATCGTGTAAAGAGATATTACCATCTGACTCAGAAGTACTGCTTAATGAAAACGGTTCTCTTTTCTTACTTGGTCTAAGCTTTGCACTTTTTGTTGATTTCGTAGTTAGTTTCTGATCTAATTTGCTCTTCTTTCTAGGCACTTTACTTTTTTGGGTTTTTCTTAATTCAATATGTTCAGGTGATGTAAGGACTTGAGCGATTGCACGACCTCGTTTCTTGACATTACCTACGACTTCGGTTTTTTTCGAGATTGGACTAATCATATCTAAGAACTTTCCAGGAGTTATGTCTTCGCCGTCGCCTTGTTGTTTTGAACCATTCGGAGATGAGTGGGTAACACTTCGTAGGGTTTTTGGATCTGATTCAGCTGGTTCCCAAAAAGAACACCCGGGTTGAGCATCGTCAATTGATGCAGGAGGTTGTACAACCTTTCCCTTGACAGTCGGGATAATCTGTAACATTGAATAAGATGAAAATAATAGGTATCTGAGACATTAAGACCTTATAATAAAGCCTTTAACACTAGGGAACAATTTTATAGACACTAAATACCGGTTACCTTTTGATTACGGTGTGTATTTTTAGTCTCAGTGGCAAGTTGTTGGGGAGGTGTAACATTAGATGTACGTCCTTGATTTTTATTTGTCACTACCTACAAATAGCAAGATAGAATGGCATTAATAATAATTAAAGGTGAACCATTGAAATAACTGACCTCATTTTCACTGGCTTGGGTTACTGAATTATTCTCCTCTGATATAAAAGCATAATCCGGTATAGCCTTCCGTGAAAAAGGTATAATTCCGGTAGCCCTAAAACCGGATATTGCGTTCTTAGCTACAGCTGCGTTTGACCATGATTCCGCCAACAATTGACCAAATTGGAGCCGCCCAATTTTTCTGCTGGGGTTTGTTTTCAAAAAATTGTTACAAGCTGCATTATAATGTGATTTTAAAGTCTTGAATACAGCCCTATCAAGAGGCTGTAGATAGTGTGTTGTATGTGGCGGAAGACACAGCATAATGATACCATTTCCTTCGGCGAATTCCAGCATCTCACAATTGTTGCAATGAGACGTGTGACCGTCTAAAATTAAGAGCACTTTGCCCGATGGTTTTCTAGGCATAAAATGCTCCTTTAACCAGTGGAAAAATATTTCTGTATTGACGTAGGCTGACTTTTGAGACATGCGGACAACTGAACCTGGTGGCATCCCTGAAGAAAATTCTTCTTTTAGGTTTTTCCCTTTAAAAATGGAGTATGGTGGGAGAAAGGTTCCTTCACCATTGCAACAGGCTATTACACTTATTGTTTCGCCTCTCTCTCCTGATGTTATTGCTGTTACTGCTTTGCTACCCTTAGCAGCTATAACCTGTCCCGGTTTATTGTTTAGCTGGAGGCCTGTTTCATCAACATTAAAAATATTGCCTGGTTTATTAAAGAGCTGATATTCTTCACGAATACTTCCTAACAATTGAAAGTAGTTATCCACGGTTTCGTGACACAAAGCAGTTTGACGGTTTACTGACACCCCTTCAGCTACTCTAACGCTGAGATCAGGATGACGATTTAAGAAGAGGTTAAGCCAATCATAGCCCGCTAATTTGGCAGACGTGTCAAAACGATGCTTGATTTTTAATTGATCGGCAAGAGCAAAAGCCATCTGACGTACATCAAATCGTGTTGGAGCAAATCCAAACTTTTGAAGTTTTTTTATGTGGGCTACTAATTTTGCCTCAGTTGCATCTCCTAGAGTCGATGAAGGGCCTAACGATCCGGTTTTTTTCAAATTTCCAGACTTACGTCGCCTAAGTAAAGTGGCCTTTGGAACATTGAAGTGCCTGGCGGCAGCGTTTACGCCCATCTTTCCTGAATTAATTGCCGTCATAGCATTATTTAGGTCATTTTCTGACCATAATGCCCTTCTGGCACTTAGTTTCCTTTGGTATCTAGTCGGCATTCTGAAAAAATTAAAAAAATAGCGGTTCGTGTGTGTTTGGTCCATCTATCCCAAATTTCGGGGATAGATGGACCACCCAATAACCTACAATTTAGTTACATGTCAACGCTCACACTACTTATACTAGTAATAAATATAGTTTAAAAAACTAAAAAACACGCTTTTATAGCATATGAAACTAACAAGTAAAAAAATAAATGTAATTAAGGAAAACTAAAAAGCATGTTTCTGAAAAACATCGAACTAAAAAGTTAAAAATAATTTTCAAAATAAAATTAAAACAAAAATAAATGAAAAATACTAGTATTATTGTGAAAAAAGCGTGGGCGCTTGACATTCGAAAAATATGGTATGCAGCGCCCACGCTTTTTTCACAATAATACTAGTATTTTTCATTTATTTTTGTTTTAATTTTATTTTAAAAATTATTTTTAACTTTTTAGTTCGATGTTTTTCAGAAACATGCTTTTTAGTTTTCCTTAATTACATTTATTTTTTTACTTGTTAGTTTCATATGCTATAAAAGCGTGTTTTTTAGTTTTTTAAACTATATTTATTTTTTACTTTTTAGTCCAATTTATTTTATTTCAATAGATTCGTTAATTTGCTGTGACGATTACAAGACCCTCACTCAATCATTATTCGTTTATTTAGTTGGAAATGCTTTGAAAGCGTGTTTTTATGATTTCTCAAATTATATTTATTGTATTCATATTGTTGATGATTAAACATATTGTTTCAATCACTTGGAAAAAAAATATTATTGTGAAATCTAAAGAATTGTTAGACTAATTCTAAGACAATTTCATTCATATCGTTTATAATTAAACGTATTGTTTTCAGAACTTTGAAAAAAAAAGTGTGCGTGTAATCTTCACGCACGATTAAGTAGAACTGTTAAGAAATGCCCATTTTCGTTATGAGCTTGATCATTTATTGGCGACTCTTATAAGTTATTACCTCTTACAGCTCGTTCAGACGGCATGCACGGGACGGTTTTGGATAAAAACCGGTCACCGTGATACTCATTTACAAGACACACGGCGACCGTGATACAAATTGACACGACACCTGGCGAAAGGAAACGAATTTCTATATTCATAGCGCTAGTTGGTTTCTTGCAACAATAAAAATGGATTTGAATACGTTTGTTATGATGTATTGGTATATAAAACATATTCATTGCTATAATTTGAGTTAGTTGTATTACATGTCATTTGGCATAAAAAACATAAATTAATAAAATAGTGCGAAAAAGGTGTTTTTTCAATTATCTCGGTTAATGGTTTATGGATTGAAATAACTTTTATATTAAAAAACTTTTTAAAATCTTTAATTTTTATTTTAACTGTTTGTCTCATAAATAAAAAAGAAAAATTTTATTAACCAATAAGTTTTTTTTCGATTTTTGTAATTGTTAAAAAACAAACAGGTCAAATTTAGCAGTATGTATACGGATTTTTCAACTACTACCTTCCAAATACCCATTTCGACCCTTTAAATACCTTAAAAACATTTTTTATTGTGTCACGGCGCACGGTTTGCAGTGACAAACCCGGGTGTAAATACCGCCGGCAACGGCAAGATGTCCCAGCCCGGTGCACCGTCGACTTCGGTGAAGACGCACATTTAAAACTATGCGCCACAAAGAAACCCGACATCCGATACACCGTCCCGTGCATGCCGTCTGAACGGGCTGTTAGTCGAGTCATTTCATCTAATGCGCAGCAGCCGCGGAGTGGAGAGTTACAAACATACATACATACAGGTGAAGTTAATAAAAGCGTGTTAAAAAGGGACACCAAACATTATATATTGAACAAAAACTTTTAAAGAAATACTTACATTTAGCCAAAATCGCTTCCCTAGTATCAGATTCAAAAATTATAACACGTAAAAATCGAAAAAACTATTTTGCAAACGCTTTAAATGCACCCTACACTTGCAACTGTTCGAGCATAACTGAAACGTATTTTGACTCGCGTAGACATGTAAACCAACACTCCCTAACGATTACCGTCGAAATTACACGAATGGTCCATCTCAGGCGGCGGTCCATCTCTCCCGGAATTACCCTACAACTTGCAAATTCGTGAGTATAAGTATAAGTAAATTTTTATGTTATTAGAAGCTGCATAATAGTTATTTATGATATAAGTGCTAAAAGTGAGATTTTATTTTGTGAGAACAAAATAAAATCCCTTTTAACACGTATATCATACAATATTTTATCTACGAACGCTATTAACGCTTATTATTATTTTTAATAAATAAATTGATAAAATGTATCTAATTTCATCTAACTTACCTACGAAATACGTTGCTAGGACGAAGAAAAAATCGAATGTTGATTTGTTTTTGACAGCTTGCGTCAAACAAATGTTATAAATTCTTATTCGATGATGGAAAGTGATCAAGAAAATGAATTTCTCCCGGTGGAAATTGAAGAAGCTGCTAATAAAGCTACCTTTGAATTATTGCCTAATAAGTCAAAGCGACAGTATGAGTTTTCATACGATCGTTTTCTGAAGTAGTGTGATCAAAAAAATGTTAGAGGTATGGAAACCAGTGTAAAATTGCTGCTTGCTTACTTTGAAGAAAAGTCTAAAATATGTAAATCATCGACGCTTTGGTCCAATTATTCTATGTTGAAAGCAATGATGAATATAAATAACCAGGACATAAGCAGGTATTACTTTTAATTGAATACAACTTCTTCTGATTTTATTTTCTTAGCAGTGCTAAAAGTAAATCACTTTTAGCACTGGTGCTAAAAGTAAATGACATTTAACACCAGTGTCGTAAAAAGACATTTTAGACACTGACAGCACGCGTTAAAAATTCCACTTTTAGTGACGTTTGTAGAAAAAAATAATTTTTAAAATTTTTATCAGTAATTGTTTAAAAAATTGTTATAAACAAATGCGTTGTTTATTAGATGATTAAATTTTTTATCGAATTTCAATCTTTGATACAAATGATTTTTAAAAGAAAATTTATTTTTTTAATTTTTTTTTATTGCTTAAAAAAGCATTTGTTAATAACCAATTATTTTCTTCCACTTCTAGTTAATATTAAGGAAGAAAGGAACAATTTTTTTTAAATCATTATTTCTTTTTGATATAAAAAATTTCGTTTTATTTAATTTTTCATTGTTTATTTAATAAAAAGAAGTCTTTAAGAATATTTATTTTTTCAACGTCTATATCATTAAGTTTTAAAGGTTGAACATAATATGAATTTCCATAAATAGAGTTTTTGAAGTTTTGGGAGTTGAATAATTTTAAATTCACTTTTCGGGAGTCTATTACTACGAAGCACTGTTTTTTCTATTTTAACTAAGCACTGTTTTTCTAGTTCCACTACAAAAGTTCCTATTGTCTTTGGTGCCACCACAAATTTGTTGAGCGGCTGCAACAAATGGCGAAACAATTAACCACTTATTTTCACGAAGTTTATAAAATTTGATGTCGGTAATGTCTACTTGGCCAATTTCACAGTTTGTATGGTCGCTGTTAAATTTTAACATCGGAATTTGACAAGGAGCATCTTTTTTAATTGATGAAGGCGTGGATTCGTGGCAGATAAATTCTTCTTTAGCAATCTCTTGACATTCTGTGTTAAATGACATATAAATTTGTTCGTTTAGGATCAGGAATTAGGTTTTTGGAATAAAAATTTGGTATTTGTCATCTTTAAGGATTGGTAAAGGGAAAAGCTAATACAGATTGTAGGTTTCAATTTCTACGATTGGAATTTCGATTATAAATATGATTTGGTTAATATTACTATAGCTTTTTATATTTATTATTTTTTCAAAATTTAAAATGTTGCTACTAATAGGTTCAAAAGGCAACTTATTATTTGATAACTGAACATCAATTAATTTAATATTTCTCAGTAGTGTTTCTGGTTCATTAATTGAATTGTGAAAGAGTTAAGCTTTTGAAAAGGTAGAGATAGAGATAGATAGATATTTTTGGGTTGGCTGTTAGCCTATATCACTGCGACCTTTGCAGATCTATTGTGAACACCCATTATCTGTGGAATAGGATTAGAGCACCTTGTCCAGCTCTGCCCTCTTAATGAGACTTAATAGCCTTGACAGTGGCCACTCCGCATAACTTGGAGCAGCCGGTTTCTCCTCTCCCAGTACTAGATACCGCGTCCTTGCAAGGCCTTCACATTGGCATAGGACATGAAATGCGGTTTTCTCTTCCTCTTGGCAGTATCGACAAATGTCTTCATCTGCCAAGTTTAGCTGACTCATGTGTTTTCTGAGCCTACAATGTCCTGTCAAGAGACTGACAATCATTCTGACATCATTTCGCCTTTGTGATAGCAGCTCTGCAGTAAACTTCGCCGAGTATCCCTTTATGAAGAGTTTGGCTTGTCGCTTGCCCGGTGATGTTTCCCACCAATCCTGGGCCTTTTCTAGCCTCCATTTCTCAATGGCTGCCTTTCTGAATGTATTAGCAACTCCGCCGAATGGTTCCGGGCCAATCATTGGAGTGTTAGCTCCTGCACGGGCCAATTCATCAGCCTTCTCATTGCCCCGAAACCCTGAGTGTCCTGGTATCCATGCCAGTGTCAGAGAATTTTGACTAGCGGCATGTGTCAGGGCCCCAACGCAGTCCCACACCAGCTGTGAGCTTATTTGTGCTGAGACTATCGTCTTTAGAGCTGCTTGGCTGTCCGAGTATATGACTACGGTTTTACCCATTATACCCTGACTTACAATCTCCGTTGCACAGTGTTGTATGGCCGTTACTTCAGCCTGAAACACTGTGGCATACGCACCTAGACTTAGTTGGATTTTTATCCTGTGTCCTCTACTGTATATACCTGACCCTGTGCCTTTCTCAGTCTTTGAGCCATCGGTATACCAAATTGACTCCCCTTGGATTGGGGGGCCATTGTTCCATGAGTCCCTTTCCAGTATTTCTACTCGAAAGTTTCTCACAAAGTTATACCTGGGGACTATCCTGTCCTGAGGCATACTCATTATTTGATCTGCCTTAACCCTATTGTATAACTCTGCTTGCTTTTTGCCTTTTAATAAGGTAATGGGGGCCTGGCCTTGTAGCAGTCTGTGAGCAGTTGCCATAGCCTCGCCCTGAATGTAAATGTGCAATGGTGGTAGGTTGAGTAGAACCTGTAGTGCGTCCGTTGGGGCGGTTCCCATGGCACCTGTAACATTCAGACATGCCTGCCTTTGAATGCTTTCCAGCTGCCTGATCACCCCGGACTGCTGCGTTCTACTCCACCACACCACCGAACCATAGGTTAACATTGGTCTAATGACTTGTGTATACAACCATAGGTTCATTTTGGGGTTCAATCCCCAGTTCTTGCCACACAATTGTCTACACCTACCAAGGGCTATTGTAGCTTTATGTGTGACCTTTTGAATGTGTTGCTTCCATGATAGCCTCTGGTCAAATACCACACCTAGGTATTTGGCCTCTGTGGCCATTGGAACCAGCACGTTATTGAGCGTTATTGGTTGTAAGCCTTGTAACGCTCTTTTATTAGTAAATGGGACAATTGATGCTTTTTGTGGATTGACTGTTAGGCCTTCATCCTTGCACCACTTGTACACCATATTCATTGCGGACTGCATCCGCTCTGAGACTGTACCCAGAAACTTCCCCTGAATGATTATGGCCATATCATCTGCGAAGCCTAGGCAGTGAAGGCCTTCATTGAGGAGTTTTTTAAGGAGGTCATCCACAAGTGCTGACCACAGCAGAGGTGACAGTACTCCTCCCTGCGGACAGCCCTTTCCCACTGTTGCCTCAATGGACGCCTCACCTAACTTGGACACTACGATCCTATTCGTTAGGTTGGCATACACCCATTGGCATATTAGTGGGGGGACTCCCCTCCTTGAAAGTGCGTCGGTTACTGACTCGGGTCCCACATTACTGAAGGCTCCTTTAATGTCAATAAACGCCGCTAGGGCTACTTCTTTGTCCTCAATTGACTTTGACAATAGCCTGTTCAAGTCATCCAGCGCTAGGTCTGTGGATTTTCCCGGCTGGTATGCATATTGACGATCACTTAATGGGTTCTCCGTTAAGATTTCGTCCCTTATATATCTATCGACCAGTTTTTCCAGCGTTTTTGCTACGAATGACGATAGACTTATTGGTCTGTATGACTTGGTCGATTGGTCCGCCATCCTCCCCACCTTAGGGAGATATAAGACTTCCACCTTTTGCCAAACAGATGGTATAAATCTATAGGCCAAACAAGCCTTAAAGATTTTACACAGTTGTGTTATAATTACATCCAGCCCTTTCTGGAGTAGAGCTGGGTATATTCCATCCATTACTGGTGTTTTGAATGGACAGAATGTGCTGATAGCCCATCTGATTTTTGCAGGTCTGGTTATTTCGGTAGCTAGCTTCCAGTCATCCCTTGAGGGCCTTACCGGCCTTTGACCGTGGCCTGCGCTATCCAATCCTGCTGCTATAAACCGTGAGCCAGGAAAGTGTGCCAATGTTAGCATTCTCAAACTTTCCTCCAACGTTTTGGTATATGATCCGTCCTCCTTTTTGAGGAGGCCGACCTCTTTCGCTGTACCATCCTTAGCCAGGACCTTGTGGATTCTTGAGCATGCGGGGGTCGTTTGGACTTCCTCGCAGAACCTCCTCCAGGAGTCTCTTTTGGCTTTTCGGATTTCTTTATTGTACAGCGTTAACTTTTGTCTATACTCTTCCCAGTTATGAACGGTTTTGGCCTTGTTAAACAGCCTTCTCACCTGAGCCCTAAGCTTCTGTAGGTGTTCGTTCCACCAGGGAGTATTTCTCGTGTACTTTCTTGTCTGTTCCGGGCAGTTTTCACGATAAGCCGACCCAATAGCCTCGCTTACCCTGTCCACCTCCCAGTCCAAACTGTACACATCTCTTATTGACACCATTCTGTCCTCGAGATTCTCATTGAGGGAATTTACATAGTCCTCCCAATTCGTTCTCCGTGGATTTCTGAACGTGGTCTCAATAATTTTGGGGGTGACAATATTAAACCTTACATGCCTGTGATCCGACCCAGACGGCTCGTCCGAGACATGCCAGTTTTCAATCTTGTCGTAGATGTTATTTGTGCAGAGGGTCATATCAAGGACCTCCCTGCGCGTAACTGTTACAAACGTTGGCTTTTTGCCTCTGTTTAATATCTGTAAGCTATTACTAAGTATAAATTGTAATAGATACTCACCTCTAGGGTTGACGTCCGTGCTACCCCACGCTATGTGATGAGCATTGGCGTCGGCCCCCACGTTCCTGCAGGAGGGCTACGTCCACGCCTTCTCTCTCAAATCTCCGACACACTATGGCTGATGCAGCCTTTGCATGCTGGAGATTTGCCTGCAGGACCCTGACTGCACCTACGTTTCCATGGAAGGTTGACACTCACTCTCCCCAGCGATCACTTCCACAGTTGTGGCGCAATCTTTGCTGGAGGGGGCTGTGGTCCTCCCATCTTCGGGCTGCTCATTGTCGTGGTGGGCCGTTAAGCCTGCCTCCGACTCTGGGCTTCCCTGAGTCACAGGACGCTCATCCCCCTTTAGACGGAATTTAATTTTCCCTATCCCAAAGTGGGTGAGCATGCTTTTAGCGCCTCCACGGACTCCTTATCCATGGAGAACGTCCATAGCTGTCCCTTGTCTGTTGGACTTTTCCCAAAGACCGTCCACAGCCCGGTGTTCAGCTTGTGGTTGCCGACCTTTAGTCTTCTAAGGATGCGGTCGGCATCGAGCCTTACCCCATCCTTATCTGGTATGTGCACGGTGCACGTACACGGCTTTGGGATGTCTGTCCCGTCCTTGGCCTGGAGGCTTGCGCCTTCCCAGGGTTTTAGACTTGGAACTACATCCTTTAGCCATTGTGCACTCGCACCATCTGCACATGTGACCAGCAGAAAACCCGGCCTCATCTTGCACTGGTCCAGCCTTACTTGAGGGCCGTCTTCCGGTATGTCCTCCAGTGCATTTTCAATAGCTGATTCTACTGCCTTAAGCCTTGTAGGATCTAGCTTTCTTTCTGGGTATCCAGCTTCTACAACTGCCACCCTTACAGCTGTCAAGGCTTCTTTAAAAGACCTTCCCTCAATATTCCTCTTTTTGAGGTGTACCTCGGGAGGTGTACTTTTATCGGACCTTGACCGCTTTTTGGAGGTGCTGGGCTGTTGGCCTTTCTGCTTAGGAGTTACCTGTGCTGTAGGCTTTGGCTTCTCCTTCTTCTCCTCCTTATTTTCGGTTTTACCCTTTTCTAGAGACTTCCTGAAGTTGTCTCTTATCACCTGGCGTTTTGCCTCGGCGAATTCGAGACCTTCCTTCACAAGTCTCCGTACCTTGTTCTTTGAGGTACCCGATAGTCGTGCCTGGATAACTTCCTCGGTCGACATTAGGTCAATATCTTCCTCCGAATTGACCTTCAGACTGCCCTTTCCCGCTTGCCTTTCGGCTTGTGGTTCCTGGGCCTTTGCCTTTTCCACCTGCCTTACAGCTTCCGGTTTTGGCCTCTCCGCCTTTTTAGCTTGCCTTTTGGCTTTAGCTTCCCGGCGTTTTCCTTTCGCCACCTGCCATTCGGCTTCTGGCTTCGTTTCCATTTTTTCTTTTTCCCTGTCCATATAAATCCCACGAGAAGCTAGGGAAGGGATGGTCCACCTGATCAGAGCCCCGCATGATCAGGTAAGGCTAGTTACAAGGGGGTTTCGCCCGGTGCCCCCAGGGGATCCGTTCGCGACCAACTTTAACCCGTTGGCCATTCAGTACATCAGCACGGTACCTCACACCTTCACTTAGGGTTGTTTGTGTAATTATTAGCCGTAAGATGAGGGAGGGACAGAAGGCCCTCTCCCAGCTTGCCGTTGCCCGGGGTGTGCCACTGGGAGGCTATTATCACCAGGGTCCTGCCGATCCAGGAGGTGAATCCAGAAGCCTAGTAGCGGTCAGCCACTCAAGCTTCTGCATCCATCCCACCCTTCACTGCACCACCCCACCACCCCTTTTGAAAAGGTAATAGCTACTTCTATCTGGTCAATAAATCATCGATATATTGATATAAACTACTTACTTGGTAAGTGAGACTTTCAATATAGGCAAGCTCAAAAATTTGTTTTGCTTGTGCCTGTGCTGTATTAATAATATTGGCAATATTATCAATATGAATTATAGTTACTTAATTTTGTTATTGTCAATTTTATATTTATTGTTAGTTTATCTACAGTTACAGTCGTACCTTTTTCCCTTTTTTAGTTTTTGTATTTATGGATCAGTATATACGTGATTTCCAGATTGAAACTGTAAAAACTTTTTTTTTGGACCTAATCAGTGAATGTCATGATGTGCTTAATATTAACAACAATAATCTTAATTTTAAAATACTTAGTACCAACATTCGTAGCATTGCTAAAAATTTTAAAGAATTTGTTTTAATTTTAAATAATGTGGACTGTAGATTGTATTATATTAACAGAAACACGAGAGGTGTGGAATAAAAATTTATTTGATATTTCTGGTTATCGGACATTGTATAATGAAAGTAAATATAATCAAAATAATGGTGGTATTGTATTTGTGATTTGATTGTTAATCGATTTTGTGCTAAAACTTAAATGCTGGAATTTAAAGTGTTTATAGAATTTTCGATAATTGTAATTTGTGCATTACCTAAAGTTTTTATTTTATTTTGTGTTGTTGAGAGAGTTTTGATCGCTTTATCATACCTGTCAGCATCGCTTTGATCTAGATTGCCCATTATTGATTTGATAATGGAACCGATGCCATTAATTACTCCTCGTTTCTTTACATGTTTTTGGTTAAAACAAGGATTTAGTTGGTTGATCTAAGATTTAGTTTTATTTTCAAGTATGCTGATGGATTCAAATGTATTTAATATATTTTCAAAATAAGATTCGGTATTGTTTGTTGTTTTGTTTATTATCATTTGTTTCAAACAAATAAATTTCTTTTAAAGTGTCAAGAATTCTTCTATTATGTCTGTAATGTGAGTAATTCTAATGAATGACCAATAGTTCACGATATTTTCGGCATTTCCTAAGTGTCAAGTATTTTATTTAAGGTCGGTTTCGTCAGACTTATGTCTGCGAAGTAGAGGATTCCGAAAAATCTGTAACGAAAAGTTTTTTAAGTTTTTTAATATGAAATGTTTCAGTTTTATTTTTATTTTGTTCATTTATAATTTCGACTTTATTTCTATCTAGAAGTTTGTATATTTTATAGGGGCCTATAGATTTGTTCTTTTTTATTTTTGTATTAAATTTTTTTGAAGTGAAACTTCTTTAGAATCGTTGTGATTTCAAACCGGATGCAACGGAAAAAACGACAGGTAAGAGACACAAATACAAAAATTTGTAGGATGAAGCCGGCAAAGAATGAGACAGAAATATACATACTATTTTATATTATCGGTCTCTCCTCTTTGTTCCTTACTTCGTAGCGTCCCCACTTGCGTCTTCTAAGCATAGTCGTCTGTACAGCTCAACAGATATAACTGCAACTTTCAAGGTCAATTCATCGATAGTGGGAGGAGCCTAGAATCAGTTGCATTCAAGCGCCCGATGCGTAAACATCCGTATACTTAACATTGTACTTAAATTCTAGTGCGTTTGCTACGTTGTAAAATGTGTAACAATCGCACTCAATCAACTACGAGATCAAAAACGGTAATAGATGCAGTATTCCAAAGATATATCAACCAAATTGAAACTAAAACATTTGTATCGTATTTTAGTTATCATAAGCCTCTTGTATCATTTGTTGAAACTGAAAATATGGAACTTGAGCAATAAATTATGTAACATATGTTAAATAAAATATCTTTTAAAATTAATCAAAATACGTTCATTTTTAAACAAATAAACTTTGTAATTATCCTACCCTTGTTATATATATTCATCTTATTCTTTTGTCGATTTACTGAAATTTCACTTCTATCGTGTGTGAATCGCACACACACCATTTTTTTTATATACAATGTTTCCCACTTTGAATTGGTCGTTTGTATTACCTTGTGTATTGTGTTTGTCCGCGATTTTCTTTTTGTTTGTTTCAAATTTATCTTTAACATTATAGTAAACATGTTCTAGTCTTTTCTTGTGGTTTTCTGCATAATCTGTGAAAAATGATGTAGGTAGAAATATTTCATTGGGGTTTTGGGAATTCGTATGACCAAAAGTAAGTTCGAAAGGTGTAAAGTTGGTACTACTGTGTATGCTATTAATATAGCCTAAAATTGCATAATTCATAAGGTTATCTTTTTCATTTGGATATAGAGATTTGAGAATTCTTAGGTGCTCAATTATTGTCGAATGAAACCGTTCTACAATAGCGTTACTTTCATGGTGACTTACTGTGGTAAAATGGGCTTTGATTTTACGTACCTTTAAAATTTCGGATACTACATCGTTTTCAAATTCTGTATCATTCTCTAAAATTAAATTTTCTGGAACTCCAAAAGGAGTAAAATATTTAATTAGTCCATTACCTATGTGAATAGCGGTTTTTCCTAAAATTTTGTATGCTTGGGCAAATTTGGTAAATGAATCTACAATTGTCAGGTAAATTTTGTTGTCGAAGAAGAATAAATCAGCATGAACAATTTGGAATGGTCTTCTAGAAGCCGTTCCTGTGATCATTAAAGGGGAATATGGATTTTTCATAGCATATTTTGTTGTTTGGCATGTATCGCAAGCGTTTATATATTCTGTGATCGTGTTTTTAATACCTATCCAATAATAATTTCTTTTAATTTTTTCAAAATTTTCTAAAATTCCTCGATGGTTAGTTTTACTTTTATGATTTTTTTATTATTAAGGATCTCCTCGTATGCATAGACTTAAATACAAATGTACCGAGAACATCTATTGAGGCAGAAGAGACAATTTATTAATTTGGGATTTAAATGCCTGCAAGTTAGGACGAGTGGGGAAGACGTGGGAAGGTAAGGAGTTCCACAATCTGGAGACCCTGGGGATTAAGGAACGATCGAATCGATCCGTTCTCGATGTCGGGCATTGAACAGTATAAGGGTGCATGGAGTTGGCACGTCGCGTTGCTCTGGCAAGTAGAGGCATTATAGTGCGGAGTTCTTCTGAGCAAAATCTGATTATGTATCGGTAAAACAAGGAAAGATCAGCCACTGCTCTTCGGTGGGGTAATGGGGCTAGGTTTTTGGGATACTGGTGTCGTTTATTAGTCGAACTGCTCTTCTCTGTATTGCATCAAGAACTGCGAGCCTTGACGGAGCCGCCGAACCCTATACATGCGAGCAGTATTCAAGATTGGGCCGTATTTGGGCTTTGTAAAGAGTAGCTAATTTGGATGGAGAAAAATATTTCCGTGCTCTAAACAGAAAGCCTAATTGCTTTCCTGCTGCAGTTGCTATGGATGCAATATGTTCGTTCCATAGTAGTTCGTTATACCAACCAGCGTAATGGAGTCGCCCGCTACCAGTGTCTGATCATTGATTGTAATGGATGAGTCGCATGTTTGCCTCTTGTTGGACAGGCAACATGTCTTTGTCTTGTAAGCGTTGAAATTAACAAGATTCTTTCTTCCCCACTTGTCTACAATTCTCAAAACTTGATTGAGAGAAACCGTTGTGGATCTTCTGTCCTCTTCCAGAATATCTAGAGGTATGGGAAGGTTGTGCGCTTTGCTACAGTGTAGTTTGCTATCATCTGCAAAACCATGTATCGGGTTATAGTGGCTTCTAGTAGATCATTAATGTGTTATAAGAATAGAGTTGGAGCTAGAGCCGATCCTTGGGGAACTCCAGCGTTGATCTTGTAGAGGTTGGATGAATGTCCATCTACAGCAACTTGGATATGCCTGTTAAAGAGAAAGTTGGATATCCATCTGCACAGGTTTTGCGACAGTCCGTGTGAAGGCAGTTTATTCAAAAGAGCCGCATGCCACACTTGATCAAATGCTTTTGAGATGTCTAGTGATACTATTTGAGTCTCCCCATAGCGGTGGATGGCATCACTCCAGGCATGAGTTACATATGCTAGTAGATCGGCTGTTAACCATTGCTGGTGAAAACCATATTGCCTGTCACTTAAAAGGTTGTGTGTCTCAAGGTAGCTCAGGATTTCATGATTGACGTATTTCTCCATAGTTTTGCTAATAACAGATAGAAGAGCTATAGGTCTGTAGTTAGAAGGCTGGGTTTTACAGCCTTTCTTGGGGACTGGTTGTACTCTAGCCGTTTTCCAGGATTCTGGAAAAATACCAGTATCATATGATAGTTGAAATAGCTTAGTAAAAACTGGCGCTAGTTCAGCAGCACAATATTTTAAGAGTAAAGCAGGTATTTTCTCAAGGCCGCTTGCTTTGTTGGTATTTAGAGTGGCAAGGACTCTCTGCACACGCTTAACCCTAAATATGATATTTTTAATTGTGTGGGGAGCCCGTGGAATAGAAGGTAGCTCTATGTTGTCCGGTCGGTTAAGTGTCGAGTTCGAAGAGAATATTTTGACAAAGAGTTCTGCCTTTTCTGTGGAGGACTTAACTATTGAGCCGTCATCTGATGTGAGTGGAGGGAACGAACTAGTAAAATTGTTGTTAATATGTTTGGCGAGAGTCCAAAAGGACCTGCTTCCATTAGGGTTTGACATTAGTTTCTCTCTCATTCGAGCGTCAAAGAGACTTTTCGAATTGGAAATAGTGGTGTTGTATCTGTTTCTAGCGTTTATATCATCCTGTTTTGTTTCTTCAGATGGATTTTGTATAAATAATTTGTGGGACTTGATCTTAGCTTTCCGAGCTAGATCGCAATCTTTATGAAACCAAGGCTTCTATATGGTTTTTAAGCGTTTGGTAAAGTGAGGAATGTAAGCTTCCATGGCACACTGAATGATTTCAGTTATACTGTTGCAAACTGCCGATGGATCTTTGTTAATAAATCAAACTGGATTCCAGGAAAAAGTTGCAAAGTAGTCTTGAAGGCCTTCCCGATCTGCTTTTTTTAAATTCTAAAAAGTTCTCTTGGGTGGTGCCTCGAATGGGGAGGTTCGATTGGACATTTGACTTCTACCACAGCATGATCAGAGTTACCTAGGGAAGACAGAACATTAACATTATATTGCTTAGGGTAAGTAGTCAGAAAAAGATCCAGAGTATTAGAATTGTGATTGGCAGATCTGGGAAAGTAAGTGGGCTTGTCGGTTAGTTGGGACAGCCCATGGCTAATTGCAAACTCTTCAGTTAGCCTGCCTTCTCTGTGAACATTAAAGTCCCCAAGCACAATTATCTCTGCAGAAGGGTACTCACTATTAAGGTAGTCGATCTTTTGTGATAGATAGTCTAGTAGTTCATCGCTATTATAGTCTGACGGTCGATAAATACAACATATAAATTTGCTACAGGCTTTTAGTGTTAATTTTAGCCAGGCTATGTTGTTTCTGTTGTTTTCTAGTGCAGGTAGTCTAGAGCAGGAAGGTATGGTTCTTACGTAAACACATACACCATCGTGCCGTTTAAAGTTGTGGTAAAGTTCGTAACCTGGAAATTTTAGATGATTCAGGCTATTTTTCCCAGAAACCTGTGTTTCCGTAAGAACAAGAACATGAGGTTTCAAAGACTGCAAATAGTGGTGGGTTGCGTTAATGTTGGCATTCCACCCGCAGATGTTCGTGAATGTTAATATGCAGTCTGTTTTGTGTTTTGGCTTCTGGGTAAATTTGGCCGAACTAGTGGTTGGTCTACTAGTAGACTGATCGATGGCTATGTTATTTCCATCATGACTTTGCCGAGATGGTCCCCTTTGGATATCCGAATGGGGAACTATTTTACTTCCGGAACATTTAACCTCTGGAGAACTCATCATGGTATTTTTTAAAAAGGAGTTAAAAGAAAGCAGGGAATTGGAGTTAAACGGAAAGGGGAGAAGGAAAGGGAAAGAACCGACTTATAACTCAAATGGGGAAACATGTTTACTTAACGAGTAAACGAGTTGCAGGGTGGTACCTCCTCGGACGATTTTTAATAAGAAGTATTTGATTCCTCCTTTTTTCATTTGTCCTCGTGTTCGTTATCATGACCATTTTCTTAGAGATGGGCCAGTAGGATCAGGATGAGTAGTCTTTTCTATTATTTCTCAAGCACTTCAAAAGATTCTCCAATGCTTCATTAACTCATAAAATATTGTTGGTACTAGACAATCATTTTTCGCATGTGCATATTAATATTTTAGATTTTTGTAAAGAGAATGGTATCACTTTACTTTCATTTCCACCCCACTGTTCGCACAAATTGCAGCCACTTGACCGTTCGGTTTTTGGTCCCTTAAAAAAAGCTGTGAATACTGCTTGTGATGAATGGATGCGGAGTAATCCCGGCCAGACGACCATCTATGACATACCAGGTATAGTTAAAAGTGCTATGCCTCAAGCTGTCACACAAGCAAATATTCAGGCTGGTTTTTTAAAAACTGGAATCTATCCTTTTAATCGGAATTTATTTGGGAAAGTTGATTTTGCACCATCTTTCATTACGGATAGACCAAATCCGACATCCGACACAGGTGGAAGTGCTCCTGTATCTCTTGCAATAGACAGAACTGGCCCGGAAATTATTACAGAAAATTTAGATTTTATCCATTGAAGAAAATTTGTCTACCTTTAGGCCTGGTAATCAAACACCTCCACCTTCATCTTTAATTATAAATTTGAATCACATAGAGCCAGCAGCTTCAACTGCAGCTGTTTTTTCACCTGAAAGTATCAGACCCTTTTCGAAGGCTTCACAAAGAAAAGTAAGGGGTTCTAGGGCTAAGAAGTCAACTATTTATACTAACACACCTGAAAAGGAAGTAATTAGAGAGCAACATGAAGCCAAACAACAACGGTTGAAGGTGAAACAGGCCAAAAAAAATTTTAGTGGGTCAAACAAAGGAAAAGGCAAAGCTAAAAAGGAGCAGATATAACCACAACAATCATCTAAGGAAGAGGAGTATTTTTGTGTGATTTGCTTGGGCGGATTTTCTGAAAGTAGACCCGGAGAAAAGTGGATAAAGTGCCAAGGAAAATGTGAACATTGGTCCCACGTAGACTGCACAGATGGTAGTCGCCATTATAGTTGCCATAACTGCGATGAGTCTGACTAGACTAAATATGTTTAATGTTTTACTATTTTATTGTTAAATTATTAAATGATATTGTTGTGTTTTTGTAGTTTCATAAATGTTTAATTTCTAGGTTTTATTTTATGTTAAAGTTGTCTTTACAGTTTATTTTATATAGATATTTATCTAAAGTTCCTATTATTAGTAGTCATAGTGATTTAAGATTCCGTTTGTAAATTATTTTTTGTACAACTGTCATTAAAAGTGACACTTTTAATGATAGCAAACAATTGATTGTTTACATGAAAGCGTTTTAAAAATACTTTTAACACGGTTTAGTTCACTTTTAACACGGTTTCGTTTATTGTCATTGCAAATTCGCTCATTTTATTATTAAAATAGGGCAGTTGTACAAAAAACATTTTATGGTATTTTTGTTAAAAGTGATTTTATTTTGTTCGTAAAATTGTTCAATTCGCTCCGCTCATTCCACAAACTTTTTCACTCACAAAATAAAACGTCACTTTTAACACTCATATCATAAATAACTATTTTGTATCCAAATTTTGTGATTTCTATTCCCAAAGACGTTATATTACGTATTTTGTGCAATTAAAATAATTACAGATTATTTTTAACTATTTTTTCTTTTGTCACTATCGACCCCAAACACTGTCACAACCGCCCATAGGTGGGGTCGATTGTGACACTATCCTTTTTTATAAACTTACTCCTGTAAGATACCTATTGCAAATAGGGTTAAAATTTGAATATGCGTTCGTAGAGAGATAAACCACTTACTATAAACATCGATTTACCTCCATCTAACTGCCATATACACAGAAATATGACAGATCAACTGAAAATTGTCACAACCGTACCCTGTCTACCCTAATATTTAATAAATTATTTTAAACCGAACTGAACTGCAGGTAAATATCAGAAAAGGTTAGATGAACAAAAAACTAAAACTACCAGTAAATGTAGTAATTAATAACAAAAATAGTCGTTGGTAAAATAATAAAACATCTTATGCAAAAAATTTTGTGAGCGCTTGTAAAGTGTGACAGCGTACCCCTTAATTAGACAGTACCTGGATGACCGAGCTTTGCTCGTGAAACATCTAACTCATAGAGCTTTCTGTTCGTATGTTAGTCAAATTTTGCAAACATATTACTTTAGCAGCGCGGATTCGACGAGCATAAACCTGAGATATTACTATTGTTAAATTATTTTAAATTATTACTAAGTGCAGCCTGTCCCTTGGCAAATAGCCGAGATAGATTACGGCATAGTCCACAGTACAGTCTAAAAAACGCACTAAAAATTTTCTAAATTAGTTTATTTTATTAACAGTTAAAATAATAATTACTGTTTTCACATGTAAGAACAAAAAAAAAAAACAAAAAAAATCTTCTCTTTCGCGTAATCGATCCCATTATGATAACATAACAGAACTGTCAAAACTGACAGACCTGGCGCTTATCCAACTGAGCCACCATCAACTTATATAAAAGCTTTCAAAATTTTATTATCAATACACAATTTAAATTAATTTTAATGACAATTCAGTTTAAATTTCGAAGAAAATGACATTTTCTTAAAACGATTCCTAGCTAGATCGATTTATCGCCCCCGAAACCCCCTATATACTAAATTTCATGAAAATCGTTGGAGCCGATTTCGAGATTCCAATTATATATATATTTACTGTGTTAAAATAAATACCATAGATACATAAAATAAGCACAATTTACAAAAAGAACTTTTTATAATAGAAAGTTTTTTACTGATTTATAGGTCATATTTTGTGGCATCTCAACAATGCACAGCATCCCTGATTTTGCAAAAATATTAAGTCATACAACGCTGTGATTGATCATAGAGAAGATTGTTTCCTTGTTAACAAAATCAAGGGTAGTTGTATCTAAAAACTTTCTAAAACAGTTTATTTTATTACCAGTTAAAATAATAATTACTGTTTTCACATGTATAAACAAAAAAAAAAAGAATAAAAACTTCTCTCTCGCGAGTTCGATCCTATTTCAATAACCCAACAGAATTGTCACAATCTACCGCTTTACCCCTTATCCAAATAGGCCACTGCAAACTTATATGAACTCTTTCAAAATGATAATATGTATACATATTTAATTTAATAACAATTCAGTATAAATTTCGAAATCTGTGTATATGCCTAAACACACTTGAAACATGCATTGTCATCCAGTTCTTAGCTATCCTGAAAATTTCAGAGCTCTAGGTAGTCGGGAAATAGGTTTAAATTCGATTGCAAATTCCACGGAATGACACAGAGACACAGAACACGGCGAAAATATAAAAAACTTTCTAAAAAACATACATATATAAAAAAGAAATTGAAGACATATTAAAAGTCAATCAAATAATAAGTTTTAAACGTATATGTTTTTATGTATTTTAATAGTATGATTTACTTTAATTTTGTCAAACAGAATTCGCAGCTTCTTTCATAACCTCACGTATTAGTAAGTTATCACATATAAAACATTATAAAAAAAATTTTATTACATAAAAAATTTTTTCTTCACTATAGATGTCCTGAAAAAGAATAAATTCGAAAGCTTGACAAAAATAAAAGAGTTTTCTTTATTTACATTGGCCATAACATTGACTGCAACTCCACTATTGACTTCACGTTATATATATATATATATATATATATATATATATATATATATGAAGAGTAGTGGTGTTCCGTGAAACACTACATCATAACATATATATATATATATATATTGAGATGATATTAGTTACTATGTTATATTAAATAAGAATGTAGAAGGAAAATCTAATGGAAAGTAGAGAAAGGAGATTTTCTTATTTCGAGTCAGAGCGCAAATTTAGTAACATTGGGATTGATTATCATCATCTTCTTCATAATTCCTAAAAAAGGAAAAAGAAAATAGAATAATAAGAAAAAAAATACAAATACATTTCAAAGATTTTTATTTAAAAATTCAAAAATGATTAATCTACATTATATAAAGTTTTGATCATTAAGAAATTGATAAATGGGTAAAGTAGATAATTAAAAGTTTATAAAATTGCCAATACGTTAGTAATCAAACATTAATTTTAAATGAATTAGGGGTGTAAGTAAATGAGAAAATTAAATTATAAAAAAAAAAGACATCACAAATAGTTAAAATACATGTTAAAACTTCTACTTACTTTTAAATAATACGTATTTACCATCCATATTCTAATTTTATTAATAGTTCAAATGCCAAATGAAATATTCTGAAAAAGAGAAAATTATTAGTTTGTAGTGCTAGTAAATTTCATAAGAATATAAAAAAGAATGATCATTGTTTTAAATTGTAATATTGAATCAAGAATTAGATTTTGTTAATAATTTTATTTGAATAAGAAATTAGTAGGCGATTAGATGGAAAAGATGTATAGATTTAAGTTTGTTGAATTTGTCATTTGTTTTTTTGTTGATTCTGATAGAATCTCACTTGTTTTCTGGTTGTTGAAAGAGAAGTTGTATTAAAAATTTGCTCCGTAGAAATTTTGAGTTTTTTTTGAAAGTATTGAGAATAGAAAGTATTAAAACAGTTTAAAGTATCAAGATTATCCCAAGGTAACCAGAGAGAGCAATTGGTAAGAGAAATTTATATGATTTTATGAAGAAATAGATATTTCAATTTATGGGGCTGAGCACTTTATGGTATAACTGTATTTTAATTGAGTTAAAGAAGATTAAATTAATATTCAACAAGAAAGAAAGTCATAATTACACTTACCAGAGAAGATAGTAGTCATCCATCGCTTGGTTTTGAAGAGGAAGTGATTATTTGATCTTCATAAAGTTTCCTGAAATCTTTGCTGTATTGGAGGAAGAAAGTAGATTGTCCTAAGAACAGAATCCTGATTCCAGAAGAGGAGAGAAGCTTCACACAAATGGTAACAACTTTGCACTCGTTATAATAAAGAGTTTTATATGTGTTTGATTTTTGAAATTTTGATGAACATTTTTATTTCACTGTTTTATGCATTTAACTAAATTATTATTATTATTAGTCACCTTTTTGTTAAGTTTAATACAAATTGTTTAATAACTCAAGACAGAATATTTCATTTATAGATATTTGATGCATGTTTTGGTTTATCAACGGTATCTTTGAAGTTTGACACATTTTGAATTAGAAAGGTTAGAAATTTATATGCAATTCATGCCTAGAAAATATTATTGGTCTAGGATATTGCGGTTATACAGTCATTTTATTGCAAATTTGTGTATTAATTGATTTAGAATCTAGTTTGGTTGAATATTTGAACTCTGACCTTGACATAAGGGAATAGCCGGTAGCATATTTAATTAATCATATTGGAATATAATTACACTGAGTTAATTCTTACCTATTCACTATTTATATTTAAAATTTAAAAGTAATTAAAGGTAAGGAATATTTTATAACATAGTGATTGATATTATCAAAACATATCATTATTATTCATACATGTTATAAATTTTGGCGCCCAACGTGGGGCTCGAAACAATCGAAATTAGAGCCTATTCTAAGAATTAAAACTTGAGAGTTTTGTTAAGGTTGTTGTTTCATTATTTCGCTCTAAACAATCAAAATTAGAGCCGATTCAAATAATTAAAATTTGAGAATTTTGTTAAATTTTTTTTTATTATTTCGCTCTAAACAATCAAAACTAGAGCCTATTTAAATAATTAATATTTAAAATATTTTTTTTGAAAACTTGATTTGAAATTTTTTTTTGTGATTCATATTAGTTATATTTATCTCGATAGAATAAATTGTGAATATGGAGGGAAAAATGAGATTGAGAGATGGTAAGATAGTAGGAGATGAGAGTGAAAGTAGTGATGGAGGAGAGATTGAGATGGAAAGTGTGGCGGTACAAGTACATGAAGAGAGAGTGTTAGGAGCAGGAGATTACCGAGTGGAAGAGCTCATTCAAACAGGGCAAACACAGGAAGAAGCAGAAATGGAAGAAGGAGAGAATTTAATTGAGATAGGGGGAGAGCAGGATCGAACTATGATAGAAATAGAGACAGATGAAACTGCTGGTGAAAATGCACAAGAAGAGCAGGAGGTACAGGAAAGACCAGTAGGAGAGACTCAAACAGATTTGTGTAGGATGCTTCAAAGTTTTATGATGAACAATGATAAGAAATTTGAAGAGATTAATAAAAATATGATGAATATGAGTAAAGATATTGATAAGAAATTTGATCAACAAAAAGAAGAAATTAAAGATATAAAAAAAGATATAAAAGAAGATAATGTGAAGATGAAGGAAGATATTAGGGAAGATATAGATAAGAAATTTGAAGAAAATAATAAAAAGTTGGATCAACAAAAAGAAGATATTAAAAAAAAATTAGATGAAATAAAAGAAGATAATAAGATTTTTAAAAGAGAAATTAGTAGTATTAAAGAAGATAATTTGAAGATCAAGGAAGAAATAAAAATTATGAAGATAGACTGTAACAAGAATATGGAACAGCAAAATATTAAATTAAGGAATGAAATCCAGGAGACAGGGATTAAAATTAAGGGGGAAATTAAAATGGTAGAAGAGAAAATAGTAGAAGTGAGTAAACAAACAGAACAAATAAAAAAGGAAATAGGACAGATAAAGATGCAAGAGCAAATTAATGAAGAGGTAGTGGACAATTTAAAAATTAACTTAGGAAAAGAATTTGAAAGACTAGAGGGAGAAGTAGAAAAACAAAAAGGAGTTTGTAGTAAGAATCAAGAATTAACCCAGTATAAATTAAATAAGGAAATGGAAGATATGCAAAAGAAGTTACAAGAAATTATGGATAATAATGTCAGAGGAAATATGGTGGGAGTTCTTCCTAACATGATATCACACTACAACAATACCGGAATTAAATTTGATGGAAACATTAATCATATACATCCAAAAGTATTTGTGAATATAATAAAAAGTAAAACAAAACATATTAGTGATTTCTTGGAGAAAAAACTGTTGATCCGGGATATGTTAACAGGACATCCTTTACTATGGTTCTGCAATAAAGAAAATCAAATGTCGTCAATAAAAGATTTCGAAGAGCAATTTTGTAGATATTTCTGGGGGGAAATCCAACAATCTACTTTTAGAGAAAAACTGTATTTTGGTAAATATGACTATAATAAAGGAAAAAATTTTAATGCATATGCAATGCAACTATATAATAATGCACAATATTTGGAACCTGCAATGAGGGAAGAGGAAATTGTTTTGTATGTGGCGAGACAGTACAAACATGAAATGACGGAAACAATAGCAATTCATAATATTAAAACAATGGAACAGTTATCAAATTACTTACAGAGACTAGAACGAAGTCTAATGAATGAAAGTAGAACGAATGGGAATGAAAGATTTAATGATAGAAATAGATATGATAATAGGAATTCAGGAGGTAATAGATTTAATGAAAGGAATCGAAATGAGAATAGGAATGATAGTAATTACAGATTTAATAATAGGAATAGGGAATTTAATAGGGGATATAGTAATTTTAATAGGAATGAAACAAGAGCAAATGAATATAGGAATGATAATAGTTATGGTAGAAATGGGGAAAATAGGAATTCTGATAGAAGAAATAGGGAATTTCCAAATAATAATAATTATGATAGGAATGTAGGATCAGGTGATAGGTGGAACAGAGACAATAATTATAGTAATAGATATTATGATAATAGAAATGTAGTAAATCGGGAGAACGAAAGGAGAGATAGAGGTGAAAACAGTAGACAGGTGAATGTTGTAAGTGTTAATCAGAGTGATGTGACTGGTCAAGGCCAGGGACAGAGCGTGGATTTTGCATAAATCGCTCTCATGTGCATAATATCATCTACTCTTCTAAGTATGAACATCCTAGGGAATTTATTGTGAATGATGACGAGGTTAAATTTAATGAACTAAAAAGGTTAATTTTTATAGAGGGGGTTTTCCAAAATATTAAATGTAAAATTATGATAGATACTGGTTCAGAGGTTACTTTAATTAGTCAAAGGGTGGTTTCACAAATCAAACAAGATGATATTATGGTGATAAAAACAAATAAATGATCATTAGTGGGAGCGAATAATAAGAAATTATATGAAACAAGTAATATGATTATGGGGGAAATTTTAATAGGGTGTAAAATGTATAAATTTCAAATGTTATTAATACAAAATTTGAACTATGACATTATATTGGGTTCAGATGAATTAAATAATCATAAGGTTATCATCGATTATGAAGATGAATGTTTAAGATGGGAACAACAAATAATACCATTTATAGTAAAAAAGAATGAAAGTTCGGAAATTAATAATAATGTTATGTACAACAACATAGAAAATATGGAGTTTGACAAATTAGAAGAAAATTGTGGATTGTATAGGACGGAAGTAGAAATATTATGTAAGAAATATTATAAATTGTTTAATGAAGATATATGTATAGCTACAAATTACACGCACAAGTTGGAGATGAATAAAGACATTAAGAATTTTAAAATAAAAACTTATCCGATACCGTATAAAATAAAAGATGAAGTATATGAAGAATTAAATAAAATGTTGAAGGATGGAATAATAGAAAGATCGGATTCTCCATACATAAATGCAATTACTTGTGTAAGAAAGAAGTCAGGAGAGATTAGAATATGTCTTGATGCAAGAAACATAAATGCCTATACAGTCAAACAATATGAAAGTCCTATGAATGTGGAAGGAATTTTTGGAAGAATTACAAATGCAAAAATTTATTCTAAATTAGATCTTAAACATAGTTTCTGGTTAATTCCGTTAGAAGAAAATAGTAGACCATATACAGCTTTCATGGTAGATGGTATTGTATATCAATTTTGTGTGGTGCCATATGGATTGCAAAGTTCATGTGCAGCTTTAGTTAGAACTTTACATACAATTTTAAATAAATATGAATCATTCATTTTACACTACATTGATGATATTTTAATTTATTCGGAAAATGAAATTGTACATAAAAAACATTTAGAAATCACATTAAAAGAATTGGAAAGAGCTGGACTAAAATTAAATGTGGAAAAGTGTAAATTTTATCAAACAGAAGTTAAATATTTAGGATATGTCTTGAATACGACAGGGGTAAGTATGGATCCTGAAAGAGTACAAGCTATTATGAATTATCAAACACCTAAAAATTTGAAGACGTTAAGAGGATTCCTTGGAATTATAAATTATTATAAAAGATTAATACCAGATTTGTCAAATAAAGAAGTTCCTTTAATAGAGCTACTGAAAAAAGATGTTAAATGGAAATGGACACCCGAGAGAGAAAAAGCTTTTCAAGAATTAAAATTTGTCTTTACCAATAATTTAAAAGTGTATCACCCGCAATACGATAAAGTATTTATACTTAGGACAGATGCATCGATAGAAAGATTAGCAGGAGTGTTAATACAAGTTCAGGAAGTAGGAGAAGTACCTATTAGTTTTGTATCAAGAGTAACAAAGAATTGTGAGAAGAAGTACACGGTTACGGAATTGGAGATGGCCAGTGTGGTATTTTGTATAACCAAATTAAGGTTTTATTTGTTAGGAGCAAAGTTTATAGTGGAGAGTGATCATAATGCTTTAACGGCGATGATGAAAAATAGGTATGCAAATAATAGGGTACACAGATGGTTGTTATTGTTGCAAGAATACGACTTTGAGATTAAATATATTCCAGGAAAAAGTAACATCATAGCAGATGCATTGAGTAGGGAAAGTGAAGAACAAGGGGACCATAAAAAATTCAAAATAGGTATAAATAAATTATTGGATAAAGAGGGATTATTTACTTTGGAAAGGGTTATACAAGATCAGAATTATTTGACAGAGGTGGAAAAGAAAAGAACTTTTACAGAAGACAATATTATTTATAAAAAACTAGAAAATTGGGATACGTATGTTATTACAACTAATTATGCAAAGGAAATTCTATATAATCTTCATCACGAATATGGTCATATCGGAGTAAGAAAATTATGGATGCTATTTAGGGAAAATTATTATGCAAAAAAGGATTTAACTAGAGCCAAAGAAATATGCAAAGCTTGTACAATATGTCAATTAGCCAAAGAAAAAAATTATCATAATAGCAATTGTTTGTGACTAAAGAAACTTTTAAATTTGCGCGCCTATTGTTGCGCATAAGCAAGGAATTATGTTGTTACACCCTCTCTCAGAGGGTGTCATTATTCGTTTAACGCTGTTAAGTAAAGGTCGTTTTAAGCAAGTTAGTGTGTTTTCTTTCAATCATCCTAGTTTTGGAAAATCAAGATATTTGTAAAGCCAGTTATATACAGTCCACTTTCGAAGTTATTGTTTCTCAACATTTTTTGGTCCTGGCGATCCAGATATTTGTGTAAATAGTTGATAATCATCAACTTAATTTTCAAGTTTGCAAGCGGCGTGCATTGTGAATGCAATAATTCCAGTCAGCCACTTCACTGCCTCAAGTAAGAAATCGACGTTCTATCAACCACTTAGCTGGTCAACTACAAACTTCTGCTTAGTGAGTGAGTATACCTACTTTCCTTTTTACAATTCCTTCTATAACAGATTTATTTCTAAACCTGGATTTGGTATTCTCTCTTTTGAATTTATATTATACTTATATTTTTTCAAGATGACCGACGCAAATATTTCTCTATTACGTAGAAAACGCGGTATAATTAAGTCAAAATTAACAAATTTTAACAATTTCATGAATAAAAATAACGATTTAGATAATAGTGTTGATAATTCTATTGTATTGGCGGATATTCAGTGGCGCTTAGATAAATTTCAAGTCTTAATTAACGATTTCGAGTCCATTCAGGATGAAATTGAATGTCAGAATGAAACAATTTCTGAAGATGATTTAAAAGAAAGAGAAGATTTTGAAAATTCCTTTTATAGTGCACTCGCACTAGCAAAATCAATACTTGATAAATTTTATTCAGATAAATGTTCGGAAAATTCAGCTCGTTCTATAAGATCAAACGCCCATTCTGTTAATCATAATCTAAATGTTAATAGTGTTAAACTGCCAACAATCGAGTTGCCAAAATTCAACGGTGATTTTGAGAGTTGGATGGATTTTCATGATTCATTTGATTCGCTAATAATAAAAAACACAACTTTAAGCGACATACAAAAATTTCATTATCTTAAATCCGTTATTTCTGGAAATGCATCTGCGGTGATTAGTTCGTTGCCCATTTCATCAATTAATTTTGAATTAGCGTGGCAATTAATTTGCGAAAGATACGCAAACAAAGATATTTTGATATTCAGTCATATAAAGGCTATTTTTAATTTGCCAAATATAGTGAAGGAAAGTTCTCAGCAACTTCGTCATTTGATAGACACAATGACAAGTAATCTACGGTCATTAAAGTCACTAGGAGAACCTACTGATCAGTGGGGTACACTCCTTCATTATATTTTGATAAACAAATTGGATTCAGCTACTGAACGTGAGTGGGATCTTTCCAAACCTACTGGCGCTACGTTTGCTAACCTTCTTGAATTTTTAAAAAAGAGAGCTGATATTCTGGAAAATCGTATTCTCAAACCAAATGAAAATAAAGATGTTTCTTTTCAAAAAACTTGCATGAAAGGAAATAAATCGTCAAAATCATTTATTTCAACCCAACTTACATGTCAGTTTTGCCAAAGTGCACATAAAATATCAAATTGTGCTAAATTTCTCAATCTAAGTGTTAAACAGAGATCAGAAGAAGTAAAAAATCGGAAACTTTGTTTAAATTGCATACATTCAGGGCACATTAGTAAAAATTGTAAATATGGAAAATGTCAAAAATGCGGACTAAAACATCATACATTACTACACGTGGACACAATCTCGTTTTCGTCTGCTCCACAAGGTTCTTCAGCTCCAACAGTTTCTCCGATTTTACAAACATCTTCTCGTGATAACACATCATCAGGAAACCCAACGTCATCTGTGCTTCTTTCATCGTACATTCCTGATAATCTGGTGCTTCTATCCACTGTATCTGTTCTTATAAAGGATTCTTATGGTAAATTTCAAAATGCCAAAGCTATTCTCGATTCCGGGTCACAATCTAATTTCATCTCTGAAGATTTCTTTAACAAATTAGGGTTACAAAGGCAAGCCACTGAAATTTCAGTATCTGGTATTAGTCAGGTGGCTTCATTAATAAATTCAAAGTGTTCCGTCGAACTTGAAGCAATACACTCCAAATTTTCTATCTCTTTACCATGTCTCATAATAAAGGAGATATGTAGTTCGCTTCCAAGTTTTCCGATTGACGCGAATAGCCTTAATATTCCTCAAAACATTACTCTTGCTGATCCCTCATTCTTTAATCCTTCTAAAATTGACATTCTCATTGGATCTTCTGTGTTTTGGGATCTACTTCAAGTAGGGCAGATAAGATTAGGTCGTAATATGCCCATTCTTCAAAAAACTCATCTCGGTTGGATTATCTCAGGCCCAATTGCTAGCTCTTCAAGCAATATCACTCATTGCAATTTGTCTTGCAATTCCGAATGCCAAACTCTGTCTAAATTCTGGGAATTGGAAGAGTGCAGTAATTTAAAGAGAATACTTTCTGAAGAAGAGCAAATGTGTGAAACTCATTTTTCATCAACGTTTAAAAGGAACGCTGAAGGTAGGTTCATTGTTCAGATCGCTCTCAAGGAATCACCCAATGTTCTCGGGGACTCAAGCAAAATCGCTACCAAGCAATTTTACAATATTGAGCGAAGATTTCAGTATAATCACATGCTTCGAGAAAGGTATTCTGAATTTATTCAAGAATATATAAATATGGGACATATGTCTAAATCAAATTTCATTCTTTCTAAAGACGTCTCTTATTTTTTACCCCATCATCCAGTGTTGAAGGAAGAAAGTTCGACTACTAAACTTCGTGTCGTTTTCAACGGTAGTTCTCCTTCTAGTTCTGGAGTTTCGGTAAACGACATTCAAATGGTTGGTCCCAATGTACAAAGTGATCTTTTTTCAATTCTTCTGCGCTTTCGCCAGCACGCTTATGTAGTTTCCGCTGACATAGCCAAGATGTACCGGCAGGTTCTTATCGACCAGTCCCAGCGAAGCTTGCAGCAAATTCTTTGGAGATTCAATCCTGAAGAGGAATTAGGTTCCTTTCAGCTCAATACTGTAACGTACGGTACCGCTGCTGCATCCTTTCTCGCTACAAGGTGTTTGATTCAACTTTCAATAGATTCTTCTGATAAGTATCCTGAAGCTTCAAAAAGGATTGCTGATGATTTCTATGTCGACGACCTTTTGACCGGCTCGGACACAGCATCTGATCTGTCTCGTTTATGTTCTGAGATAAATGTAATTCTTCAAGGTGGTTGCTTTCCTTTGCGAAAATGGGCATCAAATTGTCCTGCTATAATTCAAGGTCTTAACGGTTCCCTTGAAGACTCAAACTTTCTTCACTTAGGAGACAACACCAAGGCTTTAGGTATTCTATGGTGTTTTGACACTGATATTCTAGCTTATCATGTCAAGGACATTATGTCCAAATCAATCAGCAAACGATCAATCCTCTCAAACATTTCTCAAATTTTTGATCCGCTAGGGCTTTTGGCTCCTTGCATTATTAAGGCTAAAATTCTAATTCAAAAAATCTGGTCTGAAAATCTTGACTGGGATCAGTCGGTTCCTATTTACATTCATACGGAATGGTTATCCTTTAAGAATGAACTTCCTTTACTAAATGATCTTAAAATTCCTCGCCATTTTATCTGCCAAAATTACATTCATCTTGAATTGCATGGATTCTCCGATGCATCAGAGCAAGCATATGGAGCATGTATTTATAGTCGCAGTGTCAATTCCTTCGGTGAGGTTGCAGTTCGTCTTATTTGTGCAAAGAGTAAGGTTGCTCCTCTCAAAAAACACACTCTTCCTAGACTCGAGCTTCTAGGAGCTCTTATCCTTTCAAGGTTGTTCAAAAAGGTAATTGAGTCATTAACAATCGAGTTTAGAAGCATTTATTTTTGGTCAGACTCGACAATAGTCTTAGGGTGGATTAACACGGCACCCAACTGTCTTAAAACCTTTGTTGCGAATCGGATTTCAGAGATACAAACCAATACAACTTCTGGTATATGGTCTCATGTTGGTTCCAAGGAAAATCCCGCTGACTTACTTACGCGTGGCCTCAATCCTTCTCTGCTCCAGTTTTCAAGTTTATGGTGGGATGGACCATGTTTCTTGCATTCAGAGCCGATTTCTTGGCCTGCTCAGCCCCTCCAATTAGATAAGGAACTTCCTGAATTAAAGCAGCATTCCCTGGCTTTGATTGCGTTACCAGAAATAGACTTTCCGCTAAACCGTTTCTCTAGTTTAACGCGATTGTTACGTTGCGTAGCATACTGCCTACGTTTCATACATAATTGTCAACGTTCAGTTTCTTCTAAGTTAACAGGCTGTTTGTCTATTAAAGAGTTGGATAATGCTGAAAAATGTTTAATTAAATTAGTCCAATCACAAGCATTCAGTAGAGAGCTTCGAACTCTACTTTCAAGTAAATCCCTATCTTCCAAAAGCAATTTATTATCTTTATGCCCATTTCTAGATGATGGTATTCTTCGTGTAGGAGGAAGATTAAAAAATTCTTCATTTAATAGGGATAAAAAACATCCTATTTTATTACCTTCTGGTCACCATTTCACAAAACTAGTATTCAGGGATGCACACATTAAGTCTTTGCATTGCGGTGCTCAGCATCTTCTTTATGTTGTTCGTGAAAAATACTGGCCTATTCATGGCAGAAACGCAGCTAAAGCAGCGGTTCGCAATTGCATAACTTGTTTTAAAGTCAATCCTTCTTTCATTACTCCGTTGATGGGAAATCTTCCTTTATTCAGAGTTGAACCGTCATTTCCGTTTTGTCACGCCGGAGTTGATTACGCCGGTCCGTTTCTTCTTAAGGACAGACGAGGGCGGGGATGTAAAACCTACAAGGCTTATGTTTGCCTATTTATATGTCTCAGTACTAAGGCCTTGCATTTAGAGTTAGTTTCTGATTTATCAACACCAACGTTTATTTCGGCTCTTAAGCGTTTTATTTCACGCAGAGGCATGCCGCATCAAATGCACTCTGATAATGGCACAAACTTTGTTGGTGCTCGCAACGAGCTAATCGGCTTAGGTGAATTTTTAAGAAATAATGCAAACCATATTTTAGATGAATGTAATAATCAAAATTTCTCTTGGAGTTTCATTCCCGGTTATTCGCCTCATTTTGGAGGTATCTGGGAAGCAGGCGTAAAATCTGTAAAATTTCACATGAAACGGACGATGTCGAATGCGTTATTAGTTTATGAGGATTTTCAAACTATTTTAATTCAAATAGAGGGAATATTGAATTCAAGACCTCTTTCCCCTCTATCCAGTGATCCTAACGATTTAAGTCCTTTAACACCTTCACACTTTTTAATTGGAAGACCCATTCACTCACTTCCTGAAGTAAATTTCATGGATTGTAAGGAGAACAGGTTATCGTTATACGAAAGACTTCAACTCATCCAGCAACACTTTTGGAAGCGCTGGGCATTAGAGTATATATCCGAGTTACAGCAGCGTCAGAAATGGAAAGGAAATTCTCCAAACGTGAAACCAGACACATTGGTTCTTATCAAGGATAAGACACTTCCTCCGAAGAAATGGTTACTTGGACACGTTCACTCGCTTCATCCTGGTGCTGATGGAGTAGTTCGAGTAGTGACCATTAGAACTAACAGTGGAAATATTCGAAGAGCAGTTTCAAATATATGTCCTCTTCCGATAGACACTGTGTAAAGTGTTGTGAAAATGATTATTTTTACTGTTGACTATTTCTTGTATATATGTATATTTTAATTGTTTTATTTCTGTTGAAAGTTAGCCCTTTCAAGGCGGGGGGCATGTTTGTGACTAAAGAAACTTTTAAATTTGCGCGCCTATTGTTGCGCATAAGCAAGGAATTATGTTGTTACACCCTCTCTCAGAGGGTGTCATTATTCGTTTAACGCTGTTAAGTAAAGGTCGTTTTAAGCAAGTTAGTGTGTTTTCTTTCAATCATCCTAGTTTTGGAAAATCAAGATATTTGTAAAGCCAGTTATATACAGTCCACTTTCGAAGTTATTGTTTCTCAACAGCAATATAAATAAATCAATAGTAACACAAAAACCATTACAAATTTTAGCAATAGATTTTATAAGTAATTTAGTGGAGAGTATTCAGGGATGTAAACACATATTGGTCATGGTAGACATATTTACAAAATATGTACAGATGTATCCTTGTAAAAGAACAAATACCAATACAATATTAAAATGCATTAAAAATTATATACAAATTCATGGAAAACCAGAGAAATTAATTTTAGATCATGCCACATATTTTGAGAATTATAAATTTTTATCTGCATGTCAACATTATAATATACAAGTAAATTTTATTAGCATAAGAAATCCATCATCAAATCCAGCTGAAAGATATATCAAAGAAGTAATTAAATATTTGAGAATTTTATGTATACAAGAACACGATCAGTGGGAAAATAACTTGGATAAAGTACAAAGATATGTGAATGAAACACCTCATGGAGTGACGAAAGAATGTCCAGAGCTTTTATTTAAAGGTAGAGTACCAGAAAGAAAGTGGGAATGGAATAGAAGACAAGAAATCCAAGAAATATTTGATAAAGTTAATAAAAATTTAAAAAGAAACGCAGAACGATATGTCAAGAGACAAGAAAAGAAATTGAAAAAGAAAACTAAATTTGAAAAGGGAGAACTTGTCATAATAAGAGCTTTACAAGTAGCGAATAAAAGGGAAAATTTGTGTGCAAAATTATTAATGCCTTTTGAGGGACCATATGTGGTAGATAATCATAATGCTGAAAACAGCTATCGGTTAGTATATCCGGATACAGGGAGATTAAGGGGAGTTTTTAATATTAAGGATGTGTACAAGTTTATACCAGAAGAGGGGTAGATGATATTAATAGCAAAGTTTTGTAAATAATAGTATTAAGATGTAAATATCAAATTAAGATTTAATGGTTTTATTAAAAAAAGGTTTATACAATCTGTGCAAATAATATTAATTGAGGCTAAAGTTTTTGTAAAATGAGTGTTTATTTATAAAAAAAAAAATAGATTAAAATTATAATTTTTAATCCAACATCAATGAAATGTTTGATGTAAAAATTTTAATTGGGGGATTTGAGATGATATTAGTTACTATGTTATATTAAATAAGAATGTAGAAGGAAAATCTAATGGAAAGTAGAGAAAGGAGATTTTCTTATTTCGAGTCAGAGCGCAAATTTAGTAACATTGGGATTGATTATCATCATCTTCTTCATAATTCCTAAAAAAGGAAAAAGAAAATAGAATAATAAGAAAAAAAATACAAATACATTTCAAAGATTTTTATTTAAAAATTCAAAAATGATTAATCTACATTATATAAAGTTTTGATCATTAAGAAATTGATAAATGGGTAAAGTAGATAATTAAAAGTTTATAAAATTGCCAATACGTTAGTAATCAAACATTAATTTTAAATGAATTAGGGGTGTAAGTAAATGAGAAAATTAAATTATAAAAAAAAAAGACATCACAAATAGTTAAAATACATGTTAAAACTTCTACTTACTTTTAAATAATACGTATTTACCATCCATATTCTAATTTTATTAATAGTTCAAATGCCAAATGAAATATTCTGAAACAGAGAAAATTATTAGTTTGTAGTGCTAGTAAATTTCATAAGAATATAAAAAAGAATGATCATTGTTTTAAATTGTAATATTGAATCAAGAATTAGATTTTGTTAATAATTTTATTTGAATAAGAAATTAGTAGGCGATTAGATGGAAAAGATGTATAGATTTAAGTTTGTTGAATTTGTCATTTGTTTTTTTGTTGATTCTGATAGAATCTCACTTGTTTTCTGGTTGTTGAAAGAGAAGTTGTATTAAAAATTTGCTCCGTAGAAATTTTGAGTTTTTTTTGAAAGTATTGAGAATAGAAAGTATTAAAACAGTTTAAAGTATCAAGATTATCCCAAGGTAACCAGAGAGAGCAATTGGTAAGAGAAATTTATATGATTTTATGAAGAAATAGATATTTCAATTTATGGGGCTGAGCACTTTATGGTATAACTGTATTTTAATTGAGTTAAAGAAGATTAAATTAATATTCAACAAGAAAGAAAGTCATAATTACACTTACCAGAGAAGATAGTAGTCATCCATCGCTTGGTTTTGAAGAGGAAGTGATTATTTGATCTTCATAAAGTTTCCTGAAATCTTTGCTGTATTGGAGGAAGAAAGTAGATTGTCCTAAGAACAGAATCCTGATTCCAGAAGAGGAGAGAAGCTTCACACAAATGGTAACAACTTTGCACTCGTTATAATAAAGAGTTTTATATGTGTTTGATTTTTGAAATTTTGATGAACATTTTTATTTCACTGTTTTATGCATTTAACTAAATTATTATTATTATTAGTCACCTTTTTGTTAAGTTTAATACAAATTGTTTAATAACTCAAGACAGAATATTTCATTTATAGATATTTGATGCATGTTTTGGTTTATCAACGGTATCTTTGAAGTTTGACACATTTTGAATTAGAAAGGTTAGAAATTTATATGCAATTCATGCCTAGAAAATATTATTGGTCTAGGATATTGCGGTTATACAGTCATTTTATTGCAAATTTGTGTATTAATTGATTTAGAATCTAGTTTGGTTGAATATTTGAACTCTGACCTTGACATAAGGGAATAGCCGGTAGCATATTTAATTAATCATATTGGAATATAATTACACTGAGTTAATTCTTACCTATTCACTATTTATATTTAAAATTTAAAAGTAATTAAAGGTAAGGAATATTTTATAACATAGTGATTGATATTATCAAAACATATCATTATTATTCATATACATGTTATAATATATATATATATATATATATATATATATATATATATATATATATATATATATAAGAAAGAAAAAATGATTTTTCTTGGGGTTGCGGTCCAAAGGCCTCTAGTGATTAAAACACTATTAAAGGTGTACTCTTTTATTAAAAGTCAAGAAGCTTTCGAAACCGTTTGGTTTCTTTCTCAAGACAACTAAAATGTGAACAAAATATTACACAACATTGAACAAAATATAAAATTTTAACTTACTAATAGTTGAGAATTGTAAGAATAAAACCTTAAAAACACGAAGAATGATGAAAAATTTTTTAAAAGTTTTTTTTTTTATAATTATAGTCAAAAATTTTTTGATTGATGTAAATTAGATATCGATTGTCACATTCAATTGTAAAATTTTTTTTTTTATACTATCCGGTCAAAAATAATTATAAATCTATATATATATATATATATATATATATATATATATATATATATATATATATATATATATATATATATACACCACTACTGTTCATTCTACCATCCGTGAAACACTACATCATAACATATATATATAAATATATACAAGAATTGCTCGTTTAAATATAATATATTAGATTAGATTAGATAGATTAGATTAGATAGATAGATTAGATATTGTCACACACAGCGGGATAAGTTGGCACAAGTTAATTAAACGACAAATATAAGAAGAACTATATTTAATACACTTATGAGTAAGTACAATAATAAGAAAAAATAATTACTAAACAAAAGTAAAAAAGTACTATTTACCTACAAATCGTCATCTGAATCACATTGCACGGAATTTTATATTTTTGTCGAAGTTTTCTATTTTTAAAAACTTTTATTTGAACAATGGTAAAATCAAAGGAAACTTGGAAAAAATTATAGGTACAATGCCAAGGGCCTATATTTATAAACTATTCTAATCTAGTACTGACCCTGTAAAAATAGGGATTTGGCAAGATGTAACTCCTTCCTTCTTAAGATTAAAAAAATATGGATTTATTTTTCGAAGTGGATTCCAAAGGAATTTCTTGAAGTTCTATGGCTCTGTAGAAATTTTCTTTTTATTCCCCTTGAACTGTTTGAATCTGTTTCTGCAGGTAAAGACCCTAATGAGTACAATGTAAGCAACCATACTTAACGTCGAAAGCACTGAAGTATTAATTTAGGGCTAATAACATCTAGGCTTTAATATTGTTACATCTAATTACTTCCATACCTAATCTAACCTTAATATTACCTAATCAACATCAGATAGTTAGATACAAATAAACAAAATGTAACTTTATATGTCAATCTGACGATGCTAGTTCAGCGAAACATGTCATTTTAAAAAAGAATTTAATTAAAGTGAAAGTTATATAAAAAACAGAGAGTTTTTTATTACTTTTATTATTCCAAATTGGGCATTCGCAGTTTGTTGAATTGGTTTAAAATTCTTAGAAAATTCATTGATTTCATGAAGTTCTTCAAAATCAATCTTTGACTTGCTAGATAATTGATAAATTTTCATGAATTTTATTTTATAATCTACTATGCTAAAATAAACGGTTTTCCCGCAGTTAATTGAATGTTATTGATATATTTCTTTTCTTTCATCCATATTTCATATGATTTCGGAATTTTTAGTAGAGTTGGTTCTGTAAATATTGTTGGGTTTTTTATTTAGAGAAGAGTATTTCTGGTTCGGATTGTATGACTAGGATTTCGTCTCGTGTCACTTGTTGTATAATCATTTCTTGTATGTTGATTTCCAAAATATGGCAATTTTCAGGAGTATTGCCTTGAAGCAAAAAAAAGGTACACTTATCTGGAGGAATAAAGTTCTGTTTACAATAATAATTATTATCCAACATTGGACATTCATCTTTTTTAAACTGAATCTTTTCATGTTTCAAATAGGGGTAAGAAGGGGTATACATTTTATGGTTTTGAATTATTGGATAGGTATACCCAACAAGACAATTCACGTGGAATAAACGTAAAATCGACGTTTTTATTGGCGTCGCGGGTACGTAGAATGGAACACAGAAAAAACGTCGATTCTACGTAACAATGTCAGAGTGGAAGTAACGTTGAGTATCAACGTGTAAGTAACGTCGAGTTACTTACACGTTGAAGTGAAGTAACGTCGAGTAATGTCGAGTATCGACGTCGAAGTAATGTCGAGTATCGACGTGAAAATCACGTCATGTGGAAATGATACTCAGGTCTCATTTAGGGGAAATAGTATACATTTCGCATTAATTTGCTCAATTTGACAAATTTGATGTCTGTGACTAACATCATTTAGAACATACATATTTAAATCTTTGGAACTGTAAGGATCAGAATAAAGATAATCGTATTTCTAAAGATTTTTTCAACAAATACCGCTAAAATATTGATAATTTTCATTAAGGTAAACGTACCTATTATCGGCACATTTAGCAAATATAATACCCGAATAACCCAAATTCTAATTATTGATTTGGCTAATAAAAGATATCATATTAGGTTCGGAATATTTATTTAAAAATAAAGTTCATACATAATATTTACAAAAGTAACTAAATACAAAGTCTTTTGTGCTCGTATTATCGACACCCTTAAATAAATCCATATTCTAGTCTTCGACACGTATAAGATCCTTTTATTGGCACAGAAGTGGATAATTTGATCATCCAATAAGTAAGTACTTAGGTAAGTATCTAGTCAATAATGAAATATGATAATATTCATATTATAGCATTAAACTTAAAATAATAAACACGATTCTTTGTAAAACTAAAAGAAAATTATTTGGTATTTCATTGGTAAACAATTGAATTATAAAACATGAATTTATTGGTCACTCACAAAAGGGAGATTAAAATTCCTCTGTATCATCTTTTGATAGACCAAGACAAGTCTCATGTTAGTATTTTAGGCAGGTAGAACAAAGACGCATGTCCAGCTGATCTTCAGTGTCGCACAATGCACAATACCAAGATTCATATGAAAGATATGATGTTGAAGGTTGATTGGTTAAAAGTTCAGTGCCTCCTTTGGAGAAAAGATTCTTAGTAACACTCTGTAATTTATTTGTCGCCCTGCGCTTAGGAGTTCTTTTAGTAAAATGTGGTAAAACAGCAATTTTTGCTTTCTTGTTGTTTCTTTTGGGTACACTTTTGCTTCCATTGCATTTTCAGCTGTTCCTCTTGTTTTTTCTTTTCTTCTTTTTTTTAAGTATTGTTGCCACTAAGATGAAGTTGCTACACTAGGTACTTTATCCTTTATTACCTTACGCTTAGCATTATTTTCCTGGGATGTAGGCCATAACAAATTTTTTTGGAATGGGGTCGGGATAGATTCATCTACAGCACTTTGTGGTATTGGTGACAACTGTTTTTCTGAACTTGAATTTTTCTTGCTTTTAGAATCTGATTTATTCGTCGTTGCAACTTGAGTACTTTCCATTTGCTGAAAGTTTGGTTCCAAAAGTGGAGAAAGTTTCTCTAAAGGTTTTTCTACGGGCACGTCATGTTGAGCTTTGTGTTGAGCCTTATTGAATGTATTGAAAATTCTTATGGGAATATCTTCAGAGATGCCTTCTGAGAGAGATAAATTAGAACAGTCAAAAATTTCTGTAACATCTATTTCATTGTCATTATTTGCTGCCTCAGCAAACATGTCTTTGGTATTTGAGTTTTTCTGGAGTTCATAGTCTACTTGTAATTGGCCATTGATTAATTTGTAATCATTAATTTCCGTGACATCCATTTGGTTGTATCTTCATGAAATTTATTTTCAATTTGTGCTACATGCTCAGCTCCCCCTATTGCATTATTGTTATTGGCTGTTTTGCTCTTCATTTTCTTCCAGAGTGAAAACAGACTGGTGTGCTCTACTGGTCCTTCCCAAACGGGCCCGGCAAGCTGAAACAATGTAAGAGTCTTTTTTGGAATATATTGTTCACGTCTTAAAATTGCATCGGATTCTGTAGGAAATTCATGGTTTTCCTGTTGTTTTTGGGCTTTGACCTCCGTTTTTAAAATATTTTGAAAATTTAATATTTTCAACATTGAAGGGAACAAGTCCACAGGTCCTAAAGCCACTCTTAACTATATCTGGAATGTTTGTCAGTTTCTAAAAAGTGGTGTCCAAAATGGGGGCAAATAGGTCTTTAGTGATCTTTTTACCTTGGTTTTCCATTCTCCATCGGTGCACACTCTTTTTCCATTCAAATATCAATGGTCGAAAAACTGCCACGTCTAATGGTTGTAGAATATGTATTGCGTTCGGGCAAAGAGCTACAAGAACAATACTATTTTACTGCAAAATTCGCTGAGGGCCATCGTTAGATGGGATGTGTGTCCGTCCAAAAAGAAAATAAGAGGAAACTGAACTTTTTGAGCAACTAGCCAAGGATGAAATATGTTGGCGATGTACTCAAAGAAAGTTTCACCAGTCATCCATCCATTTTCTGACTTTCCGATACACTTTTTCAGCAACTGATTTGGGAACTCTTTTATAATTAAAAACGATCATTGGTGGTAAAATTTGACCAGAGTCACTACAAGTAACCGAATTCATTATTGCTTACAAATGAGTAAACCGTTCTATCACCCCTTTTAACTAACACTTTGTCTCCCTTGGGACTGAGAAAAAAAGCAGTTTCATCGCAATTGAATACTCGACCAGGGTCATGAGTTATGTTAAAATGGTTTGAGTCTTCTAAAAAGGTTCCTACTTCGATAAACCACTGACGAATGCGATTTACTGTAAGGCTGTTTCTAGCAACAGTAAGGTTTTGAGAAATCCTTGGAGACAGCTCATGATGTCTGTTCAAAAACAATTCGAACCATTTACGTTCAGGCCTACTGTCTGTCAAATTATTAGGCCTATTCATTTCTTTAACCAATAGCTGAACACTATCTAAGAGCATTGTTTTTGTTGCAGGAAATTCACAGGCCGCAATCCGAAATAACCATGTCAACAATAAATTTTCTTCTTCCCGTGTTAATATGGTTTCTGGCCCACATTTCTTATCTATAGTCGTTCTACCTTTTACTTTGTCCTGTAGAGTGGACCTGGGTATTTTATATAGTTTACTAGCTGTTTTAAATGGCATTCCGGATCGAATAGCGTTAACAGCTTCATTCAACTCTTCAACAGAATATAGAATTCATTTTTTCTTTTCCATTTTGGGGTAATTTTAATCTGAAAAAGAAAAATTCCAATTATCGGCACGTAAATGTATATATTATCGGCAGTATTATTATGTCAAAATAAGGCAAAGTTCTAACAAAAAAAGGGTTGCTGAAAATTGGTAAGAAATATTATGGCTTTATATTCAATATAATGACCAAATACTTCTTATGTTACCTGAATGGCTAAAGGTAAAATATCCTAAATATAGTCTAATACATATAACCAATTATCGGCACATCCGCCGAAAATTGGGTCAACGACTAATATTTATGTAGGGTGCGTTATTGAACAGTGAACCAACCTTTTTTCTAAGTCATATAAATTGCTAGAAATTAAAATTAAGAATTTCGTTTTAGTGTTATCGATTAGGTAATTTCATAAGGTTTCTCAGTTTAAGGTTACAGAAAACCAAAGGAACAAACTAGAGCCATAAAGGAGATTTTGTAAAAAATGAAATTTGGCTCACTGTGTACTAAGGGTAGTTTACACTGAAACACCCGTATTTCAACAGTGAACCATAATTTCATTACCAGTAAAAATGCTTATTTGTGAAGAGAAACCACGCAATTTTTGATACTAATCTTTATTATTGCCACACAAAATACAAATAAAAAAAAATTTCTTCTAACAAAAAAAAAACTTCTTAAACATATCAATAATTCTTCAATTAAAAATTAAGATTTTTTATAGTTTGGTACTCAGTGGTTACTTAGATATTAACGCTAAACCTTTTTAGATAATTAGTAGATAAGTATAATATAAGTCTTCATTCCTACCAGTTAAAGAGCCGCGAAAAAAAAACACATCAAAATGCGTCAAATTAAATATTTACGCCATATTTAGTAACGATAAGTTTACGTCGAAGGAATATTTAATTAGACGTTTGGTACCCGACACACAAGGAGGAGGGAGAATCATTTTAATGTCACTCAGTTTCACATTTGCCATATCAGGTTCTAAAGGGAACATAAATTATTTATTATTAAAACGATCTTTTAATTTTAGCTATGAAACGCAATATTCATCATAATTTTCTTTTTCAAGAATATTCGCAATGTAATAAACAACCCGTTTTTTAGATTACAGTAGTACAAGGACATATTCGTCAATCATTGGCTTACGCTGCAAATCAGGAAAATCTTCATAAATAATTTCATTATCTTGGTCATCTTCCTCATCCGATTCTACGTCTGTTTCACTTTCAAGATTTATTTCTTCTACTTCACTCATTTCACTGTCTTCGTCTAGTTGAACTCTTCTTTTACTGTTCTTCTTATTTGGTGTTTTTCTTATTTTACTTGTCGATGGAAGCATTTCATTTCCACAATCTTGTAGAACTTTTCTTTTATACGGACCTTTTCTATTTAATGCAGCAGTACGTTCTTTAGCTATTCTTTCCTTTTCTGGCGTGTCCGTTGCTATCATGCTTTTGCCCAGTTTTCTACCTTTCCGTTTGTTGGAACGAGGGCCAGCTTTCAGCAGAGGACGAAACATTTGTGGAGTGATGATATGCTCCGACTTTGGTTCATGATTTTCATCTTTGCATGCTTCATCTGCATGTTTCTTTGGCGATGTCACTTTTTGGTGATGATGTTCTTCTGATAGTATAGATGGACTTTCCCGATCAGGTGTAGCAACGGGATCATTAATTGAAGGACGCATCTCTGGAGGAGACGAATCCTGGGGCTGTTGATTATTGCTTTTATTCATGTTGAGAATTGCAGAAGCTTCAGCACCAGGCAATTTTTAGGACACCACAGGAACGGGGCGGTCTGTCACGCTACTTGGCATGAAGTCTTCATCGGAAAACATATCCCTATTATAGGGTAAAATTCCACATTTTGCGAAAGCTGCCGATATATTTAATGGAGTCATAGATATGGGATAAGCATGTCCAATGTAACTTGCTATGTCGTAAATTGTAACTGGTTTCCCTGGGTTCTGTAGCATCCATGATTCAAGTGCGGAATAATAATAAGTCTTTAAAGGGCCCATCAAACCCACATCTAAGGGTTGCAGTTTGTGAGTAGTGTGAGGATGAAACGTAAGAATCACAACACCAGATTGTTTCGGTAAATCTAGAGCCTCAATGGACAAATGTGACTCATGATTATCTATTATTATTTTATTCATGTTGAGAATTGCAGAAGCTTCAGCATCAGGCAATTTTTAGGACACCACAGGAACGGGGCGGTCTGTCACGCTACTTGGCATGAAGTCTTCATCGGAAAACATATCCCTATTATAGGGGAAAATTCCACATTTTGCGAAAGCTTCCGATATATTTAATGGAGTCATAGATCTGGGATAAGCATGTCCAATGTAACTTGCTATGTCGTAAATTGTAACTGGTTTCCCTGGGTTCTGTAGCAACCATGATTCAAGTGCGGAATAATAATAAGTCTTTAAAGGGCCCATCAAACCCACATCTAAGGGTTGCAGTTTGTGAGTAGTGTGAGGATGAAACGTAAGAATCACAACACCAGATTGTTTCGCTAAATCTAGAGCCTCAATGGACAAATGTGACTCATGATTATCTATTATTAGCAGAGATGGATTTTCTGGTGTCGTGCTTGAACACTTAATGAAATGTTTCATTACCTCTACGAATAAGTCACTGGTCATCTCACCTGAAGGACTCGCGAGCCCTAAACTACCAGGAGGTGCACCGTGCATCATCAAATTTTTAAAGTTTTTCCGAGGAAATATTATAGCAGGGGGCAGGGCGTGGCCTGTAGCACTAACCATACAGCATGTAGTGACAAGCGTGCCCTTTTCTTCACTTGTGACTTTACCCACTTTAGCTCCTGCTGGAGCTACAATTTTCCGAGGTTTCTGGACGGTGGTTGTGCCGGTTTCGTCAAGATTAAAAATTCAAGTTCCATCCCCGAATTTAGGCTCTCGTTTCAGTAACTCTTCTAAATTATTTAAAAAATATTGCCACAGTTTCACGGTTAAATGAGGTAGCTCGTGCGAGACTTACAGCTTCTGGTTTGTTTACCGAAATATCAGGATGTCTTTTTTTGAAGGAACGAAACCATTCCAAACCTGCCAATTGATGTCTTTCCCATGAGCTTGGTATTTTAATGCCATTAACCTTTGCTATTTCGTACGCCACCTTCCTACATTCTTTAACCGTTAAACCTTAAAACATTACTGAACATTCTTTGTAGTATTTTAATAATATTTGTTTATGTTCTTCAGTAAACACTTTATTTATGTCATACCTAGGTACAAGTGATATATTATCACCATGTTCACGTTTGTTTTTCACGTAACGGCCCAATGTAGGGTACGGAATTTGCCAGGTTTTTGCCGCCGTCCTAATGGAGTTACCATTTTCTACCATTAGTAAAGCTGACTTCATGTAGTCTTTTTTGTGTTTTCCTATTTTTCGTTCCTTATTTTTTGGTATTGGCATCCTAAAGCAAACAAAAATATTATTAATTTTCAACATTACACTATCAAGGAACAATGAACAGGACCGTAAGGTACACAGTGAACCGGTTCACTGTGTACTATGCGGACCTGGTTCACTGTTCAATACACACACTATTTAACTTATAATATATAAAAAAATAGGTTATACACTGAATTGTCACAACGCAATATGCTCAAAAAACGACTAAAACTACAACAATTTTGACTGCATACAGCTTTTGTTCTTATAATTAATAACAAAATATACAAAAATAAAGATACTTACGTGAAAATTCTGTGTTATTTTCTCGGAAAACAAATAAACCGCTATGACACGGGTAAATAAAAAAAGTTTTTCACAAATAAATAATAAAAATATTAACTCCTAAACATATAAAACCTAATTAAACGTTTATACGAAAACTTATTCAGCAATCATAACATAACTAGCGGCCACCCGCGACTTCATCCGCGTGGATTTTAGTTTTTTGCCACCGAGTTTCATACAAATTTGCAACCCCTAGGGATGGAATTGAAACAAGCAATTTCGTAGTACACCACTAAGTAATGAAACAAATTTATTCTCAAATTTTCAAGACTCTACGCGTCTATCGACAGTGTCATATCGGCAAGCAGCAGCGTGCTACCCTCTCACCGCTTCACACACCCCGCTCAGTAAAGCGCTAGTGGTATTAGACTATTATTATTTTAAAACTTTAAAAACTTGCATGCTATATGCATGCAAAATCTCAGCCAGATCGGTTTGAAATTGACAAAGTTTCATACAAACTTTCATCCCTATTTTATTCCTTAGGGGTGGAGTTTATTAAAATCCTTTATTAGGGAATGCCTAAGCCATAGTAGCTATATGCATGCAAAATCTCAGCCCGATCGGTTTAAAACTGACACAGTTTCATACCAACTTTCATCCCATATTTTATCCCCTTATGGCTGGAATTTATCAAAATCCTTTCTTAAGGAATGCTACGTCATAGTAGCTACATTCATGCAAAATCTCAGCCCGATCAGTTTAAAATTGACAAAGTTTCATATAAACTTTTATTCCCTTTTTTATCCCCTTAGGGGTGGAAATTATTAAAATCCTTTCTTAAGGGATGCCTACGTCATAGTAGCTATGTGCATGCAAAATCTCAGTCTGATCGGTTTAAAATTGATAAAGTTTCATCCCCTATTTTATCCCCTGAAGGGTAGAATTTATTAGAATCCTTTCATATGGAATGCCTACGTCATAGTAGCTATATGCATGCAAAATCTCAGCCCGATCGGTTTAAAATTGACAAAGTTTCATACAAACTTTTATCCCCTGTTTTATCCCCTTGGGGGTTGAATTAATCAAAATTCTTTCTTAGGGGGTGCCTAAGTTATAGTAGCTATATGCATGCAAAATCTTAGCACGATCGGTTTAAAATTGACAGAGTTTCATAAAAACTTTCATCCCCTTAGGGGTGGAATTAATCAAAATCCTTTCTTAGCGGATGCCTACGTTATAACATCTACCTGCATGCCAAATTTCAGCCCCATCTGTCCAGCGGTTTGGGATCTGCGTTGATAGATCACTATATCAGTCAGTCACCTTTGAGTTTTATATATATAGATATGTCTTACCTGTTTCTTGATCCTTTTACATTAAATTTAGTAGATCTAGACAAATTCTATTCGAGGAGTTCCGCCTGTGACAAACATGGATATTGTGTCTTATTTAGTCCTAACACATACTTATTATACTAAAGAACGAAAGAAAACCTACAAAAGCTTGCAGTCATTTAAGTATTTTGAGTCTGGGTTTTTGGTAAATTGTGGGACAAAAATAGTTAATTGTTTCTACATTTTAGTGGGAAAGGTACGTTATTTAGACCTGGTAGAATTATTGATTAGTCACATGTTTGTGTTCAAGAGTTCGTTTAAGTTTTAACAATAATGTTTTTTTAGGTGAAACATATTCAAAAACAAAATGCTAAACTTTTGGAAGTTTGGTGCATTGTTGCCAAAGATGGAAGTGTTTCTACAGCGCATTGTACGTGTATGGCTGGGCATAGTGAACTTTGTAGTCATGTGGGTGCAATTTTATTTGCAGTCGAGTAAGCAAATAGAAGAAAGGCTGAAACATCTTGCACAGATAATAATAATAATAAACAGTCTTTATTGAAAACAAATGTACATGACATTTGCCCACAGGGCGAAGATTAGCTTAAAGCTACTCATTAACTCTTAACCCTATTTACAATAATTATTATGCTATAATACTTAACTAATATTATTTCAACAGTCACAGTAACAGTAGTAAATAAACAATACCAATAAAATGAAAAAATATTTATAAAATAAAAAGAAATAAATTGTTAATGTATAAGACATAAATGATACTAACTACTAGCTTACAAAGCCAACTGCTCCTTCAGGAATAATTGATTGTATTTTTTACGAAATTGATTTTCCGAGGAAAGAAAGTCGGGTTTTAGGTGACTAAATAAAGATACAATATTAAATGTAAAACAACGAGAAAATAAGGCAGTAGTGTGGTGTGACATAGTCAATGTACAGTATCTAATGTTTCTGTTATGAACCATATTTCTAGGTATTAATTTTTCAAATAAATACGATGGTGCCCTATGTTTAAATAAACGATACATAAATAAAACGAGACGAAACTTAAACAAAAACGATAATTTTAACCAATTTAAATCATAAATGTGTCTTGAAACATGATCGAACTTTTTTAATCCACAAACAAAACGACAACATGTATTTTCGACGCGTTGTAGTCTATGCTAAGACATCTTATCTAAAAAGGGATAATAAACTGTAAATGCTGCTAAGGTTATTTTCTTTTTGTGCACCTTATATCCACAATACTTTACCTCCTAACTTAAAATCTAAAACATAAATTCGTTTAAAAAGGAAAGTTAAGGAATGTCTATCCATTACTATTTAAAGTTTTTTTTCTCTCCCATACAATGTTCATTACCTTTTCAGCTCTTTCCATTCATGTGTCATATTTTCGTCACTTCATTCATATATGTTGCAATGTAAACACGATTTAAGTTTCGTTTTAATATGTAATTAGGTATTAAAATTACTAGTTGTCATATGTATAGTTTCAGGTTGGGCCAAAGCAGCTTTGAGCTGAGCCCCACTAATAAAGTCATTATGTATTTACTTATTTTTTATTTTATATCATATTACCTATATTAATATTGTCATATGTATAATTTCAGGTTGGGCCAAAGCAGCTTTGAGCTGAGTTCCACTAATAAAGTCTTATTTATTTACTTATTTTTTATTTTATATCATATTTTATAATTAAAATAAAAAATTCAAAACTGTCAAAGATTGTTTTATTTTTAGAGCATTGCAAGCTGCCAGTTTAGTTTATTGCAAGTCAGTAAGTACATTTGACTGCAAAAAGGCTCTAATTTTACAGTGGAAAATCAATAAAAATTAGGGTTTACTTAATATAAATATAACTTTATAACTTTTTGCAATAAACTGAGATTTACTTTTGATTCTGATAAAATCTTAATAAGATGTTGAAAATAATTTAATTATTTACAAAAAGTTACTCCAAAAGTTTTTAGTTTTTTAAACAAAAATCGAAATATTAATATAAATTGCATATGTTATTAAATAATATTGCATTTTACTGAAGTGTAAAAACATTTATGTAAAAAAAGAGATTGTAAATTGTAGAGGAAATAAAAATACATTTTTTCTTAGCAATATATTTATTCTGTACTTTTTTTAAAAACACAAAATTACAATGTAAAACATACAAAAGACGTAAAAAATGAAATACCCACTATACGCAAATTAGAGGGGGGCAATAGGAGGGGAAAGATTAATTAAAGCACTACAAACTGTGACAATTTTGTCTAGAATATTTAAATCACTAGGGTCATTTTTTATCATTTATATAGAAATGGTATCTATAAAGATATTAAAGTTATTTTTTATCATTCCTTTAATTCTTTCCGCATGTATTCTAACATGAGCAATATTTATTGTAGACTCAATATCTCAGCATCTGTTAAAAAAGGATTTTGATAAATTCCACCCCTAAGGGGGATAAAATAGGGGATGAAAGTTGGTATGAAACTTTGTCAATTTTAAACCGATCAGGCTGAGATTTTGCATGCATATAGCTATTATGACTTAGGCATACCCTTAGTAAGGATTTTGATAAATTCCACTCCTAAGGGATAAAATAGGGGATGAAAGTTAGTATGAAACTTTGTCAATTTCAATCCGATCGGACGGAGATTTTGCATGCATATAGCACGCAAGTTTTTATAGTTTTAAAATAATAATAGTCTAATACCACTTGCGCTTTAATGTGCGGGGTGTGTGGAGCGGTGAGGCGGTGGCAAAAAACTAAAGTCCACGTGGATGAAGTCGCGGGCGGCCGCTAGTTGATTAAATATACTCAGAGCAGTAATACTAGTGGTAGTCATATTTTTTTTTAAAATGTCATACAATATGTTATCAACAAAAGTATATGTAAATCCTGTATAATATCTCCACTTCATATAGTTTTTAGTCTCTTCCATAAGTCCAAATGGTAAGTTTTCAATTTTCTTTTCAAGGCTTTCTATTCTCTTTGAAGCAAAGCTCAACTCTTCAAATTTAAAAGTTAACTCTTCTATCGTTTTATCAGTCTGAGATGCCACTCCAGTCTCTAATATGATATCATGGTCCTCCAAGCCTACTTCAACTTCTTCATTTACTTGTCAAAAAAAAAAAATTAATCAAATTACAATAGCTCATTTAAATACAAATTAAGTAAAAGTGGTTCGAACAGTCAAAATCATACAATACTGTAAGTTCTGAACTGGCATATGAGCTGGTGGTTTGGTATTTATGGCAAATAAGGAGACAATCTAGCATCACTGCACTGCAGCTGAGAATATTTTTTATCAAAAAGTCGAAATAATATTTTAATTTTTTAAAAGAAAGACCTGTTACTTTGCAGAAAAGAGGAGTCTGACCTGCTTTTAAAATTGTTTCACCCTTAAAAAACATAAGATCAATGTGTTTCTTGCATTTAATTACCCTTAATTTCCTTCTTTTTTCCAACCTTTCCACTGTTTCAACATCATGCTGTTGTCTATGCACTTTTTAAGATGTGTGTCCCATTTTCTGTGATGGAACCCAATCAGGATGATTTTCGTCCTCTAAAGCAGAAGGTTTGCCTAAAATTAATCAAGACATGTAAAATACTTTCAATGTGCGTACTAAAGTCATAACAAAATTTGGTCACCTATTTTTAAAATAACTTACCAGTAATAAAATGTTTACTGCAAACTCTCTGATACTTTAGTTTTGCGTGTGTGAGATCGTCCGTCTTGATTGCTGCTATCCACAGAGCCCTTAGCCTTTCAAATAATTCGTTCTTATCTGTAAGAAATTTGTGGCTCAAAACCGCAGGCACACAGAAGAATATTTTACATCATCCCTGTCTGATCGACTTCCACAACCATCCACAACGCATGTAACAGGCATTTTTTCAACTTAAGTCACAAAATCTATATTCTGACAACAATAAAAACTTCTACACCAACTTAATTTAACAAAACACTATGACAACAATACAAAACATTACTATTGTTTGCCTACAGCCGCCATATTGAATAATTTTTGACAGGTCATTGGAATGCATATTTACGAACACGCACTACGTCAAATACACAAAAAGTGGAATTTGTAATATAATAAGAACACAACTTTATTTATTTTTAAAATTGCCAAAGATTTTTGCTTGTTTTTTTAATTCAATACAATTTCCCATGCTTATACATATCAACGTATCCGCCTCCCTAATTTGATTATTTTCACTGATTGACATGTTTATATAAATAAAATATATATCACTTATTAAAAAAATCGACGTTAAACGAACGTAACTTTAACTATACTGAAACATCTACTCTCGACCATAGACCAAAAAATAAAAACTCTCGACGTTGAACAAACGTGAATTTAACGACGTCGAATATGACAGTCACGTCCTCTACCTGAAATCTACCTCTAATAGACGTCGGGATGGGACAAAACAGCGCGGCCATAAAAGCGCCGCCGAAACAGCGGCGACCCAAAACGTAGCCGGAAAAAACAGCGACCGGACAAAACAGCGCTATATTATTTTCACATTAAAGTTATGAACTTAACAAATAATTTGCATTGCTTAAAATTCTGAATATCCTGATATTTAACTTATAGTGAGTATTAATAAATAGAATGTATACAAGAAATTTCTTTGAGTGTGAAAATTTCCATACGGGATTGCAAAAAAACCTTAGTCTTCTTTTGAGTTTTTATTATCTGTGGATTTTATATAGTGGATGTTACATTGTGGATTTTTTTTCGTTTACCGTATTATATGCAGGATGTCCCATTGGTACTCAACTAGGGCAACCGCGTGTGAATTCGCCGCTAGAGGCGCTAGTGTAGCTGGAGGTCCCCGCGTCACTGTTTATGGGTGGGATACACGGTATTATTTTTCTTTTTAATTAACTTTGGAGTTATTACGAGGTATAATAATATTTAATTTAAAACACTGTTTTAATTATGGAAAATACGAGTTACACTTCAATGAATGTCACTGCTTTAAAAGTAGAACTACGAAAAAGAGGTACAAAGTTAAGCGGACTGAAAGAACAGTACTAAGCAACACTGCAGCATTTTCCTCTAAGTATCAATGGATTAATATTTATTTGTAAATTCTTGTAAACGTGGCGACGGATAAGTGTCAGCTACCTATTTATTGTATGGACGGACCTACAAAGCCAGTGGCGCCAACTGGTGACCAGAAAAACGGTAGCCCTTATTTATCTGTTATTTTAAAAGTGACGACACAAAGTAAATTTGCATCATAAAACGTCACTTTTTAAAATTATTTAAATTACACAGGATAAATAGTTATGCCGTGACAGTGTAACGCCATTTTTAAAAATTTTAAAATTTTGAAAATTTTTAGAAAGTATACAAACAAGAATGCCTTTATTAAATGACATTAACTCGCAACCTTCGAGTCTCGCTGGGTGCGACATTTTTTCAATTTCTCCTTAATAATTTAATATATCCTTGTTTATATACTTTCTGAAAATTTTAAAAATTTCAAAGTTTTCAAAAAATCCCGTGAGAGAAATCTCAAATAATCGTTTACTAGTTTAAAGTTATATTTTTTCAAATGGAAACCCTGTAGATTTTTTAAACTTGGCTTCTGCTCTGTTTAATAATAACTTGATTACCTCAATTTACAGTTTTGCTAATTATACTGGGTATTTTTATATTTAGAACCATTTTTTAATGAACTCAACAACCTGTAGGGTACAATAAAATAGTTATGATTGATTATATTTCAGTCCAATTTTATTCAAAAGTATTGGATTTGTAATCGTGCCTAAATTACATACAAGGTAATACACAATACGAAGACAGAATTTTCTATTTTCTTTTAAATTTTATATCGTGTTAAATATTCCAATTTAGCTACACTTTTTAAAAATTAAAATTACTTTTTATTTTAGATGGAAAATATTTACATTTTACAAATTTACAACTTAAAATGTATGTATTTCTAAATTCTAAGAACGCATTTCATAATCATAAGCTATTGCCCTTTAATATTTTACATAGTACGAGTTTGTGTAAATGCACCAAAAAACCAAAATATATATTAAAGCAGATAATCGTATTAATTCGATTGTTACTGACAAACTCGTACCTTTGTAGAATATTTAAAGGCAACAGCTTATTATTATGAAATGGATTCTCAGAATTTAAAAATTAATTTTTATTTATATTTGTAAATACATAAATTTGCAAAATATAAATATTTTCCATCTGTAATAAACAGTAATTCTAATTTTAAAAAAGTGTAAATTCGTTTAGCAGAATATTTAGGATGATATGAAATTTAAAAGAAAATAAAAAATTCTGTCTTTGTGTGGTGTATTACCTTGTATGTAAATTAGGCACGATTACAAATCTACTACTGTCAAAGTTAGACAATACTATAAAATATAATCATAACTGTTCCATTGGTAGCTATTCCTCACATAACAGTATGCTATCGGTGCAGTTAATTACATGCAGTAAATTTTTTACCGCTTCGTTACCGAGCGCCTATATTTGCATACACGCTTTATGACTGGCGCGGGCTGCGCGGGAGCGGGGCGGTATATGTTCAGCATACTGCATTGCAGTACGGCTTTCCAGTAAGATCCGAGATACCGAGCGCGAAACTTGTGTGAATCGTACGGAGTCTACCATACGAGTGTATTAAAAATGGCAAATGAAAAAGCCACGTGTATTAAATTGGTGGCTAAAGTAGAAAAATATCCACTTTTATATAACTACAAGTTAGCGGAATATTCGAGGAACGACCTGACGGAAAAAGCGTGGACAGAAATTAGCAATGAAACAAAATTGACTGGTAAACGTGTTATTTATTATGTATCACTCACACATACACTCAAACTCACATAATATTATTTTATAGTACTCTTCTTAGTAATTACAAAGTACAGTAATACCCCGACTTACGCTACCCCGTTTTACGCGAATTCGGAGATACGCGGTTTTTCATTTTGATTGCCGCGCTCATCGGCTCTCTCGCTCCGCCCACTTAGTGTTTTATTTGCGACAGTTTTAAACGTGTCTTGCGTGCAATTGTCTTACGTGCGCAGTGCGTTTTACTTATAATCTCTAATTATGTCGTCTAAAAGAACGAAAAATAAGTCATTTGAGCCTAACAAGAAATGAAAAACACTGTCTTTGGAGTGTAAACTAAATATAATTAAAGATTTTGAAACAAAAATGAAAATTTGTGAATTGGCAAAGAAATTTGACCTACCGGAATCAACAGTCCGAACGGTTGTAAAAGGTAAAGAAAAAATTATGAACGCTGTGAAAGACTCTCAATCTTTGAATTCAAGTATCATCCGTAAGCGTCACGGTATTATCGCACAGATGGAAACATTGCTACAGTCATGGTGTGATAATCAAGTAAGAGTGAAAAATTATCCTGTTGATTAAAATACAGTGTGCTTTCAAGCAAAGCAGATTTTTGAAAAACTAAAAGAGGAAGCTGGGGAGGCGGCTGAAAATGAAGTGTTTAAAGCTAGTAACGGCTGGTTCAGCCGATTTAAGAGTCGTTGTAATTGGCATAGTTCGCAGAGAGTGGAGAAGCGGCAAGCGCTGATAAAGAAGCTGCATCTGTCTATCCAGAAAAACTTAAAACAATGATAGATGAAGGTGGCTACACTAGCCAAACTATTTTCAACGTAGATGAAACAGGTCTTTTTTGGAAGAAAATGCCTAAAAGAACTTTTATTGCGCGTGAAGAGAAAACTTTTCCAGGTTTTAAAGCCGCCAAGGATCGATTAACAGTGATGGTTGGTGCGAATGCAGCTGGAGATTGTAAATTAAAACCTCTCTTAGTTTATCGCTCAAAAAATCCAAGAGCCTTAAAAAATAAATCCAAAGCTGGTTTGCCTGTCATTTGGAAGTCTAATGCGAAAGCTTGGGTGACAGCTTCTCTTTTTGAAGACTGGTTTGGCCATCATTTTATTCCTGAAGTCGAACATTACTGCCAAATAAAAGAAATCCCATTTAAAGTGATGCTACTAATTGACAATGCACCAGGTCATCCTCCTGCAACTCTAATTAATTTCGATCCACGTGTGGAAGTTGTATTTTTGCCACCAAACACTACCAGCTTGCTTCAACCAATGGACCAGGGAGTCATTAAAACATTTAAAGCTTACTACACCAGGCGGTCATTTGCACATCTACATGAAGCTATGAGACAAAACAATGAGCTTTCTGTTAAAGACTTTTGGAAGCAATTCAATGTTTTATATGCTGTAAGAATTATTGATCAATCATGCAATGAGGTTTCACAAAAAACTCTCAATGGTGTCTGGAAAAAACTGTGTTCATTTTTTTTCACCCCTGAAACCCTAGGAGAAACCATTTCAGATCCTGAACAAATCGATAGCATAATAGAAGAAGTGGTCGATATCGCCAAGCAATTAAATTTAGAGGTCGATAATGATGACGTTCAAGAATTGCTAGATTCACACAATCAAGAGCTAACAATTGACGAGGTTATAAAAATGCGTAAGTATGAGCAAGACATTGAACAAACTGATACGCTAGACCCAGTTAAATCGGTAGATCAAATGACAATTGCAAACTTAACAGAAGGACTCAATTCAATTGAAAAGGGGTTACAAATTTTAGAAAAAATTGATTCTAATGAAGAACGCGTTTCTATTACAAAACGAGGAATAAAAAAATTACTGGTATGCTACGAGGAAATTTTACGTGAAAAGAAAAAAAAATTAACTCGTCAGGCAACATTGTTAGAATATATGAAGCCTTCGACATCAAAATAACTGCGGTTTAGCTTACTTTATTCATAACAATGTAATTTTTTTTATTACCCTACACTTTATTAAACATTTTGCTTTTAAATTATTGTTTTCATTAAACTCTGGTCCCTAATAAACAAACTTTATATGTATTTATATGCAACGTTGAACCCCGACTTACGCGAATTCGACTTTAACACGGCAACCGCTCGGACCCACCTATCGCGTAAGTCCGAGGTATTACTGTATGCATAGACAGTAATTATGTATGTAGTTTCAATTAAATACAATGAGTGTATTGCCACGGAAGCGCTGCCCTAGGTAAAACAAAGTAATTAGTCAAGTATTTTCTGACTGTTGACCCGGCTGATCTAGCATTAATGGAAATTTCGTCTCTTTCAATGTTAAAATCTCGATTCTGGTTGTGAGTAACCTCATTATCTGTAGCAGAATATGGCACTCCATCTCGTAATCGTATAAAATTGTGTAGGACACATACAGATTTAATTATGTTGTTCACTGTAGTGGAATTTGTACACCGAATTGAAGTTAGAAGTAATTGAAACTTTTGAGTCATCATTCCGAATGTACACTTTAATGTTTTGCGTGCTCTCGACATTCTGTAGTTGTAGATTCTTTTAATATTGTTTATACCTGTCATGGGGTAAGGCCGCATTATATTGCGTTTCAAAGGGAAAGCATTGTCGGCAACAAATAAATATGGCACTTGCTGTTGTGTATCATCATGTGGAAGTGCAGAAGATATAGGCATATTTAAATCAACTGTTTCCATACAGTAGCTCAAAGCCGAAGCTTGAAAAATTCCTCCATCACTATTTCGGCCAGCATACCCTGTGTCAATCATGGTAAACAATCCATCAGCATTACATATTGCTAATAGGACGATCGAATGATAGCCTTTATAGTTATAATTTGTGGATCCAGTATTCGGCAATTTTTGAATTCTGATGTGCTTGCCATTCATAGCCCCTAAGCAATTAGGGACATTCCAAAGTTCATAAAAACGATTAGATATATCTTTCCATTTTTCTGTGGTTGGAATTGCCATGTACTCTGTTTTTAGTGTTGACCAAATCACGTCAGTCGTTTCAGCTATTATGTCAGATATAGTGCTCACACCTCTTGCAAAATATAATGCCAATGCCGTAAATGTTCTTCCGGTAGGTAAATATCTGTAAAATAAAAAAAGCATCAGTTTAATTTATCTGTTCTGTTTGTTTCAGTTTCTGAATGCAAGGAAAAATGGCGCAATATCAGGTCCACTTTCATCAGAAGTACCAAACCACCTGCAAGCCGCTCAAAAACCAAAAAGCCTTATTATTTGGCTAAACATTTAACGTTCATTTTACCCTACGTTAAACCAGTTAATAGAATTCCTAATCATGGAAACATACCACCAAATCCAGTAGAAGACACGGTGCCAGATACAGAACCGGCAGATAATACCGAGGCAGAACCTGAAGAACAAGTAACAGACGAGGGCCCTACTGATTCATCAGAACAACACCAGTTATCTGATTCACAAGTCCAATCTACGGCTTCTTCTTCTTCTACACCTATGCCCCGAGTTCGCCCCAAGGCAACATCTGCAGCAGCAGTAGACGCTGCAATGGTTAAGTTTTTAAAAAACAAAATCGACAAGACTGACGAAATTTTATTAAACAAAACCGAAAAACAAATGAACCATTACTTCCTCAGTTTACTACCAGAGTTTTCCGATATGAATGCCCAACAAATCCGATCTTTCAAAATTAAAGTATTACAACTTATAGATGACATTAAGACCGCACCGATATCGGGACCTTCAAGAAACTCCACTGGTAGTTCTTCAATGGACAATTCTCTATTTTCTCCAATATCATCAGTTGGTACTCCAGCACCAGCTGCATCTCCGCCAGTAATAAACTACCAGTCTAACTCTTTGACAGGCTATCAAAATGCAGATGAAGCCATGAACTACCAGTCTCACTCTACGCAAGGTTATTAAAATGCAGATGAAGCCATGAACTACCAGTCTCACTCTACGCCAGGTTACCAAAATGAGGATGAAGCTGTTAACTTTTCTGTATTTCATTAATAAAAACTTTATTAATAAATAAAAAATTATATTGGTTTTTGATGATTTATACATATTTATGCCTTTGTGAGGGATTTTACATCAGACAGATGCAGATGAAAGTGGGTGCCTCCCTCAAGATGGACCGACAATCCTGAACGATTGGAGCACTATTGGTGAGACGTACAGTGTGCGACTCATCTACTTTATCAGGGAAACTAACCTTTACTGTATTGACGTAAGAGCGTGACAGGTATCAAAATAGATGACTTGATGTATCGCAGACTGTACGTCCAGGGCCCGTATTCTTGAATTTCTGGGAGGAGAACTTACTCGGGAAAGGGGCGTGGTTCGCCTTAAAACGATATGTGTCGTATTCTTGAATCTGTGACTGTGAAGTCAACGTTCCCGGGAATACTTGCGTTACCCTACCGTCACCCACGAGAAAATCCACTCCCGTTGTTTATTTTTAACATCTAACCTCAAATTTTATTTTTTGTGTGTTATTATTTTTAAGAATTATAAATTCTAATATTTCTTTCATCTGTTTCTTGTTTGGGAAATATTTATATATTTTTTGCGTTAAAATGCGTTAAAATGACCAATGACCAATTATATTCAAGTGAGGCTTATGATAAATTTTAGTTAGTTTTAAATACTAATTTCAGTAGGTCTCCCAAGTCGGTCGTTCCAAACATAAATAAAAGGAAGAAAAGTAAAAGCAGTGGCACACTGGTATGTAAGTGATTGCAGAGTACATAGGACATTAAATTATTACTGTTTTAATTTATGAAAATTAAAAATTACATCCAAAATAGTAGGTTAAATAAATTTTTTTTTACTTACAGGACATTAATTTTTACGAGGTTTTATATTCAAAGATTTTTACACAGAAAAATAAAAATTAATTTTTAACCTCAATTTTGCTACATAAATGACAGTTGTAAGTGCGGCAACACTGTGCACTTTCAAAGACATTCCCATGCGTTCAAGAATACGGTAATACTTTTCCCGGGAGTGAAGTGAACAAGCGGATTCCCGTTTAACGTTCCCGGGAACACTCCCCTCCCAGACAGTCAAGAATACGGGCCCAGCAGTGGATTGCAAAGCACTCATTTAAAGAAATTTACAGGTTCTTACCTCAAAGTAATGAGTAATCTTTCTTCGGCACTAACACATTCTCTATATGTAGTATTTTGTTTCGTAATGTGGGGTGCAATAAGAGACAGGAGTTCACGATAACTTTGTTTTAAAATTTTATACATCGCTCGGAATTTCACATCATCTTGCGAAAGTTGTTGTGCCGCAATGAAAAGTCTGCATGAAATATTTTTAGCAATATACGGGTGTATCCAATACTTCTTTCTTCTTCTACGCAATTGTAAGTACATGTAACACGCAATGACATCTTCATCTGACGAAGACATCATTTCACAATGACGGCACAAACGCATCTGAATGTTTGCACCAAAAGCATGCAAACAACTTACGGACAGTAAACCGATAAGTGAGGAGATCTGGCCGACAAAGTTTACTATCGGTGCAGTAAATTACATGCATTCGGAAATAACATTCCAGGAGAAATGAATCTAAGGATGGGGCAGTGTAACGAAATATCCGACTAAGGAAAGGACTTTAGTTAAAGAAAAGTCATTCACTACCAGCTGCCAAGGGAACAGAGAAATAAGAGATTAAAAAGAAGAAGATTTTGGGTTATGTACGTTATGTCATGTTTTTGCGTTGTTGTAGAAATAAAGAGTTAAATACAAAGCTTTAGATTTATTTCGTACTAATAGAACATGGTGTCAGAAGTGTTATTTTTATAAAATAATAGACAATACACGATCCTTGTTGAAATCATACAAGAAACATCACATCACAAGAAGTTAAAATCGACACTTTAAATATGCCAATGCCAGTCAATGTGAGCCCACCGGACAAATTTCCGTTTTCTTCTCCAGCTATGTGGCCATCGTGGAAAAAAAAGTTTCAAAGATATATGTCAGTGTCGGGTCAATTAAATAAGTCAGAAGAAGAAAAAAATAAATTTATTAATATACATAATGGGTGAGGAATCTGAAGAAATTATGCTGCAATTCGCAATACAGCCAAATACTTATCAGGTGGCAGTAGACAACTTTAAAGGTTTTTTTATACCTAGAAGAAATATAATATTCGAACGCTTCAAATTTAACTGTTCAAAAACCAGGTGAATCTATAGAATCTTTTATAACAACTTGACATTCTCTCGCTGAATATTGAAATTAAGGAAATTTAAAAGAAGAATTAATAAGAGACAGAATAGTAGTTGGTATGCTAGACACAAATACTTCCGAACGTCAATTAAAGCAGAAATACAGGCACAAACCAAAGAGCTACATAACACTAATCGTCAAGTAAATAGACTCAAAGAATCTTCCCAATCTTTAGGAGTTGAAAAGTCAAGAGATAATACTTCCGAATATTTCAGAAAAGAGAAAAGATGCGGCTTTTGCGGTCTACGATATCATTCCAGAGATCAATGCCCAGCAGCAAAGTCAAAATGTAGAAAATGTGACAAACCAGGACATTGGGCCAAAGTATGCAGGAGTACTAATAAGGTCAGATCTAGTCAAATTAATAATTTAAGTGAAGAACTAGATTTGGAAAGGCTTGAGTTAGAATATAATTCACTAGAGGGTCTAACTCAGTTGTAGATTGTAATTTTTTAGGTGCAATTCATCTTAATCACATAGATTGTAAGGAGTGGGTGGTTACTGTATTTGTCAACGGAAACAATGAGAAAATAGAATTTCTGGTTAATTCTGGTGCTGATATTACGTGTTTGCCAAAAAACGTGCTTAATGATAAGATCTTGAAAACCTTGCAAGTTTCTAATAAAATGGTCACGGGTCCAGCAGGTACAAAACTGAATGTGTTGGTAGTTTTACCTTCCAAATTGAGTTTTTAAAATAGGAACTTCGATACAGACATTTATATTATAGAAAATTTAACAAAACCCATATTAGGTAGGGAAGCTATAATGAAATTAAATATTCTTTCCCATGTTGTTAGTATTCTTCCGGTTCAAATGTCAGCAGAGAGAAAAAATTATAAAAAAAATTCCAAAATTATTTCAAAATATCGGCACCTTTAAAACAGAGATGAGTATCAAACTCGTGGAAGGAGCTTTACCTTACGTCTAATCTGTCCCACGTACAGTACCAATCCCTTTATTAAAACCCCTCAAAGAGGAGCTTGATAAGCTACTACGGCTAAATATAATTGAGCCGATAAATATACCAACTGATTGGGTAAGCCCAATTGTGGTAGTACAGAAAAATTCCAAAGTAAGAGTATGCGTCGATTATACTAAATTAAATAATGCTGTAAAACGTTCCCATTATCCAATAGGAAAGGTTGAGACAATCTTAGCACAAATAAAAGGATCTAATTATTTCACTAAATTAGATACAAATTCTGGATTTTACCAAATCAGACTCAATAAAGAGTCTCAACTTCTTACCACTTTTATAACTCCCTTCGGTAGGTACTTCTTTAAAAGTGTCCCTTTCGGAATCAACTGTGTATCCGAATATTTTTCTAGTCTATTAAACAAAATTCTTTCTAATATCAAAGGGGTAATTAGTCACATAGATGACATACTTATCAACGCTATGACTCTAGAGGAGCACAATTATATTCTAGAAGAAGTATTAAAACGTATTCAAGCTGAAGGATTAACATTGAATAAAGATAAATGTATTTTGGCCACTCAATCCCTAAAGTACTTAGGGCACAAAATTTCCAATGAAGGGGTCTCAATCGACCCTGAACGAATAAAGGCTCCAAACAATTTCCCAAAACCTACGAATAAAAGAGAGGTTCTACAATTTTTGGGGATGGTGAACTTTTCTAGCAGATTTGTTTTTAACCGTTCTCAAATTCTTGAGCTTTTAACATCCTTGCTAAAGAAACATGTGACTTTTATTTGGGACCACCCTCAACAAGAATCATTTGACAATATTAAAGCTCTATTACAAAAAAGCCCTATTTTAGCGTATTTCGACCCAACCAAAACCATTTCTATTTCGGCAGATGCTTCTTCTTATGGTCTAGGTGCTTGCCTAATTCAAACCTCTGATGGAAAGAACGAGGTAGTTGCTTATGCGTCAAGGCTGCTATCAGATACGGAACAACGGTATGCTCAAATCGAAAAAGAGGCACTCGCCCTTGCCTGGGCAGCTGACAAATTTTCTGAATATATAACAGGAATACCAATACTGTTCCAAACGGATCACAAACCTTTAATTCAGATACTTCAAACCAAACCAATAGATGAACTAACACCTCGGTTACAAAGATTCAGAATTCGCCTAATGCGATACAACTATAAAATTTACTATTCCCCGGGTAAAGAATTAGTAATAGCGGACGCATTATCAAGAAATTTTTCGGGTGAAAACAACAAACCTGAAGAAAGTGAATTGTCAAGCGAAGCAGAAGCACACGTAAAGCTTATAGTGCAATCAGTACAAATGAAACCATACTTTTTAGAAATAATAAAGTCAGAACAAGCTAAAGACCCAACTTTAGAGAAGATTAAAGGTTATATCAAAAGTGGATGGCTCAACAGAAAAGCACTGAGCGAAGAAGTCATGCCATATTATCCCTATCGTCATGGGATCTCCTTTTCAGAAAGATTTCTACTGCGCAACACCAGAATCATTATTCCCCCTATATTACAGCTAAAATGTTTAGAATTTATTCACCAAGGCCATTTAGGAGTAACTAAATGCCGAGAAAGGGCCAAGTCTTCCGTATGGTGGATCGGATTATCTACCCAAATAGAAAACCTAGTTAGAAATTGTCCCCAATGCGTAGAGCATCGAACAAATAATAAGGAACCCTTTGTTAAAGACGAATTTCCTGAACGACCCTGGCAGAAAATTGACTTAGACCTATTTAAACAGGACTCGTGGTATTTAATCGTTACAGACTATTACTCCAAATTTTTCAAAATATTTCAATTAACAAAAATGACGGAAGAAGTAGTCATAGAGAAACTAAAAGAGTTATTCTCTAGATACGGTATTAGCGAAATAGTTCGTTCGGATAACGGTCCTCAGTTCCAGAGTAAGTTGAAAAAATTTGCTCTTGAATATGACTTCCGTCACATAACCAGTAGCCCACATTTTCCCCAATCAAATGGATGTATCGAAGCTGCCGTAAAAATAGCAAAAAACCTTATAAAGAAAAACAAACAAGACATTCAGTTAGCCTTATTGTCCTATCGTACTACTCCTCTGGAGTGTGGGCATTCACCATGCGAATTGTTGTACGGCAGGAAAGTACGCTCTTAATTACCGTTGTTACCGAGCCAATTAAATAAAACAGTAAAAATTGGTAAATCATACCGGGAAAAAGTGGAGATTGCTAAAGATAAATCTACTACACGGTACAACAAAAGCCATGGTGCTAGAAACTTGTCAGGTTTAAACGAGGGAGACTTTGTTGGGGTGATAGATTTAAGGATATATGGGAAAATTATTAAAGTATTAGATGAATACCGATCCTATCTGATGGAGTCCACCAATTTAGGCGTTTATCGTAGAAATAGGTGGCATCTAATTCCAGCCCCTTATTGTAATTTATCCAAATTTACCCCAACACGGACAATTCCTATTATGTATGATAGTCCTGAAAATGAGGTTAATTCATTTGACAAAAAAATATAGAGTTTAAGGGCGTGGAAGAGGTAGCTGGGTCGGAGCCTTCTTTGACAGAGGCCACGAATACTGCTACCACTATTCCTGATGTTTTCCCAATTAACTTATTGTCTTGACCTAAGAGAAACTTTACCAAACCTGTCTATTTAAAGGACTATGTACTATAAGCTTAAGAAAGGGGGATGTTCCATTGGTAGCTATTTGTTAGTTAAAGAAAAGTCATTCACTACCAGCTGCCAAGGGAACAAAGAAATAAGAGATTAAAAAGAAGAAGATTTTGGGTTATGTACGTTATGTCATGTTTTTGCGTTGTTGTAGAAATAAAGAGTTAAATACAAAGCTTAAGATTTATTTCGTACTAATAGAACAATAACTTTTTTTATTGTACCCTACAGAGAGTTGAATAAACAAAACTTTATATTTAGATAATCAATTAATTACTAAACGAGCAAAAGCCAAATTTAAAAAATCTGCACCGTGTTCCATTCAAAAAGTATAACTTTGCACTGTAACGACGTAACTATGCATCCTGTATAATTTTAAAAAGTGACGTGTTATTATGCACATCTGTAATGTTATTTACTTTGTGTCGTTACTTTTAAGATAACAGATAAATTACATACAAATGGGACATCCTGCATATAATACGGTAAACGAAAAAAAATCCACAGATCTAGACACGCGGTACTTCAAGCAAAGGAACTGGCTAGCCACCGCCGAGTGTAATATTACACGAACCACTTGGTGCCACTTTGGACTCTTCTATAACTCAAAACCTCTTTAACGTAAACACATAAAACTACGTGTGTTTAATTATATCCATAAGGACATCTAGGAGCCCAAATTTCATGAAGCTAGCTCAAACGGTTATAAAGATATGAAGGTCAAAAAGTCTTAAATTTTAGCACTGACTGACTAACATAAGTATGTACCTAAACCTAACTAACTTCCAACTGATCTAGAAGGGTGAAATTTGAAATCCAGCTCGGTAATTATATGTAAGCGTAGGAAAAAGTCTAAAAATAAAAAAAGTTAAAAAATAGGGGGTGTCCCCATACAAAACAATTTTTTTAATTGTATCGTTGGAACAGTTTTACAAGCAGATATTTGAAACTATCCCAATTTATGTATGTATCGTATATTGCTATATAAAAATAAAGTTAAGTCAAAAAATAAATGGTGTCGCCATACAAAAAACTTAAATACGCGCTAAACAAACGGTGTGTCGTCGGCGGCGCGCAAATTAAATTGAATTCAATCGAGGAAATAGACTGTACACGGTATTTAAACAAGCGAGCAAAGGAAGAACGAGGATGATTTATCATTAACCGCTGGATTAGAAGACGTTATCACGATCAAATTGGGTGCGCGAGTTATGTTGCGTAGAAATATACATGTCAGTAAATGGCTAGTGAACGGCTCTATTGGAGTTATAAAGAAAATAATCTGGGATGTCGATAGAAACAATAGTGCACGTAAAATTATTATCGAATTCAATAATTTAACTTATGAACTAGAGCGTGTCAAGACTAAGTTTCGGATTATAAATAATGTTCACCGGCAACAGTTCCCTATTTGCTTGGCTTACGCTATTACCATCCACAAATCACAAGCACTTAGTCTGGACAGCGCTCTTCTTGACATAGACACTTCGATTTTTATATAGCAGAGGACAGGCCTACGTTGCGCTCTCCAGAGTTAAAACACTAGACGGAGTATACCTTATTAATCTAGACCCTAGTCAAAATAAGACACAAGATAATTCAATAGTAGAATATAATCACCTGAGATCGTTATATCGCCCGGACTTAGCAAATTCAATTATAAACAGGAAGCAGATAATGAATGGGCAATGAGCACTATTGTCTCTAACATTCAAGAGAATGTAGACAATAGCTTAAAAAATATAATCATGCAGCGGAAACGCAAGAAAAAACATTATATCTTAATACCTTCCTAGTTTTCTTTACAAAAAGTAATGATATCCCACCAAAAACATAAATGTAAAAAAGGAGAGCCAAGTTCAATACAAAAATTATGCTTGGCTGTGTGCTTCGCCGCAAAAAGAATGGAGATCTAAATGAGTGCCAAGTTATATGCATAATCCAAATATGTATTTATAGGAACAAAATAACATTATGAACAAATATTAGACTCTATTTATTTGCTTTATTGAATACTCATAATATTATTTGTTATTTAAAAGGGCACAGAGTGATTCGTACCGATCAGGTAATATCAAGGAATAATTTATTTTTAGTAACTTATTTTATAGTGTGATTCGTACCGATCGGCACCAACACCCTTGTCACTCTACCTGACCACCCGTATCAATCCTTGTTAATGATATGTTAACGACTTGTAAGTATGGAAATGAACAATAAAGCTATGTTGTGACGCTACAGTCTTATCATATTTCATTTTTGGTTCCTATTTAGATAATGATAGACAAACTTGTGTGAAAAAATGGATATTAAGTTTATTGAAAGTAGCCGTGGAAAACAAATGTTGGTGGTTGATAATTATAAATATAATTTAAAAAAACTACTTAAAACAAGTGGGGAGCATGTTTGGGTATGCGTAGATCGCAAATGTAAAGCGATAATTTATAACCTTGGCTTATTCAATCAAAATGTTGTGCTAAATAAATGTGAATTAGAACACTGCCACGAAGCTAATTTAGTGTCACTCCATAGACAGATTGTAAGTACAGCTTGCAAAAGAAAAGCTACAGAAGAAATTGCCGAAAAACCTTCAAAAATTATTCGTAAGGCTCTTCAAGAAAATCTACCCTCCACTTTTACTGTGGCTGACGTTGCACTTGTAAGGAATTACATGTACAATGCTTGCAGAAAAGTTATTCCACCTCTTCCAAAAAATATTGTCGAAATCCATGAAGCTGCTTCTAAAGTGGACACCAAAACCAGTGAAGGTGAAAATTTTTCATTTATAAACAATTCCAGTGAAAATATTATCGTTTTTTCATGTGAAACTAATGTGCGCACCGCAGCTACAACAAACCGAATATATCTTGATGGCACGTTTGATTACTGCATAAAATATTTCTGTCAACTATTCAGTATCCATGGATTTTTAAATGGCCATTATATACCATTATTCTTCTGTTTGTTACCAAGTAAGCAAAGTCAATGTTATGTTAAATTGTTTTCGTTGATAGAAAGCGAATGTTTAAAATATAACGCCACATTATGTGTTAACGAAGTTGTTGTGGACTGAGCAAGGCATCCATGAAGCTGTGAATGAAGTTTGGCCCAATGCTTAAATAATTGGATGCAGATTTCACCTGAGTCAGGCTTGGTATAGAAAAGTGCAAAAATTAGGTTTAACTAAAGAGTACCAAGATAAATCATGTTGGTCAATGGATACGAACGACTTTTGCTTTACCTTACTTAGATCCTAGCGAAGTAGGGGATAGCTTCGCTCTCGATTTGTTTGACGTAATGCCAAGTGATGAAAGAGTTTTAAGATACGCTGTTTATTTAACAGATAATTATATTGCCAAAGAATCGACTTTTCCCCCCACAATTTGGGCCAAGATGTCAGCATCTCTTGAACGGACAACTAACACATGTGAATCCTTTCACAGCCACTTCAATTCATCTATGTATAAAGCACATCCAATTTTTTTTTTATTTGTTGAAAATTAAGTGAATTTCAAATTAGTACGTATGAAAAAACTATTAACCGTTACAGAACCAAAGAAATAAGTAGAATACATCTATTAAAATGCATTTCTTTCCATACAGCTCCTGCATGTTATATCCATCCTGTATATTGCACCATATTAGATAAAATTGCTAATTACAGTATTTTTTATATATTTATCTAAATATGCTGAGATATAATTTTATGTAATGAACTAACAATATTCCTTTTTAATTCAGTCTTAATTTTGATTTCCGACTAACAAGTAGAATTGTAACAAATAGGAGAATAAAAATTATTAAAATTTTTAAAAATTCTCCTAATTACGCTACCCACGTAATTGGCGCAGTCAGTAGGATATATTAAGTCGAGGGTAATTTTAAAAAATTATCGTTCGTTTCAACGATTTATCGACAGCTACAAAATTAGTCGGAGTTTGTGATTCGGTAACCGACAATTTTTGTGAGTGCTACACATCGCCTCCTGTCCAACTGATCATTATATGGGTGAAGACAAAAATCGTGGATCCCATTGAGTAAAGTCAGAGTTAAGATTCAACCCCAAGCCCAGAGGACAGACACACATTGCTGCTCTTATTGGATTTAGTATTAAGATGAAAACTATACTGTAAGTGTTCATTTCCATATTATTTTTCAATCCTTATTCCTTAAGAAATATTCATAATTTAATAAATATAGTTTATGTTAACAAACGATATAGAAAGTTTAGTAGACGAGTTTTTTCAGTTATATTTAGAAAAACCAAAAATGGCTAACATTCCTTTAATGAAATTTCAAGCAGATGGTATTCCGACCTTTGACGGAAACCCCAGACAACTTAATAGATTTTTAGTAGCTTGTGAAAATTTTATAAAAAATTTCCAGAATACAACTAATGTAGCAGATCCCGTAAATGTTTGCATATTAGATACAGTTTTAGGTAAACTGAGAGATAGAGCTGCAGATTTAATTTATAGTAGAGAATATAATACTTGGAATGCAATTAAAAATGCATTATTATTAACTTTTAGTGATCAAAGAAGTATTGATTGTTTAATACAAGATTTAATTACTTTAAAACCTTTTAAAAATGAACCACCTTTAATTTTTGGTATGAGAGTACAAGATGCTAGAAGTTTGCTTTTTTCTAAATTAAATTCAGAAATTGCAAATGCAAATGAAAAACAAATTAAAATTGCTCATTATAATGAATTTGCTTTAAAAACATTTATTAATGGTTTACCGTATAACCTGCAATTAGTAGTAAGATTGAGAGATCCAGATAGTTTGGAAAGAGCTTTAGCAATAGTAAAAGAAGAAGAGAATTTTGTTTATTTTAAGACTGGTAACAGTAGTCATTTGTCAAAACCTAATTATTATAATAATTATAAACCTAATCAACGTGGTAATCAATTCCATAAAAGACCAAACTCAAATCATAATAGTTATAGACCAAATTATAATCAAGACAGGTCAAATAATTTTAGACCACATAATAATGAAGTTACAAATTTTAATAATCATAATAATTATCAAAAAGAATGGATAAATCCGAATCCATTATTTAGGATGCCAAATAATCAGTTTAATCAGAATAATTTCGGTCAACGAAATCCTTACAATCGATTTTCAAATCAACATAATCATTATAATCAACCTAGGGATAATTTCATAAATAATTCTCCAAGAAATAATTTTCAAAATCAAAACCCGAACAATTATATTCCAGAACCTATGGATACGAGTTCAGGAAACTCTAGATTAACCAATAGGTCAAAAAATCAACATACTAATTATCAAATAGAATCTGAAAATATAACGATTAATGAACAAAATGAAAATTTTCACTTGGCCCCAGATCCAAAGATAAAACCTTGATTAATGTAAATAACATAAGAACAGATTTACCATATATATTCATCCCCGAAATTAAAGCTTATTTTTTAATAGATACAGGAAGTTCTCGTTCTTTGATGATATCAGATGTAGCAGAGAAATTTTATAAAAATTATATAAAACAAGAAGAATTTTTAATAAAAACTGCTCATGGTTTAACTCAACATTCAAGAGTAGTAAATATTCCACTTTTTAAAATATTTAATGACAATATATTTACTAAGTTTCATATTTTTAATTTTTCAAACAAATTTCATGGATTAATAGGATCTGATTTATTGAGTCAAATAAATGCTAGTATTAATTTTAGAAATAATGAATTATTAACTCCTAAAACTCGTATAAAAATGATTTATAATCCTCAGATTTTACCAGAAGTTATACCAATAAGTGAATATAGTAATAATCAAAAATATAAAATTAGAATAGGTCCTAGAGAAGAAAAAGTAACTAAAATTCCAGTAAATTTAAAAGAAGGTTTAGCGATAGTTAATTATACTGAGTTTGCGGATCAATTAGAAATGCCAAATGCGTTAACAACGATTAAAGATAATTTTGCATATACGAAAATAATAAATGCAAGTGAAATCGCAAAGACTATAACATTTAATAGTCCAGTAGAAGTAGAAAAGGTAGATTTAAATGAGGTTAATTTAGTAGAAAGACTAGAAGTAGAAAATTATACAAATTCTAAGGAAGATTATGATAATATATTAAAAGCAAATTTAAAAAATTTAAGATTAGGACATTGTAATAAAGAAGAAAAATCTAGTATACGTAAATTATGTACGGAATATAGAGACATATTTTATTGCGAGGAAATACCTCTTAGGTTTACAAATAAAATAACTCATAAAATAAATACAGTAGATGAAAATCCAATTTTTTGTAAAAGTTATAAATATCCTGAAGTGTATAGAAGAGAAGTTAATTCACAAATAAATAAGATGTTAGAACAAGAAATTATTCAACCATCGAATTCAGCTTATAATAGTAACATATGGGTTATTGAAAAACGTTTAGATGCCAGTAATAAAAGAAAATATAGAATAGTAATAGATTATAGAAAGCTGAATGAAAAGACAATCAATGATAAATTCCCCTTGCCAGATATTACAAGTATTTTAGATAAATTAGGAAAATCAAATTATTTCACTACTTTAGATTTAGCTTCAGCTTACCAACAAATTTTAGTTCATCCTGATGATATACATAAAACAGCTTTTAGTACCCAAAATGGCCACTATGAATATAGGAGAATGCCGTTTGGATTAAAAAATGCCCCGGCGACTTTTCAGAGGCTTATGAATAATATTTTAAGAGGGTTGCAAGACGAAGTTTGCATGGTATACTTAGACGACATTATTATTTTTTCTGTATCGCTACAAGAACATATAAATCGCTTAAAACAAGTTTTTGATAGAATTAGGGAAGCTAATTTAAAAATTCAATTGGACAAATCTGAATTTTTGCGTAAGGAAGTTCAATATTTAGGTCACATAATTACACCTCAAGGTATTAAACCAAATGAAGAAAAAATTAAAGCAATAAAAGATTTTCCAATTCCTGAAACTCAGAAACAAATAAAAAGCTTTTTAGGATTACTCGGTTATTATCGACGATTCATTAAAGATTTTGCTAAAATAACCAAGCCTATAACGGCATGTTTAAAGAAAAATGCCAAAGTCATTCATTCCCCTAAATTTTTAGAATCATTTGAAGCTTGTAAAAAATTACTTATAAATTCACCAATTCTTCAGTATCCGGATTTTAAAAAACCTTTTATTTTAACAACGGACGCAAGTAATTTTGCAATCGGCGCGGTATTATCTCAAGGCAATGTTCCTAATGATTTACCAGTAGCGTACGCATCCAGAACTTTAAATCAAAGCGAAATTAATTATTCAACAATTGAGAAAGAGTTATTGGCAATAGTATGGGCGTGCAAATATTTTCGACCCTATTTATTGGGTCACCCATTTATTATTTATACAGATCAAAGACCCTTACAATGGTTATTTAATGTGAAAGACCCAAATAGCAAGTTATTAAGATGGAGATTACGGTTAGAAGAATTTGACTATAAAATAGTACACAAGCCAGGCAACCAAAATCGTAATGCAGATGCTCTTAGTAGAATAAAAATAAATGCTGTAGAATCGGAAAGCATTATTAATGAACCAGGTAATATAAACGAAGATGTAGACGACTTTTTAAGAAATCTAATCGACGAAACTTGGAGGAATCAAATTAACCCCGATTCAAATTTACCATCCACGAGTGGAACACAACAACAAGATAAAATAAAAATTTTACAAGATATTAGAATACCGTCGGACACCGACTCAGCACCAATAGATTCAGAAGAAACCCTTAGTGTTAGTACCATACACTCATGTGATGAATCATCTGGTGTAAATTTTGAAATATTAGATGAAATAATAAATAATAAAACTAATCAAATTATAATTACTCCAAATGTTCACAATAAAATTGAGACAAAAAGAAATGATTTTCAACATTTAAAGATTTTAGAAGTCAAACTTCCTAAAAATAATGAATCCGTAATTTTTGAATTTATTCGAGATTTCATAACACCCGGTAGAAATTTTTATTTTTATTTTTATGATGATGAACAATTTTTGAAATTCAGTCAAGTTTATAAAAATAAATTTATTACAAAGGGATTAAAATTAATTAAATGTACTAAATTAATAAATACAATAAGAGATAAAGAAGAACAATTAATGATGATTAAATTCCAGCATGAAGGAAAATGCAATCACAGAGGTACACAGGAAACGTATGAAAGGTTAAAACAAACATATTATTGGCCTTCAATGAAACAAGATATAAATAATTTTATCAATGCATGTATTCTATGCCAAACTGCTAAATATGCTAGAGATAAGCCTTATTTTCCGTTTAGTTTATCAGAAACTCCTACAAAGCCTTTTCAAATCTTGCATATAGATATATTTAGATTTGATGGAAAAGATTATTTAACAATATTAGATAAATTTTCTAAATTAGGTCAGGATTACTTATTAAATTCTAAAAATGCAACTGATGTATGTAATGCTTTAATCAAATATTTTAGTAGTTATGGTTTACCTGAAAAAATAATTTCTGACCCCGGTACAGAATTTAAAAACGAAACTGTTAAAGAATTATTTAAAATACATAAAATTTATATACATTATACCACACCTCAACATCACGAGAGTAATGCTCCAGTAGAAAGATTTCATAGTAGCTTATTAGAACATTTACGATTATTAACCACTCAATATCCAAATGAAAAAGATTTAATGAATTATGCCTTAATTGCTTATAATAGTTCAATCCATTCAACGACTAAATTTAGTCCTTATGAATTAGTTTTTGGTCACACTTTATCAAGAGATCCTCAAGAATTATTAGATGGTACTTTTTATAATGATTACATATTTCATCATAGAAATAAATTAAGGGCTATGTATGAAAACGTAACAGAAACAACTCAAGACAAAAAATCACAAAATATACTTAAACACAACATTAAAGGTCCTGAACAAATTCAATTTTCAGTTGGTCAAATTGTATATAAAAGTAAAAATGCTAGAAATAAGAAAGAAAATAAATTTATAGGTCCATATGAAATATTAGAATTACTTACTAATAATAAAGTTAAAATTCAAAATTGTAAAAGTAAGAAAACTCGAATTATACATATAAAAGAATTAAGAAAGCCTGTTTATGTTGCAGATTAATCCTAATTAGTGTCTCCGGATGCATCACCAGCCCTTTATTTCATAAAATAGAAGATAATCCTGGATTATTTTCATTTAAATTAGGAAAAGCTCAAAATAAAATTGATAAATGGTCTTTTATTCAAGTATTCGATATTACTGACTTAATTAAAGAATTTACAAGATTGCATTTATCGGTCGAACATTTAAATGAAATATTTTACAAATATAATTATAGTAAAGGTTATAAAAAAGAATTTTATAATTCCTATCATATAATCCAAAATCTAGAAGAACAAATTATAAATAAAATTTCGCAAATAAATCCTTTATTTAAAATTACTAATGAATTGCGGAGTAAGAGAGGTATATTAAATGGATTAGGATCTATAATAAAAACGATAACTGGAAATTTAGATTCTAACGATGCTGAACATTATGATAACATGATTGAAATATTAGCATCTAATCAACATAAAATTAAAACAATTGTTTCTAATCAAGTTTCACTTTTAGAAAGACCTATAAAAGCGTTTAATGAAAGTATTGCAAAATTAGCTTATAATCAAATAACTATTAAAAGTAGATTATTACAAATTGAACAATTTGTAAGAGAAAATGAATTCAAAAATTTAGAAAATTTTGGAGTTATTATTATGGAAATGGTTATATCGCAAATAACTACTGAATACCTGATGATTAATGAAATTTTAGAAAATTTAGAAGAGGCTATTACTTTTTCTAAACTGAATGTGTTACATAATTCCATAGTGAAACCAGAGGAATTATTGAGTGAGTTAAAGCAAGTTCGAATATATTTACAAAAAGGAACGAAGCTACCGTTCGAACCAAACATCGAAAATATATTATTATTTGAAAAAACAGCTAGCGTTAAAAGTTATTCAAAATTTAATTGTTTAACATTTATTATTGAAATTGCTTTAGTAGAAGAAGAAAATTATGAATATTTCCAATTATTACCTCTACCTATTAAAAATAATTCCCAATATCAAGTTATTTTGCCTACCAATAATTTCCTTTTTATCAATGAGCACAAATACAGTTTACATAATAAAATTTGTCAAGAAATCCAAGAACATGAATTCTTATGTCAGGAAAATGTACAAGATATTCAAGAAAATTCTCCATGCGGAGTACAACTTTTACAGTACAAAAGAAAAATTACAACCTGCAAAACTTTATCAATTTCCTTAAATAAAATTAAGATTCAAAAATTGTCAGATAACCAGTTTCTCTTAATATTAATGAACAAAACAATAATTAACCAAGAATGTAACCAACTTAAGGAAAAATTTCCCTTAGAAGGAACCTATATTGTGGAATTGATAAATCAATGCCAATTAAAAATTGGAAATATAAATCTTAGAACATATCAACACTTAAGCAACTTTCATTACCGGCCTTAGAAGCAATCATTCCTGAAGAACATAAAATGAAGAAGCCAACAACATTAAATTTAGATACTATTTCTTTAGAAGAGATAAGTTCCATTGGTAATGCCCTATCAGCTCAAGAAGAAGAAGTTCAAGAAATACCTGATTTCAAGATTATTCATTATTTTAATTATTGGTCAATTCTTGTTTATTTAATACTTTTAATAATATTAATTTTTTGTTTAATTAAATATTTTAAATTTAAATGTCAGAAGAAAGAAGAAAGAAAAAAGAAGAAGGACCAACCTGATGAAATTCAAATTTGATGTCGTACCCTTTTTTTAAAAAAAAGAGGTACTCCATTCCAAAGGGGGAGGTGTTATATCCATCCTGTATATTGCACCATATTAGATAAAATTGCTAATTACAGTATTTTTTATATATTTATCTAAATATGCTGAGATATAATTTTATGTAATGAACTAACAATATTCCTTTTTAATTCAGTCTTAATTTTGATTTCCGACTAACAAGTAGAATTGTAACAAATAGGAGAATAAAAATTATTAAAATTTTTAAAAATTCTCTTAATTACGCTACCCACGTAATTTGCATGATTTTTATTTTATTGAAATTGTGTTTAATATTGTACATTTCTCTCTTTATTTTATTGATGTTTTTTATATTAAGTACCTAACAATAAATTTATCACATTTATATTTATAAGACTAACTCGTTATGTCTTCATATTATTGTGTAAAAATAAACCATGTGTTGCTCTGAAACCAAAGTTGTATTTTATTTTTTTCATTTTTCATATTACAATAAAAACATAGAATTACTATTACAAAATTATAAAGATAGCCTACCTGAAACCAAAGAAACAACATTTAAAGTTTATAATTCCATTTCACAATCAACATAATAATCTATTTTACAAATTTACAATATTCTTGTCAGTGCCATGTCACCTTTTCAAAAACCCACGTCATCCAATCCTCCTTGTACAACAAGTAGCGCCATCCTAAATATTAGGATCGAATTCCTTCACATCTCCCCCCTTACTGTAAAAAATTTTCATATAAATTTTCGCTTCATTAGATTTCACTAGGTACAGGAATGAGTTTCGTAATATGGAACAGATTTGATTCCACTTTCTTATGACCGGTATTAATCTTGTAGATAGATGGAGATAACTTCTGTTCAATTTTGTAAGACCCAATCCTTAGCTCATCCAATTTCCTTCTATTTAGTTTGTGCCCATTTTCCACGTATACCATATCACCTGTATTAAAATTATGGTGTATTCTGTATTTATCATAAAGCATTTTGTTATATTCATGTGACTTATTTGATCTTTCTAGTGCTATTTTTCTATCTTTTATCCAGTCATCTGCTGTATTCCCAACATTCAGTTCATTTAGTAAAATTGAAACGTCTGTGCCATCCAACAAATATTTTGGAGTAAAACCTGTGACAGTATGTTCCGTGTTATTGTATCTATCCACGCAAATATGGGCAACACTCGTCCACGCTTATGTATTTTAATTTTGCATCTGATTTTATTAACGAGTGTTTGGTTCAATCTTTCGTTGAGTCCATTGGAAAGCGGCGAGTTTACTGCAGTGAAAACTAGTTTAATTGATTTTATGTTCAAATAATCTTTAAATTCTTTAGAGTTTATCCCAGGATATTGATCCGTAAGGACCATGTCAATTTCTGTACAATTTGGTACACTGTTTAATAATTTTATGAAATCTTTGGCACTCTGTGTCTTCGAGGTCACTATAAATGCATAACGGGTGAAGTGGTCCACTAAAAGGTGTAGATATTCGTGGATCGAGAGCCACCAAAACCTCCAATTGTGTCTATCGAGACAATTTCAAATGGTTTTCAGGCAGGACCTAATTGCGATAATAAAGCATATTTCATTTGCCCTCTAGACTTATTTTTTATACATAGTTCACATTTTTTGCATAAATTAATAATATTTTTTGTTAAATTCTGTGCAGAGTAAAATTTTCTTTTTTTTTCTGCATTTGTTTTATACCTATATGGCACATATTTTTATGTACATGTTTAATAATTTTTATACTGAATTCTTCTGACAGTAAAACTTTCTTGATTCTTAACTCTCTTGTGATAAATATTGTCTTTAAGTATTAAATTCTTATATTTTTTTATATCCTTAATTTTCTCTTGGTCGGTTACTATTTCATCCAATGTAATTAAGTTTAAAATTTTTAATTGTTCATCTACATCTTTACTTTCTTCCAATACAGCGTTTCTACTTAAACCATCTGCCTCCAAATTATCTCTCCCTGGAGCGTATTTTACTGTAAAATCATATTGTGACAGATAATAAGCCAATTCCCCTAATTCTTCATCCGTTCTAGTCTTTATATTTAAATTTTCTAATGGCTTATGATCTGTAAATACTGTGAAAGATCTACCAATAAGCCAAAATTGCCAGTATCTGATTGTTTGTTTAATGGCTAAACATTCTAAATATACAGCTTTCTTCTTCTTTTGAACTTCGTTAATTTTTTTTGAGAAATACGCTACAGGTTTTTCTTTTCCATTTGGCTGTATTTGTTTTAAGACTGCTCCAATGCCCTGTAAGGATGCATCAGTATATAAATTTATTGGTAAGTCTTTGTCAAATATTTCTAAGATAGGTTGTGAACATAGCAACTGTTTTATTCTTTCAAATGCTTCTTGACAGTCTGGTGACCATATAAATTTTTGATTTTTCCTTAGTAAATTGTGAAGTGGTTCTAATATGATTGAGGCATTTGGTATATATTCGCGATAGAAATTTATCGTTCCTAGGAGCTGTCTAATATTCTTTTGACTTTTTGGTGTTGGAAAATCTATTATTGAAATTAAATTGTCTCTTACGGGTCTTACTGTGTTATTCTGTATTATATGTCCAAGATATTTTACTGTATTTGTTGCAAATGTGCATTTTGTGAATTTCAACCTGCAACCTTCTTTTTGTATAGCTTCCAATAACTGTGATAAATGGTTTATATGTTCAGAATAAGATTTAGAGTATATTAACATATCGTCGATGAAATTTACTGCAAAATCTGCTAATTTGTACTTTCTAAGTATATTACTAAGTATTCTTTGAAATATGGCAGGAGAGGTCTTTAAGCCAAAAGGTAAACACGTCCATTGGTAATGGCCCTCCTGTGTTACAAAATCAGTTTTTTTCTATCTTCAATTCGCAATGGGATGGACCAAAACGCAGAGTTAATATCTAATGTTGAAAAGTACTTACAGTTTTTGGTTCTTATAACTAAATCCTTAATCAAAGGGAATGGTTGTGTCTGTGGTATCACTATTTTATTTAAATCTCTGAAATCGATACACAGCCTGGTCTTTCTGTTGTCTTCTTTTTTAAATACCAAAGTTACTGGTGCTGCAAAGGGACTGTATGACTCTTCTATAAGATTTCTTTTAAGTAACTTTGCTACCTGTTGTTCTATTTCTAATTTATCATCTATTGAGCATTTGTAAGGCCTTTTATTATTTAAAACTTTGGAAAATATTGGCATTAGGGGTAATTGCTTAGAAATATTTAAGAGTTACTTAAGTGAGAGAAAACAGGTGATTAAAATAGGTAATGAATATAGTGATACTGAATATATAAAGTGTGGCATACCACAAGGTACAGTTCTGGGACCGCTATTATTCAATTTGTATATCAATGATATATTCAAATTGAACAGTTCTGGATATGTAATTGGTTACGCAGACGACACGGCGATTTTCTATGAGGCGGACGATTGGTTAGAATTAAAGAATAAAGTAGAAATAGATTTTAGTATTATGAAAAAATGGTTAGACAATAAACTTCTAACTGTAAACTTGGACAAAACTAATTTTCTACCTTTTAGTTGTAATATCACATGGGCCTCACCTTTTCAAACTTTACAATTTCCTGCTCATGATAACAAAACAAATATTATACAGTCGACTTCAGAAATGAAATACTTGGGTGTATATATCGACACACATTTAAAATGGGACATACACATTAATTACATTATGAAAAAATTACAAACAATTTTGCACAAATTTAAACAGCTTAGAAAAGTCTTGCCACAAAAAGAGTTAAAAAAACTATATTCCGCACTTGTTGAAAGTCACCTGAGATACGCTATTACAGCTTGGGGTTCTGCTCTAAAGATCCACTTAACTCCACTTGAAATAATTCAGAAAAGATTTCTGAAGTTAATAATGGATAAACATTACAGATATCCATCTGAACATTTATTCGAAGAAAGTAAAGTATTTGATTTAAGTCAACTCCACTTCTTTTGTACCAATATCAAATATCATTTTGGAAACAAAACTACTTAACTAGAAATCGTAACCTTCACACCTACCCAATCATTGTCAAGAAATCGATTTCACAAAGAGCATGTCTCAATGAAATTTTACAATGTTTTACCTGAAACACTAAAAAAGATCAGTAATAAAAATATGTTAAAAAAAAACTGAAAATGTATATTATGGAAAATCACAGACAATTTGTAGCTAATATATTACAATAATCTACAATAAATTACGTATTAGGAAAAGAAAAAAAACTCATCAAATCAAAGCAGACACTTACCCGGACTAGACCTATTACTTACCTAAAACAACAAGCTCACCTGAATTAACAAACTTACCGGCATTGACAAACTTATACATAATACTTTATTGTAATACTGTTAATATGTTTTTCTTTTAAGTAGAATTTAAATTCAGATAAAATGTCATTTTTTTTTAGCGAAACAAGTACTTATCGCTTTTCACTTTATCTGTATTAGTATTTGTATTGTAATGTTTAGTTTTAAAATTATTTATTTTTCTATTAGTAGTAGAACAAAGGGGCTGTCAGCTCACTTTTGTCACTAGATTCTGGTGATTTCCCCCAGATTCTAGTAACTTTTTGTAAGACCAAAATGGCTTAACGGATTTAAACGTATGACGTATCGTTATAAAGGGGATGACCTAAGCATCCCTCTTATGAAGTGATAAGGACTACGAGAAGTGTCAAAAGGGCCTTAATGATGTAAAGCCAAAACGGCCGAATGGATTTTAACGTATGACGTATCATTGTAAAGGGGATGACTTTAGCATCCCTCTTATAAAATGATAAGGACTACGAGAAGTGTCAAAAGGACCTTAATGTTGTAAAGCTAAAACGGCTGAATGGATTTCATCGTATGACGTATCATTGTAAAGGGGATGAGCTAAGCATCCCTCTTATGAAGTGATAAGGACTACGAGAAGTGCCAAATGGACCTTAATGTTGTAAAGCCAAAACGGCCGAATGGATTTCAACGTATGACGTATCTTTGTAAAGGGGATGACCTAAGCATCCCTCTTATGAAGTGATAAGGACTACGAGAAGTGCCAAATAGACCTTAATGTTGTAAAGCCAAAACGGCTGAATGGATTTCAACGTATGACATATCATTGTAAAGGGGGGATGACCTAAGAATCCCTCTTGTAAAGTGGTAAGGACTGCTAGAAATGCCAAAAGGACCGCAATATTATAAGGCCAAAACGACCGAACGGATTTCAACGTATGATATATCATTGAAAAGGGGATGACCTAAGAATTCCTCTTGTGAAGTGGTAAGGACAACGAGAAGTGCTAAAAAGACATTAGGGTTATATCTCCTAAACGGGTGGATCAATTTCCTTAAGTGACATATCATTGTAAAGGGGATGACAAATGTATTTATTTTGTATACACTATGAAACGGTCTCTGTGTCAATAGGGCTGTAATGGTGGTTATCCAATATTTAATTTCTATTATTTTAAAATAATTTTAATAATAATTTCAGGTGTTTTCCTCCCAATTAAAAAGCCGTTAGATAATTTTGTTTGTTTATAAAATCTAATTAAGATTTGAATACCTACCTATATCTAAGTTGTTATTGTTATATACATAATTATCAATAGTTCACAGGTTTTTTCCTGTTTATTGATAAAATCTTTGAAAAAATTTAATTAAGCTGTTATTGTTTTGTACATAATTTCACAGAATTTTTTCTGCTTATTGAAAAAATTTAATGATCGATTTGTGGAAGTTTCAGTATAAGGTTTTAATGTATTTGTTATTGCTTTTCAAGCTAATTTTGATTAGTATTTTATCAGATATAAGAAATCAGTATATTTAAAAAGTAATTAAAGTAATTTTATATCATTTTATGTAGAACAAGAATTTCTAACAAACATTTTAATTTTCCAAATAGATACTATTTAAGACTGAGAGGGAGAAAATGAATAACTATTTAAACGTGTGTGTGTATTGACTGGACACATTGTATTAAATCATACAAATAAAGTATTAAGTGAGCAACGATTGTCAACTATGTCAAAGGTAAATATGTATTAAATTTAAGTTACTTTTTAATAAGTTACTTTTTAATAAGTTACTTTTTAATAAGTTAAATAATATTATTGGATATTTGTATCTTTTTAGATGGACTTAAGTATGTTAAACAAATCATCTTTAATACACGCAAAGAAACCAACAAAAAAAATTAGCGAATTGGAGGTGGATAAACCGTTTAAAATCCTTAAGGCAAAAATTGTGCAAACCAGCTTTGGGCGGACTGTTTTAATTGAATTGGAAAACGTAGTTGTATTTTTACCCAAGCGGGTTCTTGAGGACTACTCGCCATACATAGAAGAATTTGACAGTCAACAGTATGCCTTTGTATCTAGAGGGACGATAGATACATGGAAGAGTAACCATGCGGCATCTTTTGAAGTTGTTCGTTTATAAAATAATTAAATATTTATTATAAAAATAAAACATTTTATACAATCCTTGTTATAATATTTTATTACTGACAACCATATTTTACTATAATATTATTTATATCATACAATTATCTAAATCATTTATAACTTTAAACTTATAAAAATATATATATTCTCTTAAGGCAGTACTTAATAAACTGTTAGAAATATCGCCAAATGCATTCAAAACTTCAAGTGCGGTGTAAGAGCTGTAATCATTATTATTAGTATTATTACTAAAGTAAGACCTTATGATATCTAACATATTATAGTAATAACTACAGAAGTTTATGTTGCTAATTAGTTGAATCTGATGAGCCACTAAACTTCGATCAACTTCCAGAATTTGTGTTACATCTTCTTCATTTAAGTGGTATTCAACATCATGCTTTCGAACGAACAAGTATTTTACATCATCATATACTAGTTGTGCAAGAGTACAAAAATCACCACATGGAAATATTACAGGAACATATTCACCTTGAAATGTAGGTAAACCAGCTGCAAAAAAATCATTCAGTTTCTGATTTAGTAATTTTATCAGAATGTCCCATTCGAAAATATCAAACGATATTTTGGTTGACTTGAAATGTTGAGATAAAATTACAGCTGGACTAAATGATCTAGCAGGTGATATACCAACTTTGATTTCAAAGCCTCCAATAGGAAACGAAGTTTGTAATAAATTGTAGTCTTTCATTCTAGCGGCACTTTCATATCTGCTTAAAATTTCATCAATCTGGCCATCATAATCTTCACCCATTGATGATGCTGGTGATGATGGTGTAGCACTATGGTAACCTTTACTACTCATGACTGTGATTTAGTTCAATAAATTCTCAATATTTATAATCCAAATCCCATTACTATTTTATTATTATTATTATTGTTTTTGAACTAGATCGTTATAAAATCATTATAAAAGAAAAATCATCGAAGGTCATCATTTTTAATCCATGAATTGTATTTATTATCAAAACCAAGCCACTTAACATATTTTTTTGTTCCCCTTCTTTTCAAAATTTTTTCCACTAGATAGATGTCGGAATTTTTTGTTTTCTGTAATTCCTCTTGATAAAATGCTCCTTTAATCGGTGCTCCCTGAAGATCCTCCAACAAATAAGTTGTGGGATTGGTAATATTAACTTTAATTATTTTAAAAATCTCAGTGGTCCAATTGGGTGTGTATCCTTTTTCAAAAACATGTTTTGCTTTCGATATTCGTACAAGATCACTTAATCTAAATTTTCGGTTTCCTACTGTTTTTATATAATTAAACCTTTTATTTAAAATCATTTTCTCATTAAACTTAGTTATATCAGATGGCTTGACTTTAATTGCTGAATGTATCGTATTGTTGTACTCTTTAGTAATTTGAGGCAATACATTAATCCATTTATAATTACCATGTAAACTAAAATATTTGTATAATTTTGATTTCAAAGTTCTTATAACTCTTTCAGCTATCGCAGCTTTCTTGATAGTATATATACTATAGTGGTTAATATTATACTTTCTCATCAAATCTTGAAATTTAACGTTATAGAACTCAGTTCCATGATCAGTTTGTAGATTTCTAGGAAAACGTCCAGAATGTTTCAATATACTTGCAAAGGCCTTTGTAATCTCTTCACCAGTTTTTGTTATTAAAGCTAGTGTCCAGAGATATTTAGAAAAACAATCAATGACTACCATTATCATTTTATAACCATTATTACTATTAGCATAGGGTCTCATTTCAGCAAGATCCATTTGCCATAAGTCATCTAATCCTTTGAGAATTATTTTTCGACGAGGATAATTTTTACGAGCTGGTTTGTGAAGCTCGTTAACCAATTGAAGCTTCTCTCTCGTCGTCATGATAATGACTAATACGATAGATGAATATATTATTTAGTGTTTAATTTTAGATTTAATATCATAAATTTCCTTAAATACATCATTAATTTTCATATCGTGTAATTGTAAAAGGTCAGAGGTTTCTCTAAATTTTTGTAGCCATATTTCTATTTGATTATTAATTTTATTTATCTCATATTCAACTTTATGTCTGTTGGTATTCAGTTCATCCTTATATTTGTTTAGCTCCCGTATTAATTCACCATGAAGTTTTGCTAAATCAATATTGTAAAGTGTATTTGCATCATCTACGTATTTCTTTGTTGCCATATGTTTTTCAGAAGTAGGAGGATGTCTTGAAATAAAGTTTTCAATTGAATCTATTTTGTTTTTTATAGATAAAATTTTAATTGATATTTGATTTTGTAGTTGTGGTAAATCTTCATTATACAGCTGATTTTTTAGAGATAATAAACCAAGCCTAAATTCTCCTTTTAATTGTTTTTAATCCAATTATTTGACTGTGGCGACTACGTCCAAACTTATCGAGACTCATTATGAAAATGATTTAATTATAATTTCACTTTAGTATATAATATCTGCTTCTCGCAATTCATTAATGATGGATATGATTTCATTCGAATGGGAAGTATTACCAGCTTCTTTCGAAGCAAAGAGTAATTGCAATCTCTCACATAATTCATTTGGATCATCCCAATAAACATACTCAATCGGAGCATCATTATAAGTCAAAAACATTCGGTTACCAACAGCATTGGATTTAAACATAGGTTTTATAATATATTTATACTTATATGTTGAACTATATTTCAGACGTCCCAATTTATTTCTATGAACATTTGTTGCCTCTAATAAGAGTTTGTAATTGTCTAAATCTTCATGAGAGTAATCTTGAGGAACATCATAGAAAAGTAATTCATACATGCCAGGTGTTCCAGGAACATATCCTTCTTTAATAAAAATTGCTCCAGTTTGAGGATCAAAGTTAATTTGTTTTCCTCCTAGAAACCATTTGGATGTTGTGATGTCATATGTAGGACCATATATTTTATCTATTTTATCATCATTTTGCCAAAACTCTTTTAGATATTTTAGGGTAATTTCTGGATACTGCTTCATATATTCCGTTATCACTGCTTCTGAAATATTTCTGTTATCTAATTCTTGAGTTTCTTCCTCATGCTCTACCTCAGTATCACTATTGCTATCGTTGGTTCCTGCAACATAGTCAAGTTCTTGAAATGGTGTATAGGTTGCTGTTACTTCTTCATCTTCTTCTTCTTCTTTTTTCTCAACTTTTGATTTTTGTTTTGGTTGAGCGTGACTGAAGTCGTTTACCGATTGTCTTAACGATTTTGAAGTTGCAACAATATTTTCTAATGGTTTTGATACTGGCTGAAACAGTTTATTTAGCGCCTCATCTTCTTCTGATCTGCCAAGTTTTATTGCAAGATATTTCTTTCTAATAGCTTTAGCTAATTGAGCAATTTTTTTTTTTACGTTCAACTTCTTTATTATCTAACATTTTGATATGAACTAATTACAGTTAAGCATTACCTATATTTTTATATATTTATCAAACCCCTTACGGTATCGTCCATTATCAATAGAAAATTCCTTGACAATTATTAGCATACCGTATGTTTCATTCCAACACTGTAAACATATGTTTTTGAACTAATCAAAATTCATATCTGGAGATACATGTTCATTAAATATATGTTTTAAATTTAATTCATCTTGCTTGAAAACTACAATCATATTACAATTGTCTCTAATTAATCTTTTTTCAATCTTAGAAAAGGTTTGACAAAGATATGCGACATCAATATTCTTATGTCTACACATACAAAAATATTCACGAATTTTTTGTTGTTTGTCACATGCAACATCGTCAAATATGAAAACAGAATAAGGCTCTGCATCATTCAGATTTATAATTTCATCATTGTCTTTAAAAGGGTAATATCCGACATCTTTTACATTCATTAGAACCTCCTCTAACAGTTTATTTTGGGGGATACAGCGATTTAGAGTACACATATAAGTTTTTAAATCTTATACCATTTGGATTAAAAAGTAACGCCATCAATGCGTTTGTCTTACCACATCCAGATGGACCACATATAATGATACGAAGAGAATTTGGTAATAATTTACCATGTTTACTTTCTTTAGATTTTTCATTAAAATCTAAATTATCAACAGGTAACGTGTGCTCTTGTTGAATGATTTTCATTTTTTAAGGTATCTGTGTAATGTTTTTTAATAAATAGAAGTACATTCAAGATGCATATTTAGTTCTAATGTTGGTGTTTGAAGGTGAAGGTTTGGTGAATACTTTAATAAACAAACTTCCTTTCGAAGCACACTTACTGGGAGGTTACCAATACTGTGGACGTAAGTGTAATACATAAGTAGGTTATTAAGTAGTACTAACCATATTCTATTTTCAGCTGGAACAAAATTACAAAAACGTCTTTTACGTGGAGATCCTGGTATTAATCCATTAGACATTGCTTGTAAAGAGCACGATATTGCATATTCAGCCAATAATTCATTGGCTGAAAGGCATAAGGCTGATCAGATTCTGGAAAATAAAGCTTGGGAACGTGCTAAAAATAGGACCGTAAGTTTAGGTTAACGAGCAAACGCATTATTAGTCACTGGCGTAATGAAAGCTAAGCGAAAACTAGGTATGGGTATTAAACGACAAATTTCCTTTAAACGAGGTATTATAGATAAAATTAAAAAATCTTTAAAATCAAACCTAACATTAAAAAAGACTATTCAAAATGCGCTGAAATTTGCTAAAATGACTATTTCAAAAGCTGGAGGAAAAAAGAATATTCGTGTTCCTAGAATTATACCGTTTGAAAGCAAGACGGGAGGATTTTTACCTCTGATCCCTATATTGACAGGATTAAGTGCGATAGGAAGTATAGCAGGTGGAGCATCAGCTATAGCAAAAACCATAATTATAATAATAATAATAATAATAATAATAACCTTTATTTACCCTGAACATTAAAATAAGATAACAATTCACAATTAGTGCTGTAAGAACAACAATAAAATTAAGTAAATTATTTCATATTATTAGAAAAAAGAACAGACAAAATCTTCCGGTTTGTAAGCTCGGATAGACAAAGGCGTCCGTTCGGCATAAACGGAGACACCACATAGCACAAAGTGCCGTGCGTGGCAGTAAATTAATTTAAACTATTGGACGCTGCGGATACAATGATTAGCTAGTCAATAAAATGCGTGGAGTGAGAAACTAATTATCTGTGTGAGTTCGAGAGAGAGAGAAGAATGAGAAAAAAAAAGGAATGAAATTGAAGGTAACGGGTTCTATGTAAAATGCTGGTATAAATTGTTTATTTCAGAATTAGATGCTGATTTTAGCCATTTTTTAATAATTGGATTTATGTTACTATGTATTAGATTATTATCAAGACGAAACTGTTCGAAAGAGTTATGAGTTTTGTGTATGTGCACTACGAAAAATTTTTTTGTATGGGAATTGATGCTAAAAACGCTCAAAAAAAACTTGCTGAAGATCATCGTCATAACAAAGCTATGGAGTCTGTGGGTAAGGGATTGTATTTAAAGAAAAATACTAAAGGAGGTTACGGCTTGTACCTGAAGAAACAAAAAAACTTCCAATAAAGCTACCCAATAGACCATTAACCGACATAGAACTTACAAATTTTGCTAAGCGGTTAAGAATACCACATTTTAGGGGTGTTTTTATGCGAGATACTCTTCCGATTAATGGTCCTCGAAAACAAAAATCTTCAATCGTTAATTTGGATACATCACGAAATGCTGGAACACATTGGGTAGCTTACAGGAAGATAAATAACAACATCGAGTATTTTGATTCATTTGGCAATTTGAAACCTCCGAGGGAACTGGTTAAATATTTAGGTGCAGCTGCTAGAATCTTCTACAATAACGATCAATATCAAACCTACAATCAAATTAATTGTGGACATCTATGTTTAGAATTCTTATATGATGACAACTTGTTGATCTAAAGAGACAATTAATATCATTGAAATACTTATGGAAAATATAACAATCAAAGTTTGGTTTAAGCTTCCACAAGAAATTCGTGAGGAATTAAAACAATATTTACCATGTACTATAAATTTTAAACGTCAAACGTTTGTGGAAATTTAATATTAAAATGTCTATTTTGTTTTTTATGTCGTAAATAAATTTATTCATAAATAACTACTAGTCTATTACTTAAATCATAACCTTTTTTTATAATGATCAGTCATGTCTCAACTGTTGACCGTAACGAGTACCAATAACGAGTTTTCTTTTACTCCACCTACACCGCTAGTGCTTAATCCTCATAAACGGTATTGTTTAGGTGTGCTTGGTTTTCATTCCTACAATCCCATACCCAATATTGATGGTGAAAAATTTTACTACTACGAAAACAACGATTTTAATCAACTTAAAGAAGTTCAACTGCCAGTAGGTTGTTATGAGATATGTGATATTGCCACATATATAAAAAAACAATTAGGATTAAAAAGTACTGCTGAAGAAGAATATTTTTTCTTAGAACCTAATAATAATACCCTTAAATGTGAAATTTACTGTAAAGTACATTCAATCTCTTTCGAAGAGAATAATAGCCTTGGCAACCTTCTAGGATTCTCTAAAAAAGTACTGGAACCTGGTTTAGTTCATTCTTCAGATCTACCTGTAAACATTAACAAAGTTTCAAGTCTGCTGTTTGGTTGTAACATTACTGAAGGATCCTACTACGAAAACACACCGGCACATATAATTTTAGATTTTCCCATAACTGTAGATCCAGGTTTCGCTATTAACGAAAGACCTAGCAATCCAATAAATAGTTTAAAAGAAATTACTAACATTACTGTCAGGGTACTCGATCAAGATCTAAGACCTGTAAATTTTAGAGGTGAAAGAAGCACACTTCATTTAGCTTTACAACAACGCTAAATGGGTCTCATTATAGAATACAAAAGACCTGTTTCAAATACCCCACCATCAGTAGCAAAGAGACGTTACAAGCGTCGTGAGCTAACTTTAACAAACAGGGAATTCTTACGATCAATTGGACTTAAAGTTAAATATGGTAAATCGTAAATATATTCACTCTGAAGTGGAGTCTAAAAGACTTAAACTTAACCCTAAGTTTGATTTATATCGCGAACCGAGATATGAAGATTCTGTTAGAAAAGAGGAATTTCGATCCTACACTCCTTATGTAAAGTCATTTAATAACAATGATGTAGTGGAATTTGTTATAAATCAAGTAGATGCATTTTTTGCACTAAACGAATCAATGATAGAAATTAAAGGTAAATTAGATATAGATGGAAATGGACTAGTATATTTGGCATCAAATTTTGGAGCATTTCTATTCGATTCTTGTTCATACAGCGAATGTTCGAGAGAGATCGAAACAGTTAGAGATCCCGAAATTGTAAGTACTGTGCTCTGTTATCATAGTGATCATACAAGATTTATGGGAATTGCTGGATGGAATTTTCCTAACAAACCTTTCATGAATGAAACTGATAAATCTTTTAATTTGTTAATACCTTTAAAACACATTTTCAACATTTTCAATGATTACACACCAATCACATATGGACGACAAACATTTCGTCTAGTTCGAGCTGGTAATGATAATGATTGTATTATTGTTAATGAGGTAACTACTGGTAATACTACATCTGAAACAAAAGTTAAAGTACTCATAAACAGTATGGAGTTAAAAGTAAAACATGTATTTCCAAATGATGAAGTTAAAATCAAGTTAATGGAACCAATCAAAAATGATACACCTATATTTATTCCATTCAGAAAATGGGACCTTAATGAACTCCCTTCGATTAATGAAGGTGCAAAAAGAGAAATTTGGAGTGTTAAAACCAGTTCTGCAATCGAAAAACCGCGTTATGTTATTGTAGCATTTCAAACAAAACGACGTAACCAAAAAGAAACTGATCCTACAATTTTTGATAACACTAATATATCAAGTATTCGATTATCTCTTAATGGGGAGTATTGGCCGAATGAAAGGATGCAACTTAATTTTGAAAAAAATGATTATACCTTGGCTCATTACAACTATACAGAATTCTACCCAAGCTATTCAAATTCAATAGAGAGACGATCACTTTTAGATTATTCAGTTTTTAAGGATCATGCATTGTTTGTAATGATTGTTCAAAACAAGAGGAGGTAATGAAATCATCAACTGTTGATGTAAAATTAGAAATTGAAGCTGATAAAGGATTTCCAAAGAATACTAAAGTATATTGCATCATTATTCATGATTGTTTAATGGAATATTTCCCCCTTACGGAAGTGGTCAGAAGTGTAATATAAAAAGAAACCTACATCGAAATATTTAGTTTAACTATAAGGATCATGAGAATAGCACTTGTAGACATTCAAGGAATTATAATTATGGGTAAATTTTATCCGAAAGAATTATCTATTCTAATTGGAAGTCAAAATGTTAATATCTTATTTAAACCATCAATACCTTTCAATGCATTAAGTAATAAGGACAAACAACTAATAATTTTCTTGAAAAATTTGTACATGGAATTAGATATGAGTCTGGTGATATCGAATACATTGAAATTAATAACATACTAGAAAAATATTTATTCAATTCTGCAGATTACATATACGTCAGAGGAAATCAAAAAGCAAATTTTTTAAAAGCAAAATGTAGTGAACTGGGACTTTCAGCAAATGTTTTTGATGTTACAAACTATGATAGAACACCTTGCAGCACAGAAGTCTTTCAACCTATTTTCACTCAATGTATCAACCATCTCCATGGAAAAAAAATATATGTGTACACAACACAATGTAGATTGCTTACGTAACTGGTTGAAATGTGTTATATTACCTAAGTAAATTGTATTTTTTTAAATAAAACAAATGAACATTTAATTAAACTTTTATTGTAACCATTTTATCTTATACCTTGATAACTACTTTGGATTTGTTTTGTAAATTAGTTTTTAAAATTATAAGTAACATTCTAATCCATTATACTGTAATGACCCCAAGCCAGAGTATTGTATGAGTCCTTAATTAAATAGCGCTTATCATCATATGGGCTTAAACCGATTTTTGTTTGTTTTATGGAATATACAACATGAGCATAGGAACGGAAGGTTTATGGTTTTTTCTTTAAATTCCTTTAAACAATTAACGTAATCATTAAAAGTAATATTTTTTTCTACAACATTCTTTTTAATTCCTTTGGATCTTTTACAACATATATCACCCTCTTTCAAATAAGGATACATTTTTGAACGTAAGCCTACAAACTCAGTTAAAATTTGTCCATTACATTCATCTTTCATTAATCCTGGAAATTTTTTATTTAACAGAGAAATTCCATAAGGATTATCATGATGTATCAAATTTTTCTGGATAAGCTTTAATAATTTCATCATAAGCATCAATACAGTTTAGCTCATAAATAAAACTATCTGTATCTCCATACATTAATTTACAGTTCTTTGTACCTAAAGTAGGTAGCATAAAGTTATAATGAAAATCATACATATATGTTTTTGATATGTCTAGAACGCACATTCCAACGTAGAGGGGTTTGTTAAACAAAAGTTCAGTTTTATGAAGTTCGATAGCCATAAGATTATCATCAAAAATTGTTCTGTTAGAGAACCTAGGGCTAGCAATAAGATTTTTAGCACCATAACGACCTCCCCAGGATCTAACCAATTTAACGATACGATGTTTACGGATATTTTCCATTGTTTTACCAAAAACAGCGTTGTTCATTAACTTGTAGAGATTTTTTTCAAAATTACATGTCGCTTTTGACCTTAAACTAGTATTAAGTTCAATATAAGGTTTAAGCCAAGCAGCCTGTTTGAATTTTAAAATTTTATGAATTTTTGGGAGTACCAGTCCAGCCGCCAATGCTTGTTTCAGATTTCTGTAATGTAGAATATATTTTTTTTTAGAATACAGAGTAGTCATCAATTTTTAAATTTTTGAACCTGGTGGTTTTTGTGATTCTGGACAGAACGGTAAGTCAGAATGAGTATCATGTAATCCCTCTGGATATTCAAGATCTACTTCTAAGATATATCCATCCGTACTATCATCCGGTATTGATGTTATATCTAAATTGTTATCAACCCATTCAAAACCTCCATAAGGAAGGAATTGGCTCATAGCAGCACCATACAAATTATTTACATCAAAATATAACAAGTATGATGAAGGTTTCGTTGGATAAAAATTCTTCATATATTTGTTATTAGCTTTAGAGTAACGATTGGAAACTTGATTTATTCCTCCTCTAATTGCCTTTTCAAAAAACATAATTTTATCTACATCTTTTAGCACTTCTAATTTGCATTTAGTGTATTTTAGCATACAGTCCCAAGTGTAACCGGGCATTGTGTAATACCAAGCACAATCTAAACCATATGTTGTTCGACATTTGTCTCTAAAGCATTCAAAAACACATGCTAAAAGCAGTATATCCGTCTTCATGTACAACATGCTGTATTCCTTAATATTTTTAATTTTGAATTCCCTCCAAACATTTTCCGCATGACTGTATTTTTCTTGACTAATATCTTCATTTGTTAGAGAACTATAAAAATTTTCAATTGAGGGTAGTTTCGTTTCATTCAGTTTTTTATACGAATCCATATACTCATAGGGAAATACACCTTTTTTTCTTAATAACTGAAATTGATCATCACTTAAATCTGTAAATTGTGAACTTAAATGCTTTAAATCTTTTGTGTTTAATAATGAAACTAAACTGTCCAAAGATGAATCTAAAAATCTGAGCGAATCAATAAATCTAAACTTTAATTTTGTCTCAGATTCGTTGAGGGTGAATGAAATATATTTATCCATATTTATTGGAAGCAAGCTTATATCCCCTTTCTTTGCAAGTTCTCTTATCATAAAGTGACTATCGTACCCGGAGAGATTATGAAAAACAACTGGTACAACAAACTGTTTTTTATAGTTTAGATTACAAGATTGATGTCCAAAACCTCTGAATTCCCCTGTGTAATGGTCATGATCTTGGACAATGATATCTGTCTCTGTAAATGATTTCTCACAAATATGACAATGTGTTACTTTATTACTTTTATGGGCAATCATTGGTATAATATTTTTTGATTTTGTTTCTATAAACTTAGCTACTCTTATCATTTCATTAGCAAACCAGTCCATACAATCTTCACCTAAATAATCATTATAAAAAGATAGTGTACTATCATATGAACAATTTACATAGTATCCGGCACTAAAGACTTGATGTTTTTGAAATTTTCTGGTTCGTAACCCTCTACTATCATCATATGGAAGTAAAAGTGATTCAAAATCTGCGTATACAACAAAAGGTGTTTTTTGTTTGTAGGTATAATTTTTAAACTCAACATAATCATAATGTGGAAATGAAATTTTACAGTTGTTTAGATCATTACAGTAGCTGGAATGATCGTTTAATTTATCTTCACTCGAAAAATAGTTTAAACATCTATCACAAATAAATTTTTTGTTCTTCGATTTATTAAGTTGCTTGCCTACTAGACGAGATAAATCTTTTATTAGCGTATAGTGATACTTCACTTCTACATTTTCCTCATCTATTGAAGGAGCATCATAATCGCTTAATTTTGGATAATATTTATCCTGTATCAGTAACAAATTCACATGTCGATTGTTCTTTTTTTCGCTAGTCAATCGAACTGGAACTACTACGTAGAATGTTCGTTCTTTAACCTTGTTGAGTTCTAATCCGTAAACGTTTACTGAAATATTATTTAATTTTTCAAATTTAGAAATATTATTAAGAGACATTGGTATATCTAAACCATTAATTTTTAGAACGTCAGCATAGTGTGGATATGATTTTGTACGATTAGTATTTTTATTAACAGGAAACAATGATGCAACTATGGACCAATAAAAACACGCCTGATCTGAATTTTTAATGTTCATACAAGCTTTCTTTTTTAAAATTGATTCGGGTAACCTTATATATGATGAAGCTCCGTTACCTAATTCGAACTTATTTATATTAATTTCTAATGATATTATTTCGTTTAAAGCCCATCCAGAATCCCTATGATGAAATTCTGACAATTTATTCATTACTTTGTCAACCACATTAGTTTCAAACCATAATCCCAAGTCCGTTCCCACATCTATACATGTATTTTGAGTATTCATGTACTTAAATTCTAAAATATTATCGTTTTTATTATTAGATTTTTTTATAAATTCTCCACAAAATGTAGCATTAACTTTTATTAAATTAAACTTTTTTAAAATATTTATTATTCTTCTTTTAAAAAACTTAAATGACTCAATAAAAAAATGATTTAGTTCTTTATGTTTTAAATTGACAATAAGCGCCGTTCTAATTCTAGACTCAAAAGCTGATTCTAAATCTACCCATTTTACACCTGCTTGACGTTTTTCTATTAATCCTGCTCCTTTGGAGGCAAAATTTAGAATAGACAATTTAAATACTTTTAAATGACCAATATTGGTTTGCAGACTTCTTAATGATCCTACTGATAAATCAGCCTCACGAGCTGCTTTAGAAAAAATTATAAGATGTTGCTTAATTTGCTTTAACAGCTTATTCGCATTTCTATGTGAAAAATTTGATAATAGGATCTTATGTGCCTCAGAAATTTTTTTTATCACAACATTCGACAAATCTATAATGTTACTCATATTTTATAAACCAATTGCCAAAACTTACCAACTTTCGATTTATATGTTGATAGTTGTTGTTGTTGTCGTTTTTTCTTTCTGCTTCTATATTTCTAAAGAGCGCTTGTCATAACTACTGTTGATATTTTCTTTTGTTGTTGTTGTTTGAATTCATTTATGCACCAACCTTTAGTGAAACTGATAATGCTCTTTACATTGTAAAACCTGGTTTTTGTTTCTGCAACACTATAGAAAAAGAATTATTTAAAAGATTTGTAGAAATAAGTATATCACAATTATTAAAATAATAATAATAATTATAATAACAATGAAAATTGTAAGAAGAAGAAGAATACTTACATTTATTCGTTACACGTTACACATTAAAAACATATAAACAATTTTGTTGAACGATTGATTGATAATTTTGTATTAATCTTTTAATTATTAATATGCATAAGTTTAACCAATATACTTAATTATCTGTGAAAACAGTTCACAATTAATTCAGTCAATACACACACACGTTTAAATAGTTATTCATTTTCTCCCTCTCAGTCTTAAATAGTATCTATTTGGAAAATTAAAATGTTTGTTAGAAATTCTTGTTCTACATAAAATGATATAAAATTACTTTAATTACTTTTTAAATATACTGATTTCTTATATCTGATAAAATACCAATCAAAATTAGCTTGAAAAGCAATAACAAATACATTAAAACCTTATACTGAAACTTCCACAAATCGATCATTAAATTTTTTCAATAAGCAGGAAAAATTCTGTGAAAATATGTACAAAACAATAACAGCTTAATTAAATTTTTTCAAAGATTTTATCAATTAACAGGAAAAAACCTGTGAACTATTGATAATTATGTATATAACAATAACAACTTAGATATAGGTAGGTATTCAAATCTTAATTAGATTTTATAAACAAACAAAATTATCTAACGGCTTTTTAATTGGGAGGAAAACACCTGAAATTATTATTAAAATTATTTTTAAATAATAGAAATTAAACATTGGATAACCACCATTACAGCCCTATTGACACAGAGACCGTTTCATAGTGTATACAAAATAAATACATTTGTCATCCCCTTTTTAATGATATATCATACGTTGAAATCCGTTCGGTCGTTTTGGCCTTATAATATTGCGGTCCTTTTGGCATTTCTAGCAGTCCTTACCACTTTACAAGAGGTATTCTTAGGTCATCCCCCCTTTACAATGATATGTCATACGTTGAAATCCATTCAGCCGTTTTGGCTTTACAACATTAAGGTCTATTTGGCACTTCTCGTAGTCCTTATCACTTCATAAGAGGGATGCTTAGGTCATCCCCTTTACAAAGATACGTCATACGTTGAAATCCATTTGGCCGTTTTGGCTTTACAACATTAAGGTCCATTTGGCACTTCTCTTAGTCCTTATCACTTCATAAGAGGGATGCTTAGCTCATCCCCTTTACAATGATACGTCATACGATGAAATCCATTCAGCCGTTTTAGCTTTACAACATTAAGGTCCTTTTGACACTTCTCGTAGTCCTTATCATTTTATAAGAGGGATGCTAAAGTCATCCCCTTTACAATGATATGTCATACGTTAAAATCCATTCGGCCGTTTTGGCTTTACATCATTAAGGCCCTTTTGACACTTCTCGTAGTGCTTATCACTTCATAAGAGGGATGCTTAGGTCATCCCCTTTATAACGATACGTCATACGTTTAAATCCGTTAAGCCATTTTGGTCTTACAAAAAGTTACTAGAATCTGGGGGAAATCACCAGAATCTAGTGACAAAAGTGAGCTGACAGCCCCTTTGTTCTACTACTTCTATTGTATTGCGCTATATACTATACGAATAAAGTTATTATTATTATTATTATTATTATTATTATTATTATTTTACTACAGTATCTTTCCACAAGTAGATCAATAACTTTTAAAATAAGTGGGAAAACATATCTGTTGGTCAATATCTACCGTGTGCCCTCTGGAAACAAGGTACAATTTCTTGATATCTTAGAAGAATTTTTAGGCTTTGTCATTCATAGATATGATTTTCTACTTTTAACAGGTGATATGAATATTAATTACTTAGAAAATAGTACATACACAAATCGATTAAAAACTATTATAAATACATTTAATCTTAGTCAACACATAAAAAAACCTACTAGAATAAATTTAACTCGTAATCAGTCTAGTTTAATCGATTTAATAATAACAAGCAGCAGCCTTACCACCATTAAATCTGACTCTCTTCCAGTATCCCACTGTATAACAGACCATAACTTAGTTTATTCTTGCTTTTCTTTGCCAAAAATCCAAAAAACCAAAAAAAGCATATCGTATCGCGACTATACTCGTATCAATATGCAGGAATTTTTAAGTGATGGTCAGAATGGCCAATGGGATTTAATTTACAACACGAACAATCTGGATCATAAGGTAAGTCTCTTCAATAACAACATTTTAAATATCCTAAACAAACACGCACCAAAAAAAACTAAAACAGTTATAGAGAAACCTTATTTACCTTGGCTCACGGACAACATTAAATTAATGATAAGATTGAGAGATAAGGCCCACAAAAAATTCTTAAGAACTTAATATGTCAAGTCGTCAAAGGTCATCATTTAAATTAATTCAACAAGGTTTACCTCAAGGGTCAGTTTTGTCCCCGCTTTTTTCTTGCTCTATTTTTTAGATATGTCTAAAAAAATAAAATTCTCAAAACTCGAACAATTTTCTGATGATGGGCAAGTTCATATACCAATAAATAAATACTCTGTTCACTATGTCAATAATAAACTTAATTCCGATTTAAACAATCTGGCAAAATTTGCAAAAGATCATAATTTAAAATTAAACTCATCAAAATCAAAAATTTTAATTTTACATAAAAAAGAACGTATAAGGGAACACATTCAGCAAAACTTACAAATTAGCCTAAATAATGAAATTATACCAATTGTAGCAGTAGCCAAAAATTTGGGAGTTACCTTTGATAGCTCTCTATCGTTCGAACATCACATATCTAACAAACTGGTTGCGGGATACATTCGTTTAAAAAATCTTTATAAATATAAAAAAAAATTATCCTCTAAACAGAAATATTTCTTGTGTGATCACTTATATTATCCTTATTTGATTATGGCGATGTGGTCTATGGTGATTTCCTATCATGGCAAACAAACAAATTCATACAAAAAATGCAAAACAGTTGCATGAGGTTTGCTTTTAATATTTCAAACAGAAGTCATGTCACACCACATCTCAATGAAAATAAAATATTAAATATGACCCATAGACGTAAACACCATATGCATTCTTTCATTTATCGGATATTCGAAACAGGCAAACCTAAGTATCTGGCAAAAAAGTTTATTCCATTCTCAAATAATACCAGAAATATTCACAGGTTTGTTATGCCCCGCCACCGATCTGCTGCATTCCAAAAATCCTTTGTATTTTGCGCTACAAAAATTTGGAACGCACTACCAAATGAAGTAAAAAATATTTCATTAAAATTGTTTGCAAAACACATAAAGGAAAAATTGCTTAATCAACAACGATTCTTATAAACCTCTTGTTTTGTTAAACTTTATTATTTTTTCTTTAACTTCTCTTAAAGTATAAACAAAATTAATGCTTACTTCTTTTCTCTTGACTTAAACATTTATGTTTTGTATTCTTTCCTGTTTCTCCTGTGGGATCTTGGTTTGGGGGGTTCTTTTCGCAAGTGTGTCGACTCGACTGGGTTCAATTTTATGATGTTATAATTTTAATGTTTTATTATGTTTTTTTTTTTTGGTTATTCCACATGAGTCCTTACAAGGGCTCAGTGTAAACGGTTTCAATAATCGAGGAATAATCCATTTTTATCAAATTTGGGATAGTTTATATCATTTATAAATATATATGTTATTGTTAGATTTATAATTTGATAAAATAAAGAATTTGAATTTAAATTTGAATACGTGCTTCGTAATCTTTAACTGTTCCAATATCATATTTATCTTTTGCAAAGTTTGATTTATACCGTTCAATGAGTTTGTTTATTTCATTTTTTTCTTGATTATTTAAATGACTCTGATCTGTTTTAAATTCTTCTTCTTTTATATGTTCATTAAGGTTTATCGACTTCGAGTTTATATTTTCTGTATTTTTATAAGGATATTTTTTTATTGCCTCATTAATTGCACTTTCTTGTAATTTTTGTGACACTTCTAAATTTTCATTCTGAATTAAATTGAACTCCTTAATCATATCTAATCCAATTAAGAAATCATACTTGAAGTCTTTTCCATCTACAATGTAAACATCAATATTTTACTCAATATCAAAAATTTTTATATTTATTGTTGCCAAACCTTTTGTTTTTTTAACACCATTAATTGTTAATAAATTTGCACTTTTTTCATTATTTGCTTCCTTTCGTTTTACTAATTTTGAGTTCACCAAAGACACATTTGAGCCGGAATCATTAATACCCAGTACATTTATTACTTTACCTAATGTTAGTTTGACCCTTATTAATGGTGTTATTATTCTCTTGATATGTCAATCCTCCTCGAGCTTTGATTTTATAAAAAGTTTTGTATGTTCATCACGACGTAATTCGATTTCAAGAGTTGAAAGCCAAGAAATTTTGTGTTTCTCTATATCAATTTTCCGATTTGTAATAGATTTTTGTATGGGTGTAATTTAAAGATTTAAAACCTTCCTTTTGGAGCCTGGTGACCACAAATTTGTTCTTTTGACGACAGTTTTCCATCACAGAAATATAATCTTCCGGTGTATAGGTATAATAAACGAATTTGAGATTTCAAAGCACATTCAACATCTCCACCAAATGATTTGGAAGGTAAGTGTGTCCTGGCTGAAGAAATCTCTTGGTTATTTTTTGCAATGCGGGATGAGTGTGTAAAATGTGTAGAATCATAAGCACCATTTTTATACTTCGGTTTTGTCCGCCACGTGAATTAGCCCAAAGTATCAGTTCGAATATGCCAGGCAGTAAATGTTTACTTATAAGAAGTAAAAAAGGGTCCTATCTCTTGGGTCCTACACCCAGCTTTATGCTTTACCCTAATATTGAAGTATCCTTTTCCATTACTACCACAATGTATTCCTACGTTGTGAAGATTCAGTTGGCGCTTATAATAAACATTATTCGTCGGCAATCGTGGCAAACAGTGCGTCTTTTCCAAATCAAAGGTAAGCGTTTCCAATATAGCATTTTTTGTATCAGCAATCAAATCCTTTTTTATTTGATCTCATTTGATCAATTTGATCAATTTGTAGACACGATTTAAGTGGTCTTTGTGCTCATTTTCTAATAGCACCAGTCGCAACAGCATTATTACAAATCGCAACACCAACATGTATCTTTCTGTGGCTTTTTAAATCTCAAGTTACAATCTTTATAGAAATAGAAATCCTAAATCTAGAAAAACTTACAGGATTTTCGTATTTTTCTTTATAAAGATCATTAAGTAGTATTCTTTAAATCCCTTTCTTTATTTATAATATCTGACCTATTTTGGTCTCATTAACTAATATAGCATTTTTAGCAACACTGGCATTATAAATATATTCTCTATTTAAATCAACCTACATTTGTTGTGCCTCATTATTATTTGGTTTTTCATTCACACACATCATTCCGACTTCATAAAGTGAAGAAAATAAAATATTAATTGTATCTAAAGAGTTAGTGGAAATTATATCAACATCACCGCAGCGGCAGATCGTTGTTTTGGGGGCCCTAAGGCTGACTGAACTACTGGGGTCCTTATGAGAAGCTATCTAAATATTCCAAATTTTTAAAATAGCCTTAACTGTTTGGATATTACACATTACTATAACAAAAGATTAAATAAAATGACGTATGTAGAAGTAAAATTATATTAAAACACAAAAACACAAAATTCGGACCAAAGCTTTATTAATTATAGATAATTTTTTTATACAATTAGAAATTAATAAAACTTTTTGCTTCTACACTTTACTGAAACGTATTCGCGAATTGCTTCCTTATATGGAATGCAACTCGTTATATAGTTTTCAATAGATAGAATTAAAAGATTATTTAACCTTTCATCCGTCATTATTGAACTGTACTTATTTTTTAAATAAGCCATTTTTAAGAACGATCTTTCTGCTTCACAACTCGTTATGGGTATTGTTAAAAAATCTTTAGAATTGTTTATAGATTTGGAAATGTGTCAATAAGGTTATTTTAAAAAATTAGTTTTAATATTTTAGAAGCAGTAATAGAATCCTTTTGTTCACACTATACTATCTCTAAATAATGTTTGAATTGATTGCATTCACTAATTAGTTCTTCCCCAATATCATTTTTATATAACAATATAACCAAAATTAATGATTCAAGTTCAATAAATGATCCTTTTTTACCTAAGTTGATAAAAAATTTGAATTTATCTTCCAGATTCTTATATACAATACTTCTTTTTTCAAGATCGGCTTCCAATTTATGCAATAGAACAATAAAAACCTCTATACGAAACTTATCCCTTCCAGTAAAAATATTTTTTTCTCTTTCTTCATCCGAATATATTTTTGTTCTTACTCTTTTATGGGCATCACTACAACTTCACTGCTGTATTTTCAAAATCCTTTAATTTTTGCTCGGAGTCCTCATGTAAAGATTTAATAAATAATTCCAATGAATGGGGTAAAGTGTATCTTTCGCATATGTCTAAACCTGGAGTTTGTAATATTTTATTAACTTTACTAAATCCCTCCAAGATCAGTTCCCACATTATAGTTAAAACTGCTGTCTCCCGATTCGTGAGTCTCTTATATAATAGCCCGGGAGGCCCTGACAGTCAAACATGACTCATTTCGCTAGACTTCATACTTTGGCCTTTCAATGTTCACTATGTACATACATTAATGGTGCAAGTCTGCCGGCGCACCTGTACAACAACAAGCGATAGGAATTTTGCAAAACTTGCAAAATTAAAAAAAATTTGACTCATTTCGCTATGGATAAAACTTTCTAGAAATATTGTTTATGACATGTAAGAAGCTATTTTGAAAGTCTGCCAATCAATATGTACAACGTAACCAGTCTGCCACCCCCTTAAATACGACAAAATTAAGAAAATATAAACTCATTTCGCTACACTTGTAAATTGGATATTTTGTAGTTGAGTATATTTGAAAGCTAGTGATAACAGTCTGCCAAGATTTTTGTACAATGTAACGATTACATCGTTATTTTTGGCCTGGCCTCTTGACTATAAAATATTTATACGCATCAGATATGGTAGGAGAACGATCATTTGCTCGTATGTTTCGACGTTAAATAATTTGATTTTATTTTGAGAATTCATTAAATTCAGTTGATTCTTCAATTTCTTCTACCCTCGTTCCGGGCTGCTGCCACTTTTGAAGAGGGTCCTAGGAAGAGATAGATTTCTCGACACAACTATTTATATTCCTGAAATCAGCATTTCAACTCTACCATAAACGATACCGATATTCCAGAAGCCACCTCCATTTTGTTTTAACAATCTGAAACTGTTTGTTCCGGGGACTACCCATTGGAATTTCACTTTACAACTTGGGCAACTAAGGCTCCGACAGAAGACATCGAAAACCACAAAAGATAAGATTAAATTAATTACGATTTTTTCAATATTTTCTGACTTAACTTCACATTGAATTTTTTAAAGTTTGAATAAACAATTTAACACTGATTCAAATTTCTTTTATTTGCTTGTCTGTATTTTGGCGCCCTTATATATTTGTTTGGGGGGAGTTAAAGAAAACCAGAAGGAAGCCACGATCCCTGGAGCTAGCAAAGGGTAGTAATTACGTTACAAACTGGCGCCCAACGTGGGGCAAGCAATTTCTTTGAGATTTATCTTTATCTTTAGATTTATCTATATCTTTTTCTCAAAGGGATTGTTTTGGCTACAAACTGGCGACAGTTAAGGGTTAATTACGTTACAAACTGGCGCCCAACTAAAGTATTCTGGTTTTTTGAAACTTTTCCTAAACATTCACTTTAAATTAATTTTATATTTTCCATCAATTTAAATACAGACATTCAAATACTTTATTTATATTTTCTAACAACTAATACTTTTTATCTTTACTTTATTTTGTTGGATTTATTATCTATAGATTCAAGGTAAACCACTATCGAATTGGTATATTTCAGTTTAACTTAACTTATTTATCGAAGAATATTATTATCTTTACTAAATTGTTTTACCTTACAATTATGTTGCATTCCCATTTAATAATTTTTCTATACAGAATGTCTCTTGGGATATTTTCTCAACATTTAAGATTATTATTTCTAATTATTGAATTTAGTGTTAGAGAGTTTCTTTCTTATCTTATGGCGGTATTTCTTAGCTGATGTCGGCTTCTTAGCAGATTTTAATGTGTTTGTACCGTTTTTTTCAAATGTACTTTTTTTTTTCGTTGCTATTTAAGCTTTTCTCTGTTTTTAATATGACTTCATTTTGTGATTGTGATAGTTACAGTCAAAAATTTTTTTTTGAATTCCTTTCATTTCTGTATTTTGTTTTTCTTTTCTCTCTTTGTTATCTCATTTCTTTCAGTTAAAATTTAGAAGATGGTTTTTAGGAATTTTGTTATATCTTGAGTGTGGGTACCTATCGTTATTTGCCGTGGGCATATTTTTGGTGTGGTCTGGAAGACTACATTATTACCGTGTAAGGTCTGTGAGACCTAAGTATCTTATAGGGGTCCGTGAGACCTCTTTATCGTGGAGCAGTTGGTAGTAACTGCTTCTTATCGCTTCTATTGGTGTTCCGATGGATGGGACACAATAGAAATTTACCGTATCTTATCTTGTGTTGTGGGATTATGGTCTATTTTGCTTCTTTTTTTTTAACCTTTAAGGTTTATCTTTGTGAAGAAAATAGATTTTCCATATGTTTTTGTACCTACTCGGGGTTTTTGTTTTCCACATACCATTCTTTCATTTTTTTATCTGTATTGATTTTGTGATATACCAAGTACAGAAATACTTTTAATATCTAGGACTGTTTTTTTTTTCACATACCAAGGACATTTTGATAAAAAGTTTGTGATTTTTCTTATGTTTCGTTGTTTGTAATTTTTTGTAGTTACTTGTTTGTGAAAAATATTAAGATATCGTCTTATATTTTATCTTTTCTCGACATTTTTTTTTTAATTCTCTAATTTCATTACTTTCATCACTGGAGTCACTTCACTGAAGGCATTAGTTTTATTAACTTTTCAATTTCTATTTCTTGATTTTTTTTTATTCTTAAAACTTTTTCAAAATTCATTTCAACTTTTTAAATTAACTTCGATTGTCATTTAATTTTTTTTTAAATTTAAAAAAAAAAAAAAAAAAATTATAAGGGTTGGTGAGTTCAGGTCAGTACTGTGCCTTAGGGATAGCATTTATTTGCGAGTACAGGCTGTCGCTGTTCCGCTGAGCCGCACCACCACGTTAGTAAAAATTTTGTATTTTTGAATCTTAGTTTGTTCCTTTTTCAAAATTTTTTTTCCTTCTTTACTTATTGATTATTGCCTTTCAGTATTCTTAGCGTTTGAGTATTTGTTTTCTGTTCTGATTGATTTCGTCGTTTTTACTTTTATTAACTGTCCTATTTTTAATGTTCACATTATTTCCGTTATTGGTTGTCGTTTTTAATGATAAATATTTTCGTTTATCTTTTACATTGTCTCCAGTTTGCACAGCGTGTGCGATAAGACGTGTCAAGTTATTTTTGATTCGGATATTGATTGATTTTTCTTTTGAGTGTTAGTCACATTTTTGTTCAATCGATATTTGGTTTCAATTTTTTTTCTTTGTTCATTGAATATTTGTTTAGCTTCTTAGCTTATTTTGTTCTCATCTGTTGAGTATTTTCTTATTCAATGATTTTTGTTGACTACAGTCTTATTCTTTGTCTTTGTTGCTATGGTAAGTTATTTTACTTTTGGAGATAGACTTTTTGCCTTGTAGTTCTCTGCTTTGTGAACATTAATCTCTTGTTTCTTTCGTTACATCTCGTTATTGTTGTTTTCTTAAACGACCTTAAATAGGACAGTTATTAATTTATTTTTTACCGATTATGACTTTTTTGGTACCCTAGAGGTGCTGGTCAATGCGACCACATTTTATTTAGAGTGGGGGGACTCTCTTACCGATTGTGACTATACCTTTTTGTTCTTTTTGTTATTGCCACTTTTTCAAAATTTTTTTTTGTCTTAACCTCTTTGGCTTTAAATTCTCTCTCTCTTCCCGACTGGGCGTTGTCTGCCAAATGGAGAAACATGTTCCCGGGGAAGCTTAAATTTTCGGAACTCCCTTGGTCAAGTCCCTATATTTTTTTTTATATATATTTACCTTTTTCCTTTTCGTTTATTTTTATTTTTCATGGCTGACATGCCATCTTATAGCGATGCGAATAACCGTTGGTTATGCCGAGACCACCCGTCTTCTCTGAGCTCCTCGCATCCCCTGTCCAGCGTGGAGAAACTTCAGTGTTGACCGTTCCATTGGGTTGGCTGGTACCCCTTGTAAAAATCCAGTCACTTCGTCTTATGACGGTTTAACTACCTGGGTTTTTTCAAAACCCATGGTAATTTCACTTGCTTTTTGAGGAATTCGTTCCACCTTTTAGGTTGGCTAGTACCTTGTAGAAAAATCTAGTCACGTCGTCTTGTGACGGTTTAACTGCCTGGGTTTCTTCAAAACCCATGGTAATTTTACTTGCTTCACATGGGTCCCTTCAGGTCCCGGGCTTAGGCCGAAACAATTTGTTTTCTTTCTTCCCTAGAGGTAAAGTGTAGTAAGGTCTCGTGTTCTTAAATTTTTTTATCGAGAATTTTTTTTATTTTTTTTTCATTTAAGAATTACATCAATTTTTGTGGTTACCTACTTAATTTACTAATGTTGTATTTTTTTATACCTATTCATCAGTTTTGGATTATTATTATTTTTTTAATTTAAATTTTAGTAGTTTCTCTTTTTAATAAAAAAAAAAGAATCTTCGATTTCTTTTTTTTTTTCTGCCAGGTTACCGTGGTGTAACGATTACATCGTTATTTTTGGCCTGGCCTCTTGACTATAAAATATTTATAATTTTCTTGTTAATTGTGCGTCGTCGCATCAGATATGGTAGGAGAACGATCATTTGCTGGTATGTTTAGACGTTAAATAATTTGATTTTATTTTGAGAATTCATTAAATTCAGTTGATTCTTCAATTTCTTCTACCCTCGTTCCGGGCTGCTGCCACTTTTGAAGAGGGTCCTAGGAAGAGATAGATTTCTCGACACAACTATTTATATTCCTGAAATCAGCATTTCAACTCTACCATAAACGATACCGATATTCCAGAAGCCACCTCCATTTTGTTTTAACAATCTGAAACTGTTTGTTCCGGGGACTACCCATTGGAATTTCACTTTACTACTTGGGCAACTAAGGCTCCGACAGAAGACATCGAAAACCACAAAAGATAAGATTAAATTAATTACGATTTTTTCAATATTTTCTGACTTAACTTCAAATTGAATTTTTTAAAGTTTGAATAAACAATTTAACACTGATTCAAATTTCTTTTATTTGCTTGTCTGTATTTTGGCGCCCTTATATATTTGTTTGGGGGGAGTTAAAGAAAACCAGAAGGAAGCCACGATCCCTGGAGCTAGCAAAGGGTAGTAATTACGTTACAACAACGAAACCCGTCTGCCGAGCCGATAAAGGTCCGACGCGCGAGCAGGCTGAGCTTAAGAATGTCAACTTTAAAAAAGCTATTGTAGAATTTTTTATGATTGATTGGGAAAACGATCATTACGTGTCTTTTCTAGGTGTCAAAAAAGTTTATATAAATTATGATAAATGTTATAAATACGAAGTTATTAATGAAAAAATTGTAAAGTCGCTCTGTGAAAAATATACCTACTTGTTTATCGCATGAAGAAGCTGACACAAAAATTGTACATACTGTATGCGCGATCGATGTTGATGCCAACGTAGTCATTCGTTGTTCTGATACCGATATTTTAGTAATTTTATTAGGCAATATGTACTTCATCATGAAGAAATTAGAAATCTGGATATTAATGGGAGTTGGTAATTCTCAAAGATTCCTCAACGTTTCGAAATTGTACACGAAGTTAGGAGAGAAGCTATGTAAAGCTTTAGATACCTGCATTTCATGCATTCACTGTTTGTGATTTCAACCCTGCATTCTACCGTAAAGGAAAAAACCGACCTTTCAAAATCTTTGAAAACTCGGAGAAATATATAAATGCATTCATAAAAATAAGTGATTTAAACAATACTCTTGAGGATGTTTTTCCTGTTTTTCAAGAGTATACTTGTGAGATTTACGGTTTGAAAAAAATACAGGATGTAAATTAAGCATGCGTCGCGGTATTCCATAAAACATACCGTTTTGATGGAAACCAACAAGAATTTCCAACTGTACTCAAGAATATTGATAGGTCTACTCTACTGCCGTGTAAATCAGAATTAAATGAGCACCTGAAAAGAACAGCCTATATTTCGCATCTGTGGTCGCATTCGTATTTACCAGACCCAATACAATTTTCTTCGATCGAATATGGCTGGGAAGAAACTGATTGCAGATATACATTCAAATGGTTTGAAGGAGACGAAATTCCTTAATCAGTCAGCGAAGTAAGCGTTGGAAATGAATTGGACGAAGCTGATGGTGAGAAAATTACCTTCAATACGATATCTATTGCATTCATATACTTTATATTTTGCTATGAAAATTAATACCAATTTTTCATCCTTTGAGCTACAAAATTTATCAAATGTTTTAAGTAAAAATTTATTAGGAAAAACTACTGATTGTTCTTTACTCTTTAGTTACAAATCAAGAGGTTGCTCAATCTTCAGATGACGAGGATGAAGATGATGATGGAATTGATGTGGGTGAAGAAGAAGAAGATATTAATGAAGAAACGTCAGAATATGACACCAATACTTCTTCTATTTTTTAAAGCTATTTTGAAAATATTTTTATGAATAAATTATTATATTGATGAAGTAAAACGCATTACTATTTAAAAAAAAACTAGTTTTAATTAACAACAATTTTATAGTTTAACGAGAGTACCAATTTTGATGAAATATAATGAATTTCAATACAATTCAAACATTTTTTACAGTTAATTTAATTATATAACATACCTAGACTCATAACGCTAGGGATGAAATTACTACCACTAATTATTTATTTAATGTAAATAACAAAACTGCCAGTCTGCCAAAAATCCGGCACAACAAAAACAGTCTGTCAGGCCAATAAAGGTGACGCGCCGGTACTGATGCCTGCGCGCACGTCGGACCTTTATCGGCTCGGCAGACGGGTTTCGTTGTAAAAAAATCTTGGCAGACTGTTATCACTAGCTTTCAAATATATTCAACTACAAAATATCCAATTTACAAGTGTAGCGAAATAAGTTTATTTTTTCTTAATTTTGTCGTATTTAAGGGGGTGACAGACTGGTTACGTTGTACATATTGATTGGCAGACTGTCAAAATAGCTTCTTACATGTTATAACCAATATTTCTACAAAGTGTTATCCATAGCGAAATGAGTCAAAATTTTTAAAATTTTGCGAGTTTTCCAATTTTCCCTGTTGAGGTTTTCGGCTGACAAACTGCTGTTCCGTTAGTGTACACCAGTAGTAGAATGAGAAAAAAACAATTAAAAGTGTAGCGAAGATCAGTCACGAAAACTGTCACGGCCTCCCGGACTATAAAGCTTTTGACTCTAATTTGCATTCCACCTTTTCAGAGCTTTTATCAAATATGTACTTAAGAGTATCGAGTATTTTTTGGTAGCTGACAGCGTGAACTGCCTCGTAACGAGAAGACCATCTGGTGGTGCTTAATAATACGTTTTAAAACATTTTTGATTTTCGAGTGTTTTAGATCATCATGGCTTGCTTGTGATCTTCAGATTCTTCATGCGATGCATTTTTTAATATTTTTCCAATCCTTACAACCGTCAGATGGCTAAGCTGCACCGTATCCTAAATGGGAAAATAATTTACTTGGTTAACAAAATTGCATGAAGAGTAACAAAGCCAGGATCTTGCAATCTTGACAATTTTTCATAAATTTATTAAAGAAACTATTACAAACTGCTTTGATCTTTATAAATTTGCTTAGATTCTGGATATGAATCAATTTCATTTCTATTTTGAAAAAAAATAGATGGCTCGTTTAGGCAAAAGTCGATTAATTCAGAAGTGATTAACTTTGGCCACAATCCTACATCGCCATACTTTGGTCTTACATCAATAATGTCCGCTATTTTAGACAAATTTTCTGTTTCTTCATAAACGCAATGCTTGTTTCTATTTTGGACAAGATATTCGTCTCGGCGTTCGGTACTTCCGCTGTAGTGAGTTTGCTCCTCAAAAACCTCTACATCATTGGTTAAATGTACCTCTTCAGAGCATGTCATTTCCTGGAATGATTCACCGACTCCGACAGATTTGGATTTGAGAAAACTGATTAATTTTTGACATTTTGATATTTCTGTGACCTTATGTTCTTTTATTTTTCGTTTTTGACTGCCACTAAATAGCAAAATTTAATTAATATAATTAAAATTAAAGGGAATTGATTTATTAAAAAATAAATATTTCCTTCCAGACATTTTTAAGCTTGTTTTAGTTATGTTATATTATATTTTTTAAACTCTAAAGTGCAATTATAAAGACCTATAAAGAATGGGATAAAAGGTATAAATAATTGGCCTAAAAAGTAAGTGTTAGAAAAATACTAGACTTTTCAAATTTTTAAAATAACATTTTATGTCATAAAAAAATATTTTATATGATAAACCCCGTTTAGCGGCGGCGCACTTATGCCGTAAGAGCCGCGCGGAGCCCTATTCTTTTTTTTGAAAATTTCCTCCTCTTTAACAAACTTTTTTCAAAATTGCTTAAGTATTAATATTTTTCGAGTTATCAACAAAAACATAAATATCTTTTTTTTCATCTTATTTTATTAATAACAATTGCAATTTTTTGTCTGCACACTTTTCCTTCAAAAACATTTTTCTAGAGGTTATTCCGAATCCAATGGGCTATCGCTTATATTTTTACGACCTTTATTTTAATTTTGTCACGTTTTTGAAGATGTTGACTAGACATTTGTACTTTGTTCATAAATTCCATAAAATGTAAAACGCGAGCTTCTGACAAATAAAACGCTTTTTTATTTTTTCTTGAAAGTTTTTTGGTTACGTGAGACATACAAACATACAAGGTATGTTAAGGAATAAATATGGCATCATGGATTTTTTAATGGATTTTTCAAATTTTGACTAACATAACAAAAATATTTATTAAACAAAAATTTTTAAACAAGATATAAATATTATTCATTCCAAAAAATAAAAAATAAATTATAGGTTAAACCATAGGCGTATTATTAACCTGTACTCGGGTAATTTCGGTGGAGAAGCGGTTGTGACTGTGTTTGCATAAAGGCGGAAACAGACTAAACAAACATTGTTGAGTAACAGTTGAACAACTGTTGAGCAAGAGTTGATCAACTGTCGGCAAACCAACGTCGATAATTGTTGGAAAATATCGGCGAACCTTGTTGCTGAAAAGTTCGTTCAGTCGAGCCAAAATGTTCGACGAAGACGATGCTTTACTCGCATGGTGCACTTTTTTATTAATGAAAATTAAAAAATCGCGTAACTGCAGATAGCGTCGGTGGTGGCAAAGAAGTATATTTGCAAACAGAAAACGGAATTTTTTACCAGAACTAAGAATGGAAGACCAAATGTTGTTCAAAACTGCACTCGAGTTAATTCAACTGCATTTGAAAGTCTCATCGTTATGATTGGACCTAAGATTGCCAAAATAAATACAAACTTTAGGGAAGCCATATGCGTGAAAACAAGATTAATGATAACTTTAAGGTTTTTACCCACTGGAGATTCGTATGTCAGTCTAATGTATCTATTTCAAATTTCTAAAAAGCTTATTGGTACCATAGTTCTTGTAACTTGCGAAGCCCTTATAGAAGCATTGCCAGATCATATTCAGGTGAGAAAAGAAATCAAATTATTTTTTCCTTCATTTGATCAAATAAAAACATATAAGAACGTAACATAGTTTTTATTAAATTTCCGTAGAGTTATCCGCTTGGGATTCAATTAGGGCGTCAATAAAGCTATGTTCATTTGGACTATCTTGATCAGAAGGATGTTGAATACTTGTTGATGTATAATAAGGCGATGGAGCTGGTGCGTAAGAGAGCGAACTTGAGGCAGGTGATACAGTTGGTAGTGGCAAATTCGTTGTTCTTGGAGTAAACCTCCTGTGGGAATGAGAAAGTATTCGCATCATGCAGAACGCAATTAATTTTATGTTCTACATTAGCTTGAACAAATGCATCAGGCCACGGAAGAGTGCCTTGGCAAGACAGAATGGAATAAATTGATATGTATCATTATAAAAAAATAAAAAAGTTTACTTACTTGTTCTTGAGTATCTCTTGTATGTTTTGGTGTATTCTTGTCTTTTAAAAACATTAAATGTTTATATCCAAACCAACGGGACACGTATAATTCATTTGTTTCTTGGCCCGATTTTGTGACACTTTTTGCACATTCCCGCCTAAACTGGGTTTGCAGGACTTTCCATTTTCTCTCAATTTCTTCTCGGGATAGTTCTAGAACGGCCGCCATAATATTAAATGCGTCAGTTCGTTTATTTTTGTCTTTATAAGCTTCATTTTCGGTATTCCATATATTTGGATGTTCCCTCACAAGTTCTATCAAATGTAGAACTTGGTCTTCTGACCAATCGTGCAACATTTTCAAATAAAATGAAAGTTACTCTGCATATGTACCGCTCTCGAATGCCTGAATTAAACTAAACATATATTGACAAATAGAGCGCACGTATACACCGGCGAAACTGTTGACGCACTGTTGGTCAACATTTTCTATGATGTATCGCCTCGGGATCGAACATCACAAAACAGTTTGTCAACAGCTGCGCAACTGTTGAGCAACACGTATAAATTGAGCGAACTCACGAGTTAAGGTCAGGACACACATAACCGCACCGTACCCGATCCGGGTGTCGGCCGTAACTAGGCCGTGTCACGGCTCGTCCGTGTAGACACTACACTTGTCCGTAGCTTATCCGATTTTCTAGTGACGTTTGAAAACTGTTTCAGTCTGTTTTAATATTTTGAGTACGTAAGATCCGAAAACAATGTTTAAAAATTTTAGTAACACAATTTAAGTAAAATAAAAAACACAAGAATAATGTTTTTAATATATTATATTTTGAGAGCATACACGAAAGTGTTTACCAAGAGCTTTTGGCACCGCACCGACACCCTTAAAATATAAAATATTTTAATCGTGCTCGGTGCAGGCTCGGTGCGTTGATAACGCTCGGCTGTAATACGGTGATGTGTGAACTATTTGTATAACATACCATTGCGTAACTCTTCCACCGAGTGATGGTCAACACTCGGCCGACATACGGATCGGGCACGGTGCGGTTATGTGTGTCCCGAACTTTAATCAACTGTTGCTCAACAATGTTTGCTTAGTCTGTTCTCGCCTTTAGTAATGCAAGAAGTGTAGGATCACTTGGTTGTAGAGAACACTAGAGCATATTATTTTATTATTTCATTAGAATTTTTTGCCATTTTGTTTTGTGGTTGTCTATCATTCAAAAAATATTTTATAGGGATGGTAGTTAGTTACAGGTTACAGGAGTAATGTTATGAAAACTTACAGGTTTCTATTTTTTATATTTTATTTGTAAATATCGCATTTATTTTTGGTATTCCTAAGTGCGGGTAGGCATTAGTTCGGTGCGGTGACCTAAAAAAAGTTGGCTTAGAACTATAATAATTGCCAATATTTCTTAAATGCTTCTAATTGTTCAATTATAATCTGAATTTGCTCACATTATAAATTAATTATTTAATTAGTTATTAACAAATGAAAATACAAATAATTTTTCCTCAATTACGCGAAGAGCATTCAACTTTTCTAATAAATCTTTTCTTTAATAATAAAGTACTTACAATTTGCTTATATTATTTTTAACCAAAGTCTCATTTAATTTCTTTTATTTATTTTTAATTAATTAGTAAAAATTATAATTAAATAACACAAATTATCATTACTTTTAAGTGAGCATTTGGTAGGTATTAATTTGACGTCCCTGAATTGTTGAATTGAAATATTGGAATAGGTAGAGAAATAAATTAAATACCTACGCATAACCCATATAGAAGCAACATGGTCTCATATAATCCTTTGAAGTTGGATTGGGTATGTAATCCTGAGGTTAAAATTATTTGTGTTATTTTAATTGGTTAATCTAATCTTTACAGTCAAAAGTACTGTCTCAGATTTTTCGATTCAATTTTAAATTCTTACTGATTCTTACATTGTACTGAACTCGTATTATTAGTGAAATTAAAGGCATTGATGCTTCAACTTCATTTATTGAATTGGAATTAAAATCAATTTTTAACAATTAAAGAAAACTTAAAATAATTATGTTGCTGGTGTCAGCAACAAAATAGCACACCTCATATTAAACGGTGTGGAAAGGAAGTGTAATGAACTGTTCGTTCGTTCAACTATCAAAATTGCAACTAAGTATTATTTATTACATACCAATAAATTAAATAAGAAAATGAAATATGTAATATGAAATATTACTATAATAAAATAATATATTTAATGTTTATTCACTACAACATGCAACGTAGCTGGACATGACACACTGTAGGTATGGTTCAATGAATATTAATGGAATGGTGTAATGCAATAAAACACATAGTTTTTTTTATTTATTTATAATATACATAACCATTTAAAATATTAATACTATCCCACAGGCTATCTTGGCAACTAGCGAAGTCATTTTTACTGACACTGAGTACCGATAGAGTACTGTAATAAAATAATATATATATATACTAGCTGACCCGGCGAACTTCGTATCGCCTACTGATGTTTTTTTAACATTCTTTCAAATTTTTCCAGTTTTGTAAATTATCGATTAGATATATTATATATTAACTGCGCCACCTTATGGTGGCGTCATAGTACTTAATTACGCAAGAATTGCTAATGTAAATTTATACCATCTCAAATGCGCCACCTTACGGTGGCGTCATAATGCTTAATTTAGTAAGAATCACTTTTTTGAAATTTTTTGACAAACAATTTTTTTATTTTTCGTAAGAAAATAAAAAATATGTTTTTTAATAAAAAGTATCCTATTTTACTTCTAATACCTCCAAGAATATATGTCCAAAGTTTCATGATGATCGGTTGATTAGTTTTCACGTGAAAGCGTAACAAACAAACTTACATTCACATTTATCAAGTATTAGTAGGGATAGCGATAGGGATAGGGATGATTACTTTAAAAATTTCTAAAAACTTTGAAAATTTTAAATAATTTAAAAATTTAGCAAAAATTCAAAAAATTTTAATATTTCAAAAATTTTGAAAATTTCAAAAATTTTGAAAATTTGGAAAATATTGAAATTTTTAAAAAACGTGAAAATTTTGAATATTTTAATACTATTAAAAATATTGAAAATTTTAAAAATTTTGGAAAATTCAAAGATAGGGGAAAGCGTCTGTTCGAAATACGGCTAGCGCTGTGGGTTAAACTGAGAGAGGAGTAGCTTGCCTACTGCTGCCGTATGCATGAGAAAGGCATGTGTCGCCGTAACACGTTACAAATTAGTTTACCCTCCCTTAAGAAGTTATCACTTCAAAAAATATTACAATTATTGGAAAAGTGTAGGGAGCTTTGTACCATTTTCTCATAGATATATTAATTAACTTTTTTAACTATATGTGATAATACTTACATGTATATATTTTAATTTTAATTAAAGAGTTTTAAACAATGAAGCACAAATAATTAATAATCACAATTTATAAAAAGAACTTTTTATAGTAGAAAGTTTTTATTACTGATGGATAAATAGGTCATATTACTATTCTATAAATTTTTTATTATCAAAATGGCGTTCATTAACATTGATTACAATTAAATTAAAAAATAAGTTAATTAATGAATTTAGTGAAATTTGAATGAAATGTAAAATAATTCAATTAAATGGTAACTAACACTTACCATTTAGTTGATAACACACTAATCACTAATCACTTTTTATTAAACTGTATAGTTTCAAAGCACATACCACAACGTTTTATGTTAAAACTTTTCAATAATTAAAACTGAATTTAGGTGTCATCTCAACAATGCACAGCATCCTTGATATTGCAAAAATATTAAGTCATACAACGCTGTGAATGATCATAGAGAGAATTGTTTCCTTGTTAACAAAATCAAGGGTAGTTGTATCTACAAACTTTCTAAAATACTTTATTTTATTAACAGTTAAAATTAAAATTATAATTACCTACTGTTTTTACATGTAAAAACAAAAAAAAAAACAAAAAAAAACTTCCCTCTGGCGTAATCGGTCCCATTACGATAACCCAATCGAAATGTCATAATCAGCCGCTGATCCAAATTAGCTACTAAGACCTTACATGAAGACTTTCAAAATGATAATATCATATTTAATATAATAAAAATTCAATAAACAAATAATTTGCAATAAAATAATATTGCGACTATAAATTAAAATGTAAGCTATCCTATCTTTCAAGTTGGATCAAACTGCACACGGTGTGCAAATTTGATTAAAATCGGTTTAGTAGTTTAGGAGTCCATTGCGGACAAACAACGTGACACGTAATTTATATATATTAAGAATATATATATATATATATATATATATATATATATATATATATATATATATATATATATAAGTTCAGTTTTGATCACAGCTGATCAGTTAGATACAAAGGAGATCAATGGGAAAGCAGCTGAATTAATAAAAGCCAAGTGTACTCTTTTTTCAACGTCAGATATATTTCGGTATACTTTATACCATCTTCAGTGACAGCTAAAATATTGATGAGTTACAATTTTTGAAAATCTTAAAATAAAAACTTACAAAAGTGAGATTACGGCTACATAGATGTAACAATTTGATGTGGAGAAAAAACCTTTACGAAGGGTTCCATTACACTTTAATACAAGTTCTTAATATTTATACAATTAACAATTAATTTTTTAAAAAGGTAAAGCTGATTTACAAACACTTTAAGAGCAAACTTAAAAAAACAATTATTTAGTTAAAAACTAAAAATTACAAGGAGCAGGTACCTCGTGTTACTAAAATAGTTTTAAGGTTATCAATGACAATCAACAATCAAAAAAATAACATTACTTCAATCACACAAAACAACACAAACAGAACTTGCTAAAAGAACACTTCTATCTTTATACGGCAACCGTTATGTTTTATGATTTTTCACAGATTCAAGGACAGAATGAAATTTGACATAATTTTGTTTACATTAATTTGAATATAACCTTGAGATGAAAAGACATTGAAATACAATAATAACTCTACCTTTTAACAAAGAAAAATAACCAATTAAAAAAACAATAACCCAAAAGGATTATTTTAAATTACACTTCAGTGTTTAATTACCCTGGTTAACTGTATTTTTATTATTAAATTCTTTGTCTACATGTAATAAATGTGAGTAAGTCTCACTTAAGTGACTGATATCAGTTTTCTTATTAATAGTATTATGAGTTACCGAAATGAATGCCATTTCGAGGAACAGTCTTTTAAAGTAGTTATTTTCAAATGTTAATACCTTGGCTTCCGTATAATTCATATTATGTTTAAGTTGGTTTACATAAATAGCTAAACTACATCTATCAGGATATTTTTTGTGTCACTCTTGTGAGAAACAATACGTTCCTTTAAACGTCAAGAAGAGTGTCCAATATATTGCAAATTACAATTGTTACAAGGAATACTATAAACAATGTTAGACATATTCTCTTTTGAAGTTTTATCTTAAGTTTTGAAAAAGCTGAATTTATAGTTAAAACTGTTCTATTTGCAAAGTTACCTACAGACTTAAAAATTCGTGTCAACCCCGGCGTGATATCTTGTATGTAAGGTAAAGTGAAAATTTTATTTGAAGTATGGGTGATATCTACAATGTCAGTTACCGGACTATCTTCATCAACATGTGTGGAAAAGTGATTTAGTGGAATGCTATCGGAAATTTCGGACGATGTGCTAAATAAAACTTTTTTTAAAAGAGCAGGAGGATAGTTATTATCCAGGAAAAGATTGTATAAGATTTTAAGGTTTTTTGGTTGTAGTGATTTATCTGCAATTTGTACCACCCTACATTTCATTTGTTTAATTAGATTAAGTTTGATAGAATGCCTGTGGTAGGACAAGTAATTTAGATATCTACCAGAAGCCATAGGCTTTCTGTACCAATCTACCAAAATCTTGTTTTGGGGAGACCGAATCAATTTTGTATCCAAAAAAGGAACAGAACGTGATTCGTCTTCCAACTCTATTGTAAACTGAATGTGAGGGTCATGACTATTAAAAACAGTCTGTACTACCTCTGTTTTATCTTTTGGTATAGCCAGTATTAAATCATCTACATATATTTTTATAAAAATTAAGTTAAAGGGTAAAATTGGGATCACTGCATCTAGCAAATCATCCATCACATAATTAGCTAAAATAGGGCTAACCTTAGCACCCATAGGTGTTCCCCATTGTTGTTTAAAAAAATTTCCATCAAAAGAAAAATAATTATTGTTAAATAAAAATGAAATTAAGTCTAAAAACATATTGATGTCCATCTTACAATGACTGCTAATATCACTCCAATGTTTTTTTTATGGAATTGATGCAAGACTCCAAGTAAATGTTACTAAACAACGACACCACATCAAGACTGACAAGAACATAGTCATCAGGTAAAATATAACCATTAAAAATTCTGTTAACTTCCAAAGAATCTTTTATAAAATAATCATTGTTGCGATTGTAAGATAAGGACAAAATATTCGTAACAAAAGAGGCTATGTTTCGGAATTATACTATTATATTTCATCAAGTTTTTTTTGGTAGCTTCATCAATGTATTTTTTATTAAGTAGAGTGGTAACTAATTTGTTACTTTTTGTTTGAATTGAATTAGTAGGATCAGTATTTAATTGTATATAAGTATTGTCACTGTCCAAGAGTTCATTTGATAATCTAAAATAATCCGTTTTATTCATAACTACGGTCACATTACCTTTGTCAGATTTTGTAACGATTCAGAAACTTCTTTGTTTTATGAAGAAGGTTCTGGAAATAGTTATTGGAATTATTATTTTTTTCTTTTTCCACGTAGTTAGTTAAAATATTAGTTGTTTTTGCTCTTGTGACAGATCGTATATATTCATCAGTTAACGAAGAAGTTACCAAATCAACATCAGCTAAAAGATTTTTTATTGAGATGTCATAATTTAGATAGAAGTGTTCTTTTAGCAAGTTCTGTTTGTGTTGTTTTGTGTGATTGAAGTAATGCTAATTTTTTGATTGTTGATTGTCATTGATAACCTTAAAACTATTTTAGTAACACGAGGTACCTGCTCCTTGTAATTTTTAGTTTTTAACTAAATAATTGTTTTTTTAAATTTTCTCTTAAAGTGTTTGTAAATCAGTTTTACCCTTTTAAAAAATTAATTGTTAATTGTATGAATATTAAGAACTTGTATTGAAGTGTAATGGAACCCATTGTAAAGGTTTTTTCTCCACATCAAATTGTTACATCTATGTAGCCGTAATCTCACTTTTGTAAGTTTTTATTTTAAGATTTTCACAAATTGTAACTCATCAATATTTTAGCTGTCACTGAAGATGGTATAAAGTATACTGAAATATATCTGACGTTGAAAAAAAGAGTACACTTGGCTTTTATTAATTCAGCTGCTTTCCCATTGATCTCCTTTGTATATATATATATAAATAAATATATATATATTATAACATATGTAACAAGCTCTGTAGTATTCTATAAGTCACTATGCTATGAAATAATCCTTACCTTGAATTTATTTTAAATTTTAATATAAATGTTAAGAAGGTAAGAATCAAATTAATTTCTTTAATTTCAAATATTATTATCCTGAAATATGCTCCTGGCTATTCTCCTTCTCAGGGTCAGAGTTCAAAAATTTTCAAATAATCAATAGATTCAAAATCAACTAATATTGAAAATTTTAACAAAACGATTATAAAATTCAACAATCATATACCAAATTATGTTTTCTGAACAATGACTCTATATTAACCTTAACCTTACTTTTTTTCCAATAGTGTTGTTAGCTTCTACCCACTATTTTTAGAACCCAAATGTAGTTGAATCAAATAAAATGAAAAATTCTGAATTTTGTAACTAATAAATCAAATTAAACTTATCTAATAATGAAAAATAACTTATTTAAACAGTGAAACAGTGCACAGTGAAATTAAATGTTCATTAAATACATAAAAATCAAACACAGAAAAGTTCTTTATTGTTAGAAATTGGAAATTGATACCGTCTTATGAAGATCTTGTATTCTCTTTGGACAGCTAAGACTTAGGATCCCCTTTTCAATAGGAATCTAACATTTCCCAGGACAGCAATGATATAAGGACACTTTGGAGATTTTGACTAATAAAATTTCTTCTAATCAGGAAACAATCAGCTAATACATCCAATGGTAAGTAAAATAATAATTTTCTTTCTTGTTAGAAACTGGTTTAACTTTCTTTAAATTAACTCAGGAAGCATTTATATCAATGAACTGCTCAGCATACAATTTTTAACATTTATTTCTTCATAAAAATAAACTTTACTTCTTACCAGTTACTATCAGGAACTTCCTTGTAGTTTTGTTAACACTTTTGACTACTTTTAAACTTTCTTTTATAAGTATTTTGAAAAAAACTCTAAATTTTAACGGAGCGAACTTTATTACCTCTTATCCCCTTTAATACCAAAAAACAAGAGAGATATTCCAAAATCAACAACTAAACAACTGAATTTTTAAACCAACTAAAACTATACATTCATATTACCTATTCGCCTACTAATTATTTTTAAATGAAATTACAAACAATCTAATTCTTAATTCATTATTCAAATTAAACACAATAATCATTTCTTTTTTTAAAATTTGCTATAACTATAAACTAATATTTTTCTATTTTCAGAATTTTTCATTTGGAAATTAAACTACAATAAATTACAATATGGCTTGAAAACAAAATTGTGTGTTTTGAAAGTAAGTAAAAATTTTTAATATTTCTTTTATGAATTCTCATATTTTGTCATTTAATTTTCTAATTTAATTTTATTCTAACTTATTTAAGATTATTTTTAATTACCAAAGTATTGTAAACTTTATAAACTTTTAAATATTTACTTTTATTATCTATCTAATACATGATTATTAAAATTTTATATATTATAGATTAAACTATATTGAATCTTTGAAATAAATATCTTTTAGATGTACTTGTATATTTTAATTTCTTATTTTGTTTTATTTTTCTTTTTTAGGAATTGTGAAGAAGATGATGATAAATTATACCAATTTTACTGCATTTGCACTCTGCCTTGGAATAAGAAAATTTTCCTTTCTCTATTTCCATTAATATTTTCTTTATATGTACTTATTTAATATAGCATAGTAACCCATATCATCTCAATATATATATATATATATATATATATATATATATATATATATATATATATATATATATATATATATATATATATATATATATATATAAAAATGATATATCTTGACTGATCAAATATTATAAACAATTTGAAATTTTTTGGGGATTGCAGTCACTTATTAAGAAAAACTCTTATATAATTTCCAAGCTTTCGAAATTTATTTTATTTCTTTTTCAAGGAATCTACAAATAAACAAAATGGAATATAATGGAAAACAGAAAAAATATAAATGTATATTATTAAACTTACTACGTAGTGATATTAAATTAAAAAAAGCCTCTTGCGGATTAGCTGAACATGTAATTAATGAAAAACATCAAATGGATTTTGATAATACTAAAATAATAATATCAGAGTCTAACTCAACTAAAAGACTATTCTTAGAAATGGTTCATATCACGAACTGTAAAGATAATTTAAACAAAAAATCTGAAATTAGTACTCTTAGCAGCATTTATAATTACATCCTAACTTTCGATTATAAATTAAAAAATCAATTATATAGATAAAAATAATTTTCATTTTACTTTCATTTTATTTATTACATATTTTATATGTATGTATTTGTATGTATATGTATGTGTATATGTGTATATATGTGTATATATGTGTATATATGTGTATATATATGTATATATATATATATATAATTTTTATTTTTTTTTCTCTTCCTGTATCTAAATTTATTTGTCCTACTTTGGAAATAATATTTAATGTCAATAAAAAATTTTTAAATCATAAGATTGTCAAGAAGAATTCATATATGAATAATCTTTCCCAAATTTTGCTGATTTTCTGTTTTATATTAATCTCAACGTAGTAAGTTTAATAATATACATTTATATTTTTTCTGTTTTCCATAATATTCCATTTTGTTTATTTGTAGATTCCTTGAAAAAGAAATAAAATAAATTTCGAAAGCTTGGAAATTATATAAGAGTTTTTCTTAATAAGTGACTGCAATCCCCAAAAAATTTCAAATTGTTTATATATATATATATATATATATATATATATATATATATATATATATATATATATATATATATATATATATTGTTATGGTATCACTGTGTCTATTGTGTAAATTAAAATATCTTACTGTATAGTGTGACGACATAGACCAGTGACTATTAATTTTTATGGATATAAGCGGTGAAATGCCATAGAAACGAGAATTGATTATTGAATTTTGATTGATATAATTAGATTTGTCATTGATATTTAAAGTTAAAGTTAAATAAAAGTTTGAATTGAAATTGAAAATTGGTTTGTGTTGAATAAATAATAAACAATAAGAAGGAACCCATACCCGAAAGCCGGAGCAAAGAAAAAGAGAATCATAACAATTTGTCGAACCAACGTGGGGCAGCCACTACAAAACCTACTACAAGCCACTACAAGACTTAATACAAGGGACTACAAGACTTACTACAAGGCACTACAAGAACCACTGCAAGAACGAGAAAACCTGGAAAACGGAAAATTAAGAGAGAAGACAAGGACTTTGACAGACAGGACTGACAGATAGGTAAGGTATTTATATTTGTATAATAGAGGCAGTGATTAATTGTGGGGAGAATTTAATTAAAAACTAAACATTAATTTTAAAATTAAAATTATTAAATTTTTGAATATCAACATACAAATTAAATAAATATAACAAATTAACATCTAAAAAAATACTTAAATAAAATGGATACAAGACAAAATAGAAGAAATAGAAGGAGAGAGGATGAAATACAAGAATACAGTAAAAATAGGCATGAAATACAAAGGAATGATGGTATAAGACAGGATGTAGATGAAATAATAGAAAATATTGGTATAACAGAAAATGATGTATTTTCAGAAGGAGAAGAAAACACCAGTATTCAAGTGGTAAATGTAGATGTGATAGGAGATGCTACTAGTTCAAAACCACATCAAGAAACAGACATGGAGAGAATGTTTAAATTTTTGGAAAATAAATTTGATGAAAATAATAGAAAAATGGATGAAAATACCAGGAATTTACAAGAAGAAATGAGGAGTAATAAAAATGAAATAAAAGCTGAAATGGACAAAGTAAATGGTAAAATATTAACTATGCAAGTGGATATTCAGAAATTGAAAGATGAAGTGAAAATGGATATTAACAATATGAAAGTAGATATTATAAATGAAATGAAAAATATTTTTAAAGAAGAAAATATTAAAATACAAAAAGAAGTAGACCAATTGAAATATGGATTTAAGGAGGTAGATTATGATACAAATATAAATGAAAATAGAAATAAACCTACGGAAAAATATGAAGAATTTATTTGTCATGTAGACAATGTACAAGAAGAAAAAAATAAAAATAATGATTATGAAGGATATGTTACTCATAAAGAAAAAATGAAAAAAGAATATGAAAATATGAGTTTAAAATTAAATGATGAATATGATTATAATAAGAAGAATGATAAAGATAAATATAACAAAAATAAAGAAGCAATATATGAAGTTGATGAAAAGAAATATAAAAATGAAGTATATTATTATATTAATAAAATTAAATATAAAACTGAAATTAATTATGATAATGAGAATAAAAGGAAATTTAAGAAGATAACTTACGAAGATGAGGATATAAATTATTTTGAAATAGATCACATTAATAAAAGATTAAGGAAGATTTGGATGAGCATTGTATATAATTATAAAAAGAGAAAAAAATAATAATAATAAAAAATATATATATATAAAATAGTTAAATAAAAGTAAATAAGATTAAAATAAAATTAAAATTAAGATTAAAATAAAAATATGGAAGAAAATAAATAAAACAATATATCACATATGTCTTAATAATTTTACCCACGACTCATAAGTAAATTGCGTATTTTTTAACCTATTACTCTGTCAGTTAGTGTCAAATTATTGAGTAGTTGTGTTATAGTTTCATTTACTAAACTAGTGGAGTAAGTAAATAGAAACCTGTATTATTATGTTGGTTACCTACAGTTTTCATTAAATTAAACTAACATTTGACATTTCTCAGACAGAACTGTCTGTGAAATCCAATATTTTTGACAACTTATACCAACATTTACATTGGATATTTGTTATTTTTAGTTTTATACAAAACCATTTGGTAAGTCGTGGGTAAAGCATAGTACTTCATTCGAGGAACAAATTGCATATTTAGCTCGTTTCTTAAGCTGTAATATGCAATTTACTCCACTCGTAAAGTAATATACTATTAATTTTAAAATTAATGTTTAGTTTTTAATTAAATTCTCCCCACAATTAATCACTGCCTCTATTATATAAACATAAATACCTTACCTATCTGTCGGTCCTGTCTGTCAAAGTCCTTGTTTTCCCTGTTTTTCGTTTTCTCGTTCTTGGTGTCTTCAGGTGCTTAGAGTTTTGAAGTTCTTGGTGCTGCCTTCAGATACTTCGAATTTTGATGTTCTAGGTGCTTTCTTGTTACCTTGAATTTTGAAATTCTAGGTGCTTTCTCGATGTCTTCTTGATGTGTTCTTGTTGCCCCACTTTGGATCGTCAAAATTGTTATGATTCTCCTTTGGCTCCGGCTATTGGGTCTGGGTTCCTTGCAATTTTTCTTTCTTTAAATAAGATTTTATTCTTTTAAAGCATTAATATTTTATTTAAACTTTTAACTTCAATTACATTTATTTCCATTTAATACACTTCCATCTCTTTAAATAAAAATTCTAAATTTTAAAATTCAAACTATCTTTCAACATAAATTATAAAGTCAAAACTCAAATTCAAAATTCATAATAATCAATAATAATCCATCTCTATGGCATTTCACCGCTTTATATATGTTACAGTGATAGTTGAAAATTCAGTGAATGCTAACAATCCCTAGTTAATGCGAACAATTCCGTATTGGGTCAGTGAATGTCGAATATTGAAGAGATTTTCTTACTTTTACTAGTGGTTGTTAGCATTCGCTAGTTAAAGTAACATTTACTAACTGGTGTTAGTGAAAGTTATTATTAGGTTATGATACTTATAAATTAGATGCATGGTATTAAAATAATAAGTATTATTCTTACTGTTTTAAAAGTATATTAATATCTTATTTAACAAAAATAAAATTGAAAATAAACAAAAACGAATTGGCTGCTATGTTTAAACAACAAAATAATTTAACATTAAAAATAAATAAGCAGGTCTAAAAAAAATATTATTTATTTGTACAGGGCAAAGCCAAATGACATTTTGATGTGCAAAGTGAATTTCTCTTTCTGCAGAAACACTTGTTTGATGCACATTTTGTTTTACATTGACATTTTGCAAATCCTTGGCCTGTGCCTATTGACTGTAGATTTGCTACTTTTCTGAGAGTAACTTCTACATCAGGTACTTCTTCTGCAGATAACATTACTTCAGAACAGCTACTAAATTGTGACCTAAAAGAAACATAAATTATAATTTATACTGATAAACTATTTATATTACAATGTACCTTGCATATAACTGTTTCAGTATGCCATTCCTCGTTCCCAGTTTGTAAAAACCCTCATCACTTTTATCCAGAACTCTTGCAAGAATAGACCTTGCATCTCCCCGACCCCGATCGACTTCAGGTATTGGAACTCGAACCGTATGTCCTATTTCAACAGCTGGGTGGTTATTATCGGATATTTTCTTCATTCGTTTAGCCTGCTGTTCTAAACCATCTAATGACAAACTGCGATGTTCAGTAATTTTTTCCTTTCGCTCACACAGACTACAAATAAGGTAGTTTTGCGAGTTCTTAAAGAAACCACATGCTGGGTGAATATAGTTACCGTAACAACCACACTCAGCTTTGGCATTAGTACACTCAAGTAGACAAATTCCACATTGAAAAAAACTCTGTACATCATGCACTAAAATTATAGGTTTCTTTAAAGCTTCTGTGATAAAATTTTGTTCAGTATCACGTACACTGAGAGAACTGATCGGATCGATATTTTGCTCTGCATTTATAGTTTGATCTTCGACGACATCCAGCGTATCTTCTAGTTCTTCATGATTTTGTTCTTGGATAGGAGTTATAGAATTTATAATATCTTCTAATTCTCCTTCCTCTTTTACATTTTCTAAAGCTTCTTGGGGTATAGAAGAAGTTGCTAAACCTAATCTCACCGGAATTCCAAAGAGTGCTTCATACGGGGATCTTTTAATGCCAGAATGGTGCGCTTTATTTTTTATAAATTGGACAAACCTAAGCCCTTCAGCCCAGTGCGAGGTTTTGTTTTCTTGCATCAATGTTGTAAGCATATTCTCTATATCTTGATTAGCGCGTTCAACGCTCCCCTTGACTTTGACTGTGTCTCGGCTTACCATGTACTAATCTTAAGCCTGGCCATAATTGTGTTAAGTTTTCTATTAAACGATTGACAAATTCCCTTCCGTTATCCGATTGTAAAACTGTTGGGGCTCCTAGTAAGGTAAAAATATTTAGTAGCTCATCAGCAAGTTCTTCTGCCTTTTTCGATCTTAAAGCTTTTAAAGCCACAAACTTTGTTAAGTGATCTTGATAGACCATAACAAATTTATATTCACCATCTGGCTGTAACTGGTAATCTATTAGGTCTACTTGACATCTATAATTTAAATCTTTAAATAGTAAAGGTTTTACTACAACACCCTTCTTTTCACGCTTTAGCTTTTGTAGACAGGGCTCACAGACTGATAAAAATGTAACTATATCTTTATATGTAATATTTTTATATTTTCTTTTTATTTCTTTAACCATTCTATCTCGGCCGCCATGACCAATAGACGTGTGAACTGAGCTTAAAATGCCAAATAATTCTTTATCATGAACAAAATAGATAACATCGGAGTTTTCTTTAAGAGGTAGGTACTATTAATTTTTCCACACCGGCTACTTCAAGCACTGCAAAGCGTTTAAGAAGTTTGCAATCGTTGGGTTCTTTAACCAATTTTTGCTTGACACTTTTAACTTGTTGTATTATATCAATATATCTTTGTAACGATAAACTAAAACTGTTACATTTTTGTCGAAGTCTATCTTCATTTAGTTTTTTATAAAATAGTGCCTCCATTGCAATAAAAAATCATAAAAAATCTGGTATTATATGGAATACTATCTAAACACTAGCCACCCTATTTAAACACTACCTAAATAAACATCTCGCAAATAAGCGGGAATTTTAGTTACAACGGTGCCAATATTCATCTATAATAAAGTATCTTCATAAAATCGCATCATATTTCTAACATATTAAGCAGATAGAAAACAAAACGATATTCAAATAGCGAATGCAACTTTAGCAACAGCGCATTGCATCAATTTTTTTATTTACATTCCCTGACGAAGCTTAGTGAATCTTAGCAATAACTAGTAACAGTTAATTTCCAATATCATTATCGAACTTTGACTGTTAACATTCGACAAATCAGGAAAAGTTGACTTTCACTGGTAATTGTTAGCATTTACTAATTTTCAACCTTAACTGTAACATATACATAAAAAAATAATAGTCACTGGTCTATGTCGTCACACTATACAGTAAGATATTTTATTTACATAATAAACACAGTGATATCATAACTATATATATATATATATATATATATATATATATATATATATATATATATATATATATATATATTAACAACAATTAACAATTAACAATTTTTCAAACTTCATTTATCATATTTTACTACTCAAAAAAATTCAACAAATTATAAAATTTTCAGAAACTTTAATGTCATCTTTATCACACTGCCGTCAAAATGACGTGATTAATTTCGTATCACAAACGTCGTATATCCCAAAAATATGTCGTAAAAGTGACGGGTTAATGTCGCAGCCCTCCGACGTCATGATAATGACGTCACAAAGACGATAGAAACTTTACGACATAATTATTTTCCGCTGCTGTCCTACATGATTATTACACCCTGTAGTTTACATTTTTATGGCTGACTAGTACAAATACATACCAAGAAACAAAAAACTTGTAAACACTGATAATAAACCTGTTCGGCGTTGTGGATATCTAAATTAATCATTGCATTATTTGTACTGGCTGGTACAACAGTGGAAATTTTTCGTTGCCGAAATAATTTTGTGAGTTTTTAAAATATGCCTAAAGTAAAAGATAAAAAACGCGTATGGAATAAAATAACAGACAACAGTGATAGTATTGATGAGGAAAACCAAGTTGGGAGTTGAAAAGTGCCAAAAATGAATTCAAAAAAGTTACAGTTGGATCAACTCTCAAGTAAATTAAAAGAAATCGAGGGTAGTATAAATAATCTACAGACGGAGAGCGAGGATAGTAGTCCCGAAGAAGGTAGGTTTACATAATAAAGTAGGAAAGATCGACTTTATGTCTCTTCCTTTATTACATAACTGGAAAAATGATTGACTTTATGTCTCTTTTTCAATAAAATACTTTTAATGTGTATTCCAACGAATTTCCATCTTTTCAGATGGCCCCTCGATATCTGAGGATACTTCGGGAAAGTTTTCGGAAGTTTTGGGAATAAATCCCGAAGAAACGGAGTTGTTGGGTACTCCTATACATAATGATATCTGCATAAGATGGAATGCTTATTTAAAAAAGGGTTTAGATAAGGACATTCTTCAGGCCTTACAAAAGAAGTACCCTTTATCCAGAAATTGTGAATCATTGTGTGCACCAAAGATGAATAAAGAAGTAGAGGTATGCCTTTCAAGAGATAATGCCAAAAACGACCGTTATATAAGTAACCTACAGAATATGTTACGTAATAGCCTTAGTGCTATTTGTTCCTTAACAACCGAGATAATGGTAGAACCAAATAAACTCGACGAAAAGGAAATCATACAGACGTTAGCAGATAGTGCACAACTTCAATGCGTCGTACACCACGGCCTTTCAGAACATAGAAGATGTCCTGCAAAATTTAACATGACAGAGGAAGTGCGTAAAGTACTAGGAGAGGGTCCCATAGACGATTTCCTTTTTGGGAAAGGTTTAAAGGAGTCCATTCAAGCCAATGACGCTGCAAACAAATTGGGAAGATCAATAAAAGCCAAAAAGTTTACCCGTTCCAGGTTTCAATTACCTATATCACAACCGGGACCTTCTGGATTACAGAATAAAAAGCCAGATTACTTTTTAAACTACCGACGCCCTCAGAACACATCGAGGAAACGACCAGAATACCAGATTCGGAACTTCAGAAAACAAGATCATCCAGACAGGAAACAATACAGACCGAGGAAGAATTAGGATATAAGGTAAAATATGCAGGTTCACTTAAAAATTTTGTAAAGCAGTGGGAAGGTATAACAAAAAATTCGCAAGTTTTGAAATGGATAAAAGGTATTTCATTAAAATTTGAATCTGTGCCTTATCAAGAATATATACCTAAGATAACAATAAACAAATCAGAACTTTAAGATTACAGAAAAGCCATTAACAACTTAATAGACACAGGGGCAATTTCAAAATGTAAACCAAAACACGGTCAATTCTTGTCATCATATTTTGTAATAAAGAAACCTAATGGAAAGCAACGATTTATTTTAAATTTAAAAAAGTTAAACAACTATATATTAGCACCACACTTTAAACTTGAAGATTATAGAACAATTTTAAAATTGACCACACAAAACTGTTATTTTACTAGCATAGATTTAAAAGACGCTTATTTTTTGTTAGCTATTAATTCTAAATACGAAAAGTATTTGATATTTAAATTTGAAGAATATTTATATGAATTTAATTGTTTACCTTTTGGGTTAAATATAGGACCATATATTTTTACAAAAATAATAAGACCGGTTTTACAACATTTGCGTGAAAAAGGTATTATATGCTCAGCATATTTAGATGATTTCTTAATAATATCCACTTTAAAAGAAGAATGCCATCGTCATACGACTGAGGTTAGAAATCTCTTAAGTAGGTTAGGTTTCGTTATAAACCTAGAAAAAAGTGAGTTAGTTCCAAAACATAGTATAACTCATTTGGGATTTGTTATAAATAGTTCAGAAATGAATCTTAAGTTACCTAAAGAGCGGAAAGAGAATATTGTAAAAATTTTAAAACGTTTTAAAGAAAAGAATGTGTGTAGTATTAGGGAATTCGCAAAAATTATAGGTTCACTGGTAGCAAAAAACCGGCAGTTAAATATGGATGGGTTCACCTAAAAAACATGGAGCGCAGCAAATATAAAAATCTTTCTGCAAATGGCCAAAATTATGACAGCTGTATGACGATTTCGAAAGATATTAAAACGGACTTAAATTGGTGGGTAAAAAATCTCAAAGATAGCAAACAAAGTATCAAGAAGAGGTCATTTGATATGGAGATTTTTTCTGACGCTTCAAAAACTGGTTGGGGGGCATATTGTGGTAAAGAATTGACCCACGGTTTTTGGAGCGAAGCTGAAAAAGAGTTCCATATAAATTATTTAGAGTTATTGGCGGCTTTTTACGCTTTAAAATCTTTTACAAAAAATAAGGTATCATCAAATATATTATTACGAGTAGATAACGTTACAGCCATCGACTGTATTAATAGAATGGGGAGTGTAAGATACAAAAATCTTAATAATATTGCTAAGCAAATATGGGATTGGTGTGAGCATAAAAATAATTTTGTTTATGCCTCTTACATTAGCTCCTTAAATAATGAGATAGCCGATACACAATCTAAAATAAAAGATAGTACAATAGAATTCAGTTTAAATAGAGAAGGATTTACAAGAATTATCGAAAAATTTGGTACACCAACTATTGATCTTTTTGCATCTTACGATAACAATAAATGTGATCGATTTGTGTCTAGATTTCCAGATTCAGAATCCTTATATGTAGACGCATTTACAATAAGTTGGGATAAGGAATATTTCTATGCTTTTCCACCATTTCCATTAATTGGTAGAGTTCTAGAAAAAATAATATCAGAGAAAGCTACTGGAATACTGGTAATACCAAATTGGTCTAGCCAGGCATGGTATCCACTATTCCAGAGACTTCTCACCGAAAAACCCTAATAATTAAGTCTAATAATTGCTCTTTTCAAATTTCTTGCAGAATCTCACATTCAATTTATTGTCAAACTCCATTGATGGCCGGGAGACTATCAGGAAAGCTTTTTCGATAAGAGGAACTCCTGAGGAGGCAATACCTACCCTTTTAGCTTCCCTATCAGAAAATTCAATAAAACAATATAGTCAGTGTTTAAAAAATTGGTAGCTATTCTGCCAAGAAAAGGAATATAATCCTTTTCAATACGAGTTAAGTAGAGTTCTCCAGTATTTCACAAAAATTCAAAAATCCGGGTTATCATATTCTAGTTTAAATACACATAGGGCATCATTATCGTTGATTTTTAACCTTAACGCAAATGACCAATTAATTTTAAAAAGATTTTTTAAGGGAGTATATAATCTTGATCCTCCTCAACCAAAATATGAAACAACCTGGGATCCTGAAATAGTTTTAAAATATTTACAGGGTCTATATCCACTTGAAAGCTTATCATTAGAGCTACTAAGTCAAAAATTAGCTACCCTAATAGCATTACTATCCGCTCATAAAATGCAGACATTATCACTGATAAAAATTACAGATATTTCAGAAAAAGAAGGGGGAGGCTTAGAGATAAGGATACCTGCAAAAATTAAAACATCGGGACCAAATAAATTTCAACCTATCTTGATATTCCCGGAATTTAAAGAAATGCCTAGTTTATGTGTAGTAAAAACCCTGAGATTCTATTTGGAGAAAACTAAAAATTTAAGACCACACAATAACAATAATTTATTTTTAACTTGGAAAAAACCACATCATAATGCATCTGTTCAAACTTTAGCTAGATGGGTGAAAAACACACTTGAAAGAAGTGGTATAGACATCTCAAAATTCTCTACACATAGTACTAGACATGCGAATACTTCAAAAGCATTCAGAAATGGCGTCAACATTGAAGTAATTAGATCCACGACAGGGTGGACTTAAAAATCTAAGGTTTTCGCAAAATTTTATAACAAGCCATTAATAAAAAATAATAGATACGATTTTGCAAGATCTTTGATATCAACCTTACCTGAGAGGGAATAGATATTTTCATAGTATAGTTGTTTAGATAATACTAATTATGAGACTGACAATGATTTATAAAAATGTTATTATTTTGTTAAAGTTTAAAAAATATTGTTATTATATTATATTTTCTACATTCTTATGATGTTTTGTAATTATTTCGTTTTTGTCAAGCGTTTATTTATATTAATTATATAATTGTATAAGCAGGAATTAGATCGCAGTTTTATTTTTCTTGGTATATCTACAGGGTGTAATAATCATGTAGGACAGCAGCGAAAAATAATTAATGGATTGATCGACTTACCTGTAAGGATGATCGATCCTAATTATTTGAGCTGCTGTCCGTAATGATTATTACACAACCCACCCAATTAACCCTACCCCTTGCGATCTAATTATTATTTAATAATGCAATGATTAATTTAGATATCCACAACGCCGAACAGGTTTATTATCAGTGTTTACAAGTTTTTTGTTTCTTGGTATGTATTTGAACTAGTCAGCCATAAAAATGCAAACTACAGGGTGTAATAATCATTACGGACAGCAGCTCAAATAATTAGGATCGATCATCCTTACAGGTAAGTCGATCAATCCATTAATTATTGACCTATAAATCACTACTTTAATGTGACATATAAAATTTAAGATTTAAGGTAAGGTAAGTTAAGGTGAAGTATACGATATAAGTATGTATATATATTGTTTTATATTTTTTACTTACATAAATGTTCATACATAAATACATTTTAATTAATTTCAATTCTTGCAAAAAACCATTTTATGAACATGCATATGAATCAAACAGTGGAACATATTTAAATTACAAATATGTTCAAATAGTATATTTTGAATGTGTGACCTCGGAAGAGGCTCCGTCTCCCACTACATCGGTCCGATCACGACCGGTATTCACAGTATGTTCGTTTAGTATGTTTTTCACCATGTTCTGAATCGGGGAGAATGTTATTTTAATAAAGTTTTAAGGAAACTTTGAATTCGTTGACTAGGCTAAAAGTAAATATTCTAAAGATACGCACAAAACTGATTCAAAATACATTACTTTACAGAATAAATAAGAGGAAAACAATTATAATTTTCTTGAAATGGAAGGACAAGGCATTTCATCATTTCCGATTTACTGTTTATGTGCCAAACACTGTATGGGATTGGTCCGTGAGAAATTTTAATAATATTTATTCCTAAGAAAGATGAATTTATTGTCAAAAAACGGAGAGATTATTACCATTTTTTCCCAATTATAAGTATATCGTCAGTATTAACATCAGTTAAAATATTTTCTTAGTGTATTATTACATTACCAATAACACAATAGGCATCTGCACTTAAATATGTGGATATTGAAAGAGTAAAACAATTAAAAAATAGTTTTTTATATTGGCTGTTTATGGTAGTATAATTTAGCAAAGATCCAGATGAATGTTTCATCATTGACAATACATATTTTTTCACTTTGTTCCGGATAAGTTATTAATTTCCCGCAACCTGTTATAAAACTGTCGTAAAGGGAAGATTTCATTATATTTTTCAACTGTCTCAAGAAGTTTTCAAACGAAAATGCTGATATGTTGTCCAGAGGTTCATAGTTTTTTACATCGTCAGAAATATATGTTAGCATATGAACATTATATACCAGAAATTCTAACCCATATATGATTTTACAGTGCTCTACAAAAATGTTTAGCATTTCTTCTGCCAACTCAATGAACCATGCTTAGGTAAAACTAATATTCTTATAGTACAGTGCAAAAGTAAAAATTTTTCACAAATTCCAATGTCTAAAACATTTCTGAGAACCAAAGGTCCTAAATATAATAAGAACATTATAAATTCTGTGGCTTTCCATCAGGATAATTCTAAAAGAGATCTAGGCATACGATTAAATTGTGAGGAAATAAATTTTGTTAAGCTTACCAATTTATTAGGAACGACTTGTATTGACGGCTGACCAACTCTAACCTTTAAAGGCCCACTACTCCATGTATTTAAAAGTTTACGCATAACTTCCAAACAGATACAGTGCATATAGACAATTACAAAACATTTTACTAAATCTATATTTAGTTTAAGCAAGGGACTTTGCATTGAAAGGTGGTGGTCTTCATCACACCGTTCACGAAAAATATCACTGGTTCGCGCGTTAAAAGTCTCAACTTCAAAAACCACCCTACCTGGGTAATAATCACATACTATGGTGCACCTATCACATGAAGAATAACCTGTATGAGATTTGGTACATTTTATAAACGCTCTAGCGGGAGCGTCACATATGAAACTGTGAATTTTAATTCAATAATAAATTTTATTAAGAGAAAAACCTTCATTAATTATAATATCAAGTTTATCTACAAACTCCTTTAAAAATTCAGATAAAGAACTAGGTTTCGTTCTCCCACAATAAATACTAATAACAAATGGACTTGAGTGACAGTTTCTAATTAAATTCAAAAAATTCGTCCATATTTCTCAATGAGACCGGAATATGTAAATAACAATTAAAAATAAATTAAAATCTCGGTCTCAATAAAAGTAGTTTTTATATATAATTCTTCAGTTACGCGTTTCGCTCATACGAGCATCATCAGATCTCTAAAATAATTATAAAATTGCTGGAGTACAATAAAAAATTTAATTAATAAACTTACATTTAACATACATTTCACTGACAAATTGCAAACATAATTTTTAGGTTGAATTAATAAAATCAATTGAAATTAATTTAATTAATTTCAATTGTTTTTATTAATTCAACCTAAAAATTATAATTCATCCTATAGACACGTGCTGCGATGTTGACGTTTCTTTCAAAATTGAAGCGTTTCAGTGTGGAACACGTTTCACTGTGGACAACTCTTCCCTAAGTACTATTTCTGCCTACTACATTCATAATTCATGCTACTACTTTTTTAATAACTATTAATTACTATTACTACTGTTGGAAAACTATAAGGCGTTGTTTACACATTGGGGAATATTTTACCTGGGGGAAATTAAATCTATTCTGACACATAATCTTCGATAGTAATATACAATGTTCAGAGGGTCAAACATGCCAAAGATGCTATCAGATAGAGAAAAAATTGCATTACACAAATTACTCAATATTATACAATATGTATCATCGAAGTTATGCGTCAGAATACATTTAATTTGGCCAAGAAGAAATCTCATATCAGCATAGAAATAACGCTTAACCTATACACCGTATTCTACTTAACAGCACAAATAATTCAATGATGGATAATAGTCAATATTATGTTATCATTGTATATAGAATATGTATAGGTGTTCGTATATTTACCACACTCGAAGTGTCCAATCCACAGGATCAGGTAATTCGTTCGATTTGGCGGCTTTATCGTACTAGCTTTGGAACTTCAATGGTAGCCACCATACTTTTCTTTTAGATACGCGGCGTCATCCAATTTTTATTAACAACTGCTATGGAATCATCCACAAACTGTATCCCCACGAAGGCAATATTGTACTTTTATAATTTGAATACGAAATGCTGTAAATACACTGAAATATTTTGAAACAACCACATTGTTGGGGAATCGTAATTAAACAATTCTTGTAGTGGAGTGTATTTTATTTTTACTGAATAACAACAATGAATATATACGTATTTTAATAATACGTATTTTTATATAAGTATACTCTAACTACAATGAGAGAATATTAATCGAACAAAAATGGAGAACGTTTCAAAGCAAAATCTACAGCCTTATGACTAAGAGCCGTTTGAAACGGTACAATATTTCGGTCTAAATTGTATACAATTTGATGCGCACGCATTTTCAGTCAACTTGCATACAATAAAATAGAACATGTCCTATTTTCTTGTATCCCATCAAGCTAAACCTGCGCAGTAGACGTCTAAATCAGATTTTAAAGTTCTTTATGTGCTGGCCACTTACGTCAGGAGTGCAAAGGCCATTAAAAAGGAGAGAAAGAGATATTTTATGGTTATGTATTATATAAAACGTGCTTTTGTATTGTGGTATTGTGTATTGTGTGTATAACGTAAACTTATAAAGTTATAATATATTAATAATGTCTTGGAACCAGGAACAAGTGAAAATGCTCATTGAGCTGTACAAACTATATCCTTGCTTGTATGCTGTTAAAAATAAGGACTATAAAAATAAACACGCAAGAATTACTGCGCTGGAAACAATATGTTCAGAACTTCAGTGTTTAAGAGCCAGCACCACTATTGCTGAAATAAAAAACAAATTCAATAATATTAGGACAAACTTTCTATCAGAAAATAGAAAATATCTAAATTCTTTAAAAAGTGGAATGGGAACTGATGAGGTAAATACAATTGACTTATTTGTTTTTTGATATAATAATTGTGTTTTAAAATTTGTTTATAGATTTATAAACCAAACATTTGGTATTATGATCATATGAAATTCATATTAGAACATTCGACAATACGCCAATCAGTAGACATGATTATGTCCCCGATGACATCACCCGAATCTACCAAAAACTCTGTAGATGTAGAGGAAGCATTTAGTTATTCTCAAGATGAGATAGAGAATTATTTGATGGAAAGCACCAGTTTCATAAATGATGAGGTAATTGTAAATATGTGGCTATCAAACATTACGGTAAATTTATTCTTGTTCTATAGATTAGGTTCAGTTTTTTTATTACTTACATAATAATATAATGTATTTTATCTTAATAAATTATTGTCATTTTTACAGGAACCCCAGGTTATTTTGGAAGTTGATACCTCAATTCCATCGACATCAACTACAGGAGAAGTACCGAAGTTAAGAAAGAAAAAAAGGAAAGTGTCTGACCTCAACAATGAAGACGAAAAAATTGTCACTGAAGTGTTGAAAAAAATTAATAAAACATTAGAAACGACAACAGAATCATCTAAAACAACAAAAAAAAGAACAGAAAGTGAAGTATTTGGTGATTTTATAACCAATCAATTATCACTCATAGAAGAAGATGAAGAAATCTTTTTAGATACCCAATACAAAATTTTCAATGTGTTGCATGATGCAAGACAAAAAATTGTTTTAAAAAGAAATAAAGAGTAAAATCAGTATTATATTTTTTTTATATATTTATTTTACATATTGTGTCTACGTATCATATCTTCTTGCCATTCCACTATGCCTGTACTGTTAAAGTAATTTTTAAACTCATCTCTTATTGATTGTGCAAATGCCACACTTCTGTTACTTCCTTGTTTTGAAAGTTTCTCCAATGGATTCGCTCTTATTTCATCTTCGGATATTTCTGTGTACCTTTTCCAATTTTCTGTAGCCAGATAATTATGAAGAGCAACACAAGCTAAAGTAATCGATTCAACTTATTTTGGTTTTAAATTAATGGGGTTTAAAAGAACTCTAAATCTGTTGGTCATAATTTCAAATGTACTTTCGACCATACGACGGGCTCTTGAAAGCCGATAGTTAAAAATTTTTTGCTCATGAGTTAAGCCTCTACTTGGAAATGGTTTCATTATCCTTTCGGAAAGGGGCAAAGCATCGTCCGCAACAATCACAAATGGAACCTCAATATTTCGACCAGGTAATGGTCGGTTTGGTGGAAACTGTAAACTTTCGGAAGACATGGCCTTAAATAAACCACTCTCCCTAAATACACCACCATCACTAATTCGTCCATTTACTCCTACATTATAATATATAATTTTGTAATTTGCATCTGTCAAAGCTAATAGAATAATTGAATGACTGCCCTTATAATTATAGTAGGATAATCCTTCTGATATAGGTGCTCTAAATTTTATATGCCGTCCATCTAAAGCACCTATGCAATTTGAAAATTGCCATAATGCTGCAAATTCTTCAGCTATACCAAGCCAGTCGTTTTTCTCTGGTACCTACAAAAAAGAGAATATAACGTCGGTAGACCTATGTGTGTATTATATAAATGCGAACCATAATACTTACTTTTAGGTATTCTGGTTTGAGAACATTATATATAGCACTACATACTTCAGGAACAAACCTGGATATACTAGATTCATGAATACGTGTGCTGTACATAAGGGATCTGTAAGATTCACCAGTTGCTAAAAAGCGAAGTGTTGTCTCAAGTCTAAAATAATTAAGGGGAAATAAGTACATTATTTAAAATTTTAGAATAAATATTGTTATCATTTATATACATACTTGCTTCTAGCGCATAAATGTATCCTGTTTTTTTTATAAGAGGCTCAACTAAAGAGAGAAGTTTTTCAAAGGCGATATTATTCATTCGTACAAAGTTCTTGTAAGATGATGGATCTTCAAGCAGTAACTCCTCATTTAGCAAATATAAGACGCCTTTTCCTTCTGCTCTTCTACTTATCCATTTTCTCTGCCAAACTTTTTTTGGTTTTTGACAATTTTTGGCACATCATTTCTTCTTCTTCTTCAGCAAAGATAGCATTAAAATAATACTAACTGCACCTCCCATTAATAAACATTTCTCTTTTTCCATTACTATTAATAAATACTCTTAAAATCAGCAAAAACAATAAATATTAAATTAATATTGACAATAGATTCGTGTGCCAGCCATGAAAGAGTGAGCATCGACTTTCGTCGGCATTAAAATTAACAATTATTAATGGTGGTAAATCTGAAGTTATAAAGATATTTACTGCAAGAAGTTCTTCAATATAGTGCCGGGCATTGTTAGTGCCTTGTGTTGGTGAAAATTCTTCATAGATAAGCCAATTAAGCGGTGTTTTAAGAAGTAAATATACGTAAATTCCGTTAAATAAACTATATGGACATACAATTCAGGTGTTTACACATTTTTATAAACTTTAAAAAACAATTCAACTTGTTTTCAAAACCAGTTTACAAAGTTCTTTTTGTGCGTGTGTATTATTGACCTACCTCAGCCGTGATTGACAATTTATAAAATATGCAGCGCAATATGGTAAACATTGCTGATAAACTTGAAAGTGAATTTAATGCAACAATGAAAGGATTTGTCTCCCAACTGAGTCAACTTAAAAATAGTGGCGATTATGATCATCAACTACCACAAATTGATTTGATCGAAAAAGAATTTTCACGATTTAAATCTCAAACTTTGGAATCCCTGCTAGAATTTAGACAAATGATTAATTCTATTGTGGTTAAATCTGATGAACCAGAAGCGTATTCCAGAAAAAATTGCATTATTATACATGGTGTAAAAGAAAATGATGATGAAGACATTGTTGACGTTATTTCGTTGTTCATACGTGATGAGTTGAAAATTGCAAATTTTAAATGCGATGCAACTACTTTGGATAACTGCCATCGATTAGGCAACGTTAAAAAATGTGATAAAAAGCCACGTGTAATTATAGTAAAGTTCATCTCTTATATAAATAGAAGAGAAATTTGGTCCGCGAGAAAATTCATGTATAAATGCCTAACACTAACAGGAAGATCGTAATTACTACTCAGGAGCAGTTGGATGATGCAGTTATGGAATACAGAGAGGCTATAAAACGTAAACATGACTACAATACCCGAGGTTCTAGTAAGGTGTGATGGAATTCTAGAAAAACATTATAGGTAGCTATGTGTATAACTACTCATACACTTTCTTCTTAAATTTAATTTTTAAGAATAATTTTTTGAAATTTGCTACCATTTAAATTATTGCACTTTCTATTTGGCTATTAAAGTTTTTTTTTACAATACCTGCCTTTTACATTATAATATTGAAAACGAATTAATTCTTGCTTGGCACTCTTTTTTCTTTTTATTTATATTTTTATATTATTTCTTATTGCTTTATTTGATATAAAATAATTATGATTTACTAATTAACTATCCATAATCCTTAATATTTCTTGGCAGTATATATGTGTATATATATATTTTTATAACGCTGCTTGCGTTCAAATATTTATAATGTTTAAGTTGAATGCATATTTTGATGTGAAACATCTATAGCGGCACGTAAATCAGATTTCTCGCGTGGCGACGGTGACGTATTACGTAAAAAACCTAACGCATCGATAATATATAATAAAGAGATGTACTGATATCTTATATGAAATTGGTCTCATGTTTTGAGCGACGCGACGGTGGCGCGCCAACAATAGGGGGAAGAAGCTCATCGATTCAAAAATTTGACGGGGCAGGGTATGAATTGTTTCATATAGAAGTACACTTTTAAAGCTCATATTTTAATTTTTAATATTTTTACTGATGTGTAAAACTATTAAAAATTGAAATATAGACTTAAAAGTGCATATTATCTTATAATATGTAGGTAAATAAATATAAAAACTAAACAAGTTAAAATGGTTTCGTGGGACACCAAGTAGGAACTGTGTTCCTTCGGCTAATGAAAAATCGACACATAACACTACTCGCTTGTGTATACGACTGTAACGCCTGCGCACGTCTCATTTAACGGTCAATATATCAAAATCAGTGAAATCTTGGCGTTAAGAAAGAAGCTTCTTTAAAATTCAAGGTGAGCTTTAAAGAGTAATGTATACATTTATTTTTTCTCACTTTTCCTAACTACTTTTAACTATCAAGATTTTTAAAAATTATATCTCATATTACCTACTTTAACAAAAAAAGGTAAAAGTTAAGATATATACAAAAAAAAATTGCATCGGCCGGGAATCGAACCCGAGCCTCCCGCGTGGCAGGCGAGCATTCTACGTCTCGTTACGGGTTTTTCGTTACGGTTTTTACTATTACATTTTTTTCAGTTCAGTCACACAGCAAAATCCCTATATTCTCCAAGCCTGCCGTAAGAAACATAGTTCCAATAGTTCCAATAATAAACAAATTATAGCCGCACGTAAATCAGATTTCTGGCGTGGCGACGGTGACGCAAAAACCTAACACGACTCCGCATACTATCTATTCTATAAAAATGAATGTTTGTCTATATGTTATCCATGAACTCAAAAACTACTGGACCGATTATTATGAAAATTGGTATATATATATGGCAGCATCCAAGGTGTCTTTTAAAGTGTTAGAAATTTCTAGCCGACACCATTTCAGTTCAAAACTGAAATTATTACTATTGACAGTATGGCATTAGATACTTTATGTATCATCTTTGGGTATATATATATATATATATATATATATATATATATATATATATATATATATATATATATATATTCCAAGTTTAGCAGCCGCAAAGGAAGCATCACTTGAAAATGCCAGCTGAGATGTTGGCGAAACGTCGTGAAGACACAAACAACCAACGGATTGAAACCCGGAACACCACTACTGTTCATATATATATATATATATATATAAAGAAGTTGAAAGGGTAGTAACGGGTTTACTAGTAAATAAAAGAGTCAATATTAACTATGGGAATAACCCTTTAAGACTAGGAAGCGATAATAAAAACAGTTGCTTCAATGTGAGTGTCTTTTATTTCCAGCTAAGCTTTCGCCAAACAATTTTTTGGCTTCATCAGAACTTGCTACAAAATGAGAAGCATCTCTTACAATAAGAAAATATAAAATACTAGTTATCTTACCGGAATATTGACACTATAGTCTATAGTTTATACAATTACACATATTAGTTGAAATATTAGATGAAATGTGTGATAAAACCCGGCATTAACAGCTAAATTTGATCAAGAACCACGTTGGCAGTTTTTTTAAAAACTTATTTGACATATGTCAGTTAAATTGTAAATGTCTTGGGTCTTCTTTTTTAGCGAACAAAATATTAAAATATATATTATTCAAACATTAGTTACTTATCTACCAAAAATGCATTGTTTTTTCTAAAAAGAATTGTTATGTCAACATTTTTGTAAGAATTTAACAAAGTGAGTGACTTTATATCCTCAAACTTACTAAGGTACTATTTTAACATATTTGTTATTATTTAGTTTCTAAAAGGGACAAGCAAATAGTTACAGGTTTTTGTTGTTAAATATTGACAAACAATTGATAGATATATTACAAGTAAATAAAATTATTTGTATTTGTATCGGTAATGTTATAGAGTTAGTTATTTTTGATGGTGAAATGTGGAAATGCTGAGACAGATTAAAAAACTATTGTGGAAACAGGAGATATTTTAAACATGTTATTAATGAGACAATCTCTCATAAAATTGAGGCAACTTTTTAGTTTTTGTATAATTTTGGGTAAGTAAATACGCATAAATAGAACTTAAGTTATCTACATCCTTTTTGTGATTTAAGGAGTTGGAGCAGTTGGTAATGTAACACATTTCAAACACCTTGCGCTGGTCGTCTTTTTAGAAAGTTTTTTATATTTTCGCCGTGTTCTGTGTCTCTGTGTCATTCCGTGGAATTTGTAATCGAATTTAAACCTATTTCCCGACTACCTAGAGCTCTGAAATTTTCAGGATAGCTAAGAACTGGATGACAATGCATGTTTCAAGTGTGTTTAGGCATATACATAGATTTCGAAATTTATACCGAATTGATATTAAACATGATCTAAGTTGTGTATAGATAATATTATTTTGAAAGTTATTAAATAAATCGTTCGTAGCGTAGTTGGTTAGGCGGCGGATCAGTCCACTTGTGACAGTTCTGTTATGTTATCATATCGATTACGCGACAGAGCAGTTTTTTTTTCTTTTTTTTTTGTTCTTACATGTGAAAACAGTAATTATTATTTTAACTGGTAATAAAATAAACTGTTTTAGAAAGTTTTTAGATACAACTACCCTTGATTTTGTTAACAAGGAAACAATCTTCTCTATGATCAATCACAGCGTTGTATGACTTAATATTTTTGCAAAATCAGGGATGCTGTGCATTGTTGAGATGACACAAAATATGACCTATAAATCAGTAAAAAACTTTCTGTTATAAAAAGTTCTTTTTGTAAATTGTGCTTATTTAGATTTGTCGAGGATCACTGCCTCATTATATAAGACACGATGGTCATTATTATTAATGTGTATACTAAGACTAGTCGCTAAGGGCCTATGTATGCAATCACTCTTGTGTAATGCTAACCGTTTGTTCAGACGTTGACAGGTCTGACCAATGTAGGGTTTACCACACTCACAAGGGATGCCATAAATGATGTTACTAGTTTTATCAGGAGGTATAGGGTCTTTGAGTTTAGAGTAGAATAAGTTAAGTCTTTTATACCCATAAGTAGCAATTTTGATGTTATACTGCCTAAACAATCTTTTGAGAGGTTGTGTGAGACTATCTATCTAGGGTAACACTCCATATTTCACTTCTATTTCATTATTGTTGTTGTTATGTTCGTTATTAGATGTTAAGTTTGTTATGTTTTGTTGTGTGTCTGTGTACAATAGTTTATTTAACAGTTTCTTAGGATAGTTATTATTAATAAACGTATCGAAAAGCAGTTTTAAGTTTTTTTCTTTAAATGTAGGATGTGAAATTTTTTGGACTCTATTTTTCATTGCTAGAACTGTATTTACTTTTTGCTTAAGTGGATGATAGGTATGAGTTAAATGGTATGTATCTCCCAGAGTTAGTACTCTTAGTATACCAATCTAAACAAATAATGTTATTATCAGTTCTAACAACCCTTGTATCTAGGAACGGTACCGAGGAGTTTGACTCTTCCTCTACAGTAAACTGTAGGTGAGAATTGAATGAATTAAAAACAAAGAGAGTACTTTGAACCTGATCATGTGGTACAGCTGTTATTAGATCATCTACATATTGGTAGAGAAATGGGAATTCAAAAGAAACGTTTTCTTGCACAAAATACAATACTTTGTTCATTACAATCTCAGCTAGCACTGGAGAGGCTGCTCCACCCATCGGTAATCCTAGTTTTTGTCTATAAAACTGGTTTTCAAACGAAAAATACGTATGGTTATATAGAAACGTAATAATTTTTACAAACATTGTTTTAGGTATAGTACAGCTAGGCTGTATAAGATCAAAGTGTTCATTTATGATGGAATTAATAAGATTTAATGGTATGTTGGTAAACAAAGACACTACATCAAACGACACAACTACGAAGCCTTGTGGTATACTACGATTATTAATTTTTTGTGAAAAATCAAAAGTATCTTTAATCCTACATTTGTTAAAGTCCTCAAAGGAAACTGCCATAATATCTGAGATCATTTTTGCTAAAGGTTGTGTAGGTGAATTAATACAAGAAACTATTGGCCTGAGGGGCACTTCAGGTTTATGTACCTTTGGGAGTCCGTAGTATTTTGGGCATACTCCATTATAAGTTGTCATTAATTTTGCTTGTTGAGGTGAAATGTGGTTTTTTCCTTTCAGTTCTTTAACTAACTTATGTACAGCATTCTCCATTAACGTAGTTGGATCTCTATTTACCAAGACACAGGTTTCACGATCGTTCAAGAGTTCAAGAGATTTCTGAATATAAGAGTCTTTATTCATTAAAACAGTAACATTTCCTTTATCGGACTTAGTAACAAGAAGATTTGGGTTATTTCTTAGGAATGTTTTAGTTTCTATTTCTATAGCAAGTGAGGGGGATTTGACATTTCTATTATGATGAATGTAATTTGTGATGTGGTTAGTTGCCAAACTTCTAATGTGGTTTTGGTCGGTTTCAGGTATCAAAGTGACAATGGATTCTACTTCACTAATTAATTTAAAGATGTCAATGTCTTTATTAGATGTAGGAAGACAAAATTTTGGACCTAATGACAAGAAGTTCGTGATATTCGAGGGAACATCAATATTAGAAATATTTTTAATCCACTTATCGTTTGATTTATCATACCAATTATTTTTGTTATTAATTAAATTGTTAAGTTTTTTTATGTTAGTCTTTTTAATGATATTAAAACGTCTATTATAATGTTCGTTTTGTCTGTAAAGGAATTCATCCAAAATGTCATTGGGGAGTGAACGACTGAGTTTACCAATGTATTGGTCTATAGAAGATTTCAATTGAGAAACATACCGAAAGGTGTCATCAATAGCTATATTGAGGAGTCTTTGGAACACCCCACAACACCTGGAAACTTCCAACATAAACAGAATAGAGCGAACAACACAACAGGTAAATAAAAGACTCCTCAATATAGCTATTGATGACACCTTTCGGTATGTTTCTCAATTGAAATCTTCTATAGACCAATACATTGGTAAACTCAGTCGTTCACTCCCCAATGACATTTTGGATGAATTCCTTTACAGACAAAACGAACATTATAATAGACGTTTTAATATCATTAAAAAGACCAACATAAAAAACTTAACAATTTAATTAATAACAAAAATAATTGGTATGATAAATCAAACGATAAGTGGATTAAAAATATTTCTAATATTGATGTTCCCTCGAATATCACGAACTTCTTGTCATTAGGTCCAAAATTTTGTCTTCCTACATCTAATAAAGACATTGACATCTTTAAATTAATTAGTGAAGTAGAATCCATTGTCACTTTGATACCTGAAACCGACCAAAACCACATTAGAAGTTTGGCAACTAACCACATCACAAATTACATTCATCATAATAGAAATGTCAAATCCCCCTCACTTCCTATAGAAATAGAAACTAAAACATTCCTAAGAAATAACCCAAATCTTCTTGTTACTAAGTCCGATAAAGGAAATGTTACTGTTTTAATGAATAAAGACTCTTATATTCAGAAATCTCTTGAACTCTTGAACGATCGTGAAACCTATGTCTTGTAACGTACAAATTGGATTTGTAACGTTAACTTACCCAGGCTAGCTCCAGGGATCGTGGCTTCTTTCTGGTTTTTTCTCTAACTCCCCCCCAACAATAAATAAGGGCGCCAAAATACAAACAAGCAAATAAAAGTAGATAAATCAGTTTTAAATTGTTTATATTTCAGTAATCGGTATGATAAAAAATGTTATTGAGTTATTTATAGTGAAAACTAATTTCTTATCTTTTATTTTTTTTTCTTTCTTCTGGATGTCGTAGTAGACGGAAATTTCCTGTGTTTCTCGGGTTGACGTTACCGATGGCAAGATGTTTTCTTAACAAAGGGTCTGAATATTTTCTCTCAGCTAAAGGCCTTGGTGACGGACTCAAAAAAAAAGGAATATGGCGGCACGTGAAAAATTCTGCTTAACCAAACTTCTTTCCAAAAAAATTGTTCGAATATCAATAGTCCTATCCTTGGACCCTTCAAAATTTGGCAATGGCCCTATGAATAAAAATTCAGACCGTCAGAATTCCATCTCAATAAACCTTATTTTCGATTACAATCATCCAAAGTTTCTCCAAGTTCGAGAATAGAAAAAAATTAATCACTTTATCTGTTTACATATTTTTAACACAATAAAAACTGATTTAAACAATGATTGTAATCGAAATAATTTAAAAGTTAGAATGATATAATTATTATAAACAATAAAATATATTCACCAAGTTTTTGACTATTAATAAAAATTTTAAACAATTTAACTTTTACTCACCAAATGAAGGGAGAAGAAATAAGAATAGAACTGCTGGCTATGAAGCACAAAATTGTAAAGAAATTAAAAATACCGACTCTCTTTACGAGAGAACAAAGGTTCCCCGCTTATACGGGAATCAAGTTTGCGTCGACTCCACAGAATCGTCGCAGAATCGAAAAAACTCAAACCGACGTAGGCCAGGCCAAACAAATCGTAGCAAAATAGACGAGAAATTATGAAATTAAATATTATTAGGCCAGGCCAAACAAATAACGATGTAATCGTTACAGTCTTGGTAAATAGAGATCCAACTACGTTAATGGAGAATGCTGTACATAAGTTAGTTAAAGAACTGAAAGGAAAAAACCACATTTCACCTCAACAAGCAAAATTAATGACAACGTATAATGGAGTATGCCCAAAATACTACGGACTCCCAAAGGTACATAAACCTGAAGTGCCCCTCAGGCCAATAGTTTCTTGTATTAATTCACCTACACAACCTTTAGCAAAAATGATCTCAGATATTATGGCAGTTTCCTTTGAGGACTTTAACAAATTTAGGATTAAAGATACTTTTGATTTTTCACAAAAAATTAATAATCGTAGTATACCACAAGGCTTCGTAGTTGTGTCGTTTGATGTAGTGTCTTTGTTTACCAACATACCATTAAATCTTATTAATTCCATCATAAATGAACACTTTGATCTTATACAGCCTAACTGTACTATACCTAAAACAATGTTTGTAAAAATTATTACGTTTCTATATAACCATACGTATTTTTCGTTTGAAAACCAGTTTTATAGACAAAAACTAGGATTACCGATGGGTGGAGCAGCCTCTCCAGTGCTAGCTGAGATTGTAATGAACAAAGTATTGTATTTTGTGCAAGAAAACGTTTCTTTTGAATTCCCATTTCTCTACCAATATGTAGATGATCTAATAACAGCTGTACCACATGATCAGGTTCAAAGTACTCTCTTTGTTTTTAATTCATTCAATTCTCACCTACAGTTTACTGTAGAGGAAGAGTCAAACTCCTCGGTACCGTTCCTAGATACAAGGGTTGTTAGAACTGATAATAACATTATTTGTTTAGATTGGTATACTAAGAGTACTAACTCTGGGAGATACATACCATTTAACTCATATCATCCACTTAAGCAAAAAGTAAATACAGTTCTAGCAATGAAAAATAGAGTCCAAAAAATTTCACATCCTACATTTAAAGAAAAAAACTTAAAACTGCTTTTCGATACGTTTATTAATAATAACTATCCTAAGAAACTGTTAAATAAACTATTGTACACAGACACACAACAAAACATAACAAACTTAACATCTAATAACGAACATAACAACAACAATAATGAAATAGAAGTGAAATATGGAGTGTTACCTGTAGTAATACATAGTAAGAGGCCACGGGGAACGTAGAATGTTTAGAGGTTAGTTGTGGTTAGTAATGAAAGCACGCTGTAAAATTAACATAAAATAAAATATAAAATAAAACTGGCTATTATTATTACATGGCGCAGTCAGAGAAGAACTTAATTGAGCCAAGAATGGAAGGAAGATTACCGGAATCAATGAAGTGTGACGGAAATTTAGCTGAAAATTTCAGAAAATTTTATCAGAGCTTTGAAACGTATTTGATTGCAACTGAGAAAGATGAAAAGCCTGACAAGGTAAAAATTGCTTTGTTTTTAAATTTAATTGGATCAGAAGGGGTTGATATATATAACATTTTGAAAATACCACAACCTAATAAGTTTGATATTGTAATATCAGAATTTAAAAAATATTGTGCCCCTAGAAAAAATAAAACATATGAGCGTTTTGTGTTTAACAAAAGAAATCAAGGAACAGATGAACCCTTTGATAATTACTTCAGTGATCTAAAAAAATTAATACAAAGTTGTGAATATGAAACACAAGAAGACAGTATTTTAACAGATAGATTAATTCTGGGGACTAATAATCCGTCAGTTCAAGAAAAGTTATTAAACACATCGAAACTAACACTCGAAACAGCAGTGGAAATATGTAGGAATGCTGAAGTAACAAAAAGACAGTTGGAATCAGTAAGAAACAGTGAAAATGTAGAAGTAAATATGGTAAAAAGTAAAAAAGAAGGCAAAAATGAGCAAAAATTTTTGTGTAAAAAATGTAAAGGTAAACATGGCTTTGCACAATGTCCAGCCTTTGGTAAAAAGTGTTATAAATGTGGTGGATTGAATAATTTTGATAATGCTTGTTCCGTAGAAAGCTTTAGACAGCAGGGGTATAAACAGCAAACTGTTAAAAAAATTAAAGAAGTTACAAGACGTGAAGATAAATTTGATGGTGATTCAACTGATGAAGACTTGTATGTGCATTCAATAAAGAAAGTTGGGGAAGTCAACAGTTTCAGGAGAACAGAATGGATTGAAACAGTACAAATTTATAATAAAGACATTGAATTTAAAATGGATACCGGTTCAGAGGTAAATATATTACCTAAGAAAGTTTTAAATGAAATATGCAGAGACAATGACTATAAGGTAAATGTTGAAAAATGTAACACTGTGTTAGAAGCTTATGGTGGTACACGATTAAAAACTGTAGGTAAAGTTAGCTTGGATTGTAAAAGGTTAGAAAAAAATTTTAATTTGGAATTTGTAGTTGTAGATTTAAAAGTTAAGCCAATTTTGGGTTTAAAAGCCTGCTATACTTTTGATTTAATAAAAAAAGCACAGAGTGTGAATGTTGATAAGGAACATAGTGATAAACAAAAAATATTATCAGAATATAAGGATGTTTTTGAGGGAATAGGCACATTCCAGGGGTTTTGTAAAATACGAATAAAAAATGATAGTATACCTGTAGCCAGACCGGCTAGACGTGTACCTTTGGCAATAAAAGATAAGTTAAAACAAAAATTAGATAAATTGGAAAGGCAAAATATTATATCAAAAACAATGGAAGCGACTGAATGGGTAAATAATTTGGTTATAGTTGAAAAGCCAAATGGTTCACTGCGTTTGTGCCTAGATCCACAAGAATTAAATAAATGTATAATAAGGGAATATTTTGAAATTCCAAGTTTAGAGGAAATAAGTTCTAAATTAGCGGGGAAAAAGTATTTTTCAGTATTAGATTTTAAGGATGGGTTTTATCAGGTTAAATTAGATGAAGATTCTAGTTCCTTAACAACCTTTGCAACTCCATTTGGTTGTTACAAGTTTCTCAGATTACCATTCGGGTTAAATCTTGCACCGGAATATTTTCAAAAATTGAATTACAAAAATTTCGGTGATATTGAAAACGTTATTATATATTTTGATGATTTACTGATTGCTTCTGACTCAGCAGAGGAGCATGATAGAATACTTAAAAAAGTATTTAATAGAGCTAGAGAGAAAGGCGTAAAGTTTAACAAGTCAAAATTTCAGTTTAGGCAGTTGGCAGTAAAATATATGGGACATGTTTTTGATAAAAATGGTATGAAAGTAGACAATGAAAAATTAAAAGCTATAAATGATTTAAAAAATCCATCTAGTAAAAAAGAACTACAGAGATTGTTGGGTGTGGTAAATTATGTGCGAAAGTTTATTCCAAAATTGGGTGAGATTGCGAGTCCACTTTATCAATTATTGAAAAAAAATGTTATTTTTGAGTGGCTTGGAGTACATAGTAGAGCACTTGAAATTATAAAACAGGAACTTTCTAAAAATATTTCTCTAAAAAATTTTGATTGTAGTAAGGATGTTGTTATTCAAACAGATGCTTCCCAGTTTGGAATAGGGTGTTGTCTTATGCAAGATGGAAGACCGGTTGCTTATGCTTCTAGAGGTTTAACAGAAGTTGAAAGAAATTATGCCGTTATAGAGAAGGAATTATTGGCTGTAGTGTTTGCATGTCAGAAATTTCACAATTTCATTTACGGTCGTTCTGTAAAAATTATAACAGATCATAAACCTAATGTGAGTATCATGAGTAAACAAATAGGTCTAATTAGTTCTCCTAGGCTTCAACGATTAAAATTGAAATTGCTAAAATATGATATACAAATTCAGTATATGCCTGGTAAGTATTTGTATATTGCTGATTATCTATCAAGGAATGTAAGTAGTGAGGAGGTAAAGAGTGATGATGATGATGTTAATGAAATGGTACATTCAGTTGAAAAGTATTTAAGAATGAGTGATACAAGGAAAACATTGTTTAAAAAAGAAACTGTCAAAGATAATATATTAAGTAAAGTTATTGAGTATTGTCTGAATGGCTGGAAAAGTGAAAAATATGAGGGAGAATTAAGAGTATTTTATAATTTAAGAGCTGAGTTGTATGTGAATGATAATCTTTTATTTTTTAATGATAGAATTGTTGTTCCTAAAGTTTTGCGCAAGGAAATGCTTAAAATATTACATGAAGGTCATTTTGGTGTAAATCGTACAAGAGATCGAGCAAGAGATGTGTTATTTTGGCCGGGAATGAGTGTTGACATTCAGGCAGAAATACAAAATTGCAAGATTTGTGAAAAGTATAGGTATGGAAATATCAAAGAACCGTTAGTTTCTCATGAAATTCCAGAATTACCATTTCAAAAATTAGGGTCAGATATTATGGAATATGGAGGAAAAGTTTATTTAGTTGTTGTGGATTACTTAACAAAATGGCTTGAAATTATTCCTTTAGCAGGTAAACAATCTAATAATGTTATAGACGCATTTAAACAAATATTTGCAACACATGGTGTGCCAGATGTAATTATAGCGGATAATATGCCTTTTGGATCATATGAATGCAAAAAATTTTCGGATAAATTTGATTTTAAATTTCAAACTAGTAGTCCCCATTACCCCCGATCAAATGGTTTAGCTGAGAGATTTGTACAAATATCAAAGAACATTATTCGTAAATCTGATGATATGTGGGTTGCTTTGATGGACTATCGTAATACTCCTATAACTGGTCTTAAACGTTCTCCAGCTGAGCTTTTGTTTTCTCGAAAATTAAAAACTAAATTACCATTTGTTGATAAGCAGAATATAAATATAAAAGAGGTTAAGTATAAATTAGAAGAAAGAAATAATTTATATAAGGAATATTATGATAGGCATACAAAGATCAAACCTGAATTCAAGGAGGGTGAAAATATTGTATTTAGAGATAATAAACAGTGGAGTCCGGCTGTAATAATAAATAAACATAATTCTCCACGGTCTTATTGGATTAATAATGGTAAAAATTCATTGCGTAGAAATAGTTATCATTTGCGTAAATCTACAATTGATCATGATTTGAAAGATAATGATAATTTAGATAGTTTAGATAATACCAGTGTTGAGAAGCTTAATTTTAGTGAACCTCAGGGTTCTGGGGATGTGGATTGTAACACCCCTGTAAATTTGAGACCTTCACGTAGTGTGAATAAGCCTGTTAAATATTCGGATTACGTATTATATTAGCAATATTGTAGCGCTTGAGAATATTGTATATTTTTTCTATTTTGTTTTGTTTTTGTGGTTTATTTTTATTTTGTTTTTCTTATTGTTAATACCATTAGGACGTAAAAAAAAAAAAAAAAAAAAAAAAAAAATGTAGAAGGGGAAGATGTAGTAATACATAGTAAAAGGCCACGGGGAACGTAGAATGTTTAGAGGTTAGTTGTGGTTAGTAATGAAAGCACGCTGTAAAATTAACATAAAATAAAATATAAAATAAAACTGGCTATTATTATTACAACCCTACATAGATAGTCTCACACAACCTCTCAAAAGATTGTTTAGGCAGTATAACATCAAAATTGCTACTTATGGGTATAAAAGACTTAACTTATTCTACTCTAAACTCAAAGACCCTAATACCTCCTGATAAAACTAGTAACATCATTTATGGCATCCCTTGTAAGTGTGGTAAACTCTACATTGGTCAGACCTGTCAACGTCTGAACAAACGGTTAGCACTACACAAGAGTGATTGCATACATAAGCCCTTAGCGACTAGTCTTAGTATACACATTAATAATAATGACCATCGTGTCTTATATAATGAGGCAGTGATCCTCGACAAATCTAAAAAAGACGACCAGCGCAAGGTGCTTGAAATGTGTTACATTACCAACTGCTCCAACTCCTTAAATCACAAAAAGGATGTAGATAACTTAAGTTCTATTTATGCGTATTTACTTACCCAAAATTATACAAAAACTAAAAAGTTGCCTCAATTTTATGAGAGATTGTCTCATTAATAACATGTTTAAAATATCTCCTGTTTCCACAATAGTTTTTTAATCTGTCTCAGCGTTTCCACATTTCACCATCAAAAATAACTAACTCTATAACATTACCGATACAAATACAAATAATTTTATTTACATGTAATATATCTATCAATTGTTTGTCAATATTTAACAACAAAAACCAGTAACTATTTGCTTGTCCCTTTTAGAAACTAAATAATAACAAATATGTTACGGCACACGTAACATTTGGAACACCCCACAACACCTGGAAACTTCCAACATAAACAGAATACAGCGAACAACACAACAGGTAAATAAAAGACTCCTTAATATAGCTATTGATGACACCTTTCGGTATGTTTCTCAATTGAAATCTTCTATAGACCAATACATTGGTAAACTCAGTCGTTCACTCCCCAATGACATTTTGGATGAATTCCTTTACAGACAAAACGAACATTATAATAGACGTTTTAATATCATTAAATAGACCAACATAAAAAAACTTAACAATTTAATTAATAACAAAAATAATTGGTATGATAAATCAAACGATAAGTGGATTAAAAATATTTCTAATATTGATGTTCCCTCGAATATCACGAACTTCTTGTTATTAGGTCCAAAATTTTGTCTTCCTACATCTAATAAAGACATTGACATCTTTAAATTAATTAGTGAAGTAGAATCCATTGTCACTTTGATACCTGAAACCGACCAAAACCACATTAGAAGTTTGGCAACTAACCACATCACAAATTACATTCATCATAATAGAAATGTCAAATCCCCCTCACTTCCTATAGAAATAGAAACTAAAACATTCCTAAGAAATAACCCAAATCTTCTTGTTACTAAGTCCGATAAAGGAAATGTTACTGTTTTAATGAATAAAGACTCTTATATTCAGAAATCTCTTGAACTCTTGAACGATCGTGAAACCTATGTCTTGGTAAATAGAGATCCAACTACGTTAATGGAGAATGCTGTACATAAGTTAGTTAAAGAACTGAAAGGAAATACCACATTTCACCTCAACAAGCAAAATTAATGACAACTTATAATGGAGTATGCCCAAAATACTACGGACTCCCAAAGGTACATAAACCTGAAGTGCCCCTCAGGCCAATAGTTTCTTGTATTAATTCACCTACACAACCTTTAGCAAAAATGATCTCAGATATTGTGGCAGTTTCCTTTGAGGACTTTAACAAATTTAGGATTAAAGATACTTTTGATTTTTCACGAAAAATTAATAATCGTAGTATACCACAAGGCTTCGTAGTTGTGTCGTTTGATGTAGTGTCTTTGTTTACCAACATACCATTAAATCTTATTAATTCCATCATAAATGAACACTTTGATCTTATACAGCCTAACTGTACTATACCTAAAACAATGTTTGTAAAAATTATTACGTTTCTATATAACCATACGTATTTTTCGTTTGAAAACCAGTTTTATAGACAAAAACTAGGATTACCGATGGGTGGAGCAGCCTCTCCAGTGCTAGCTGAGATTGTAATGAACAAAGTATTGTATTTTGTGCAAGAAAACGTTTCTTTTGAATTCCCATTTCTCTACCAATATGTAGATGATCTAATAACAGCTGTACCACATGATCAGGTTCAAAGTACTCTCTTTGTTTTTAATTCATTCAATTCTCACCTACAGTTTACTGTAGAGGAAGAGTCAAACTCCTCGGTACCGTTCCTAGATACAAGGGTTGTTAGAACTGATAATAACATTATTTGTTTAGATTGGTATACTAAGAGTACTAACTCTGGGAGATACATACCATTTAACTCATATCATCCACTTAAGCAAAAAGTAAATACAGTTCTAGCAATGAAAAATAGAGTCCAAAAAATTTCACATCCTACATTTAAAGAAAAAAACTTAAAACTGCTTTTCGATACGTTTATTAATAATAACTATCCTAAGAAACTGTTAAAAAAACTATTGTACACAGACACACAACAAAACATAACAAACTTAACATCTAATAACGAACATAACAACAACAATAATGAAATAGAAGTGAAATATGGAGTGTTACCCTACATAGATAGTCTCACACAACCTCTCAAAAGATTGTTTAGGCAGTATAACATCAAAATTGCTACTTATGGGTATAAAAGACTTAACTTATTCTACTCTAAACTCAAAGACCCTATACCTCCTGATAAAACTAGTAACATCATTTATGGCATCCCTTGTGAGTGTGGTAAACTCTACATTGGTCAGACCTGTCAACGTCTGAACAAACGGTTAGCACTACACAAGAGTGATTGCATACATAAGCCCTTAGCGACTAGTCCTAGTATACACATTAATAATAATGACCATCGTGTCTTATATAATGAGGCAGTGATCCTCGACAAATCTAAAAAAGACGACCAGCGCAAGGTGCTTGAAATGTGTTACATTACCAACTGCTCCAACTCCTTAAATCACAAAAAGGATGTAGATAACTTAAGTTCTATTTATGCGTATTTACTTACCCAAAATTATACAAAAACTAAAAAGTTGCCTCAATTTTATGAGAGATTGTCTCATTAATAACATGTTTAAAATATCTCCTGTTTCCACAATAGTTTTTTAATCTGTCTCAGCATTTCCACATTTCACCATCAAAAATAACTAACTCTATAACATTACCGATACAAATACAAATAATTTTATTTACTTGTAATATATCTATCAATTGTTTGTCAATATTTAACAACAAAAACCTGTAACTATTTGCTTGTCCCTTTTAGAAACTAAATAATAACAAATATGAGTAGAGTATGGGCCGATTTGGCCAGACAGACACAGCCAGCCAGACAGACTTAACCCCCTCCACTACACCCTCCGGGTGCCAACTTTAGGTTAGAGATCTTAAAGCGCAAACCTGTGTGACGTCATCGTATCAACTTCAGATCATTTTGATGTATTAACCTGGTCTCGTATAGGTCGGCCATCTTGTTAACAGTGTTGCCAACTTCAGACTGGATGACATAATAATATTTGTAAAAAAAATTACCTTAAGACACTATAAGGCCCCTTCACAAATAATAACAAAAAGCTTATAGTCAATAGAGTCGAAAAATCATTTTACTTTTTTTTTATAATAAATTTTAACGTAATTAGGTCACGTGACATGTAAAGAACAATATTAGTTTTACGAGATTTATGTTACAAAGTAAATCAACTCAAAAAAAATAAATCAAACCTAAATTAATATACTTTTTTAGTATACTTTTACTAGAAGAAATAATTTAGGAAACAAAATCAAAAGATTTTCAAAAAATCCACAATTTATCAAAATAATATAAAAAAAAAAAGACAAAAAAATTTCTACTTTTATTTATCATAAATAATTATACATTTTATTAATTAATAACTATAACAGTTTAAAAAGTGTTCTGTGGAATCTTTTGGAGCCCCCTACTTTTTCTACTTTTTATTTATCAAAAATAATTATACATTTTACTAATTAATAAATTAAAAAACAGTTTGAAAAGTGTTCTGTGGATTTCTTTTGGAGCTTCCCATGTTTTTTCCTATGGTTTCCTTGGTTAACAGGTTGTTACCGCTGCATACCTAGAACTGAAAGTGGTTTTATGAGTAAAACTCAGTATGTATATTTACAGGTAAAAAAAACAGTTGTATGAGGGGCTAAGACAATAAATGTCTAAAAAATAGCAGTTGTATGAGGGCTAAGACAATAAATGTCTTTATAAATATATATATAATTAAGTTTGCTCGAAACGGCGAGCTCATGCAAACAATAAGTATATGTCGACTTATAATCCACAAAAATCTGAAAGCTATTTGATGTACTTCGATGTTAACAATCAATATGAATGGGCAATGCCTCAGTATTTATCATATGGAGTACTTGAATGGGTAGATACAAATATTGATGTAACTACAATTGGTAATGACGATGGCTACATGCTGGAAGTGGACTTGTCCACACGATTTACACGATAGACATATAGATATTCCTTTCTGTCCAGAACATATCAATCCGAAAACAATGAAACTTCCAAAGACGTTTGATTCAAATTCCAAGATAGATAAATTATGTTTTCTTTGAAGAGACCTTAAAATATCCTTATGAGACTTTCAAATTCCAAGATAGATGAATCGAAAATCAAACTAATCATGAGATAAATCTTGAGTGTGACATTTTATGGAGAATTCATCAAGAAATCTAAGGTACGAAGTAGTAGAATTAGTAGAAATGTAGGAGAGTACATTTAGAATCATGATGACTAATGGTATTATCATATAAATTGCACGTTTTTACCGTTTTATAATAAAAATTGTGGAGAAGACTGCATGGACTGGTTCTCGTCTGATCATGAAGAATGAACAGAAAAAAACAGCTAGAACCTACCTTAAGCATATTTTGTTGCTAATAGAGAGTGTAGAAACAAAAAGTGGCAGTTTAATAACTTCTACCAAAGTTTGTTAACACACAAATTAATTATTGGTAAACATCCTACGAGGAGAGGAACAGAAAGTATCTTCAACAAGAGGAATACTATCCTGTGTTAGAGCTATCAAGAAGTTAAAAAAAAATGCTCTAAGACATGCTAAGACCTCTGGCGAAAGACATCGTTTAGAAGCCCTATTTTGGAATGAAAGAAAACAAACCCAGGACTTCTATAAAGAAATTGCAGGAACACCTTAAAGATTACAAGATAACAGTGTATTCGTATGGCTCAAAAGGTCGAGATGTTATTTTCAATGATTCGTCTTACCGAAACCCTAAGTTTACTTCGAGAAGTAAAATCGTTGCGAGCGCAATTAAGAAAAAGGGTGCAGGGCATATAAGTAGAAAAGAGACTGCGTACAGAAGGGTACATTGGATTAATGAAAAATGAATGCAACGGCAAACTTTTACGCAAATCTTTACGTCCATATAATGTATTATTTAACACATAATTACGTCAATATATGTATTAGTATATGCTTTACGTCAATATATGTATTAGTATATGGATAACATATATTACTTTGTGTGAGTTTTATTAGCTATATAAGACATAATGAGCATGAAACAAAGTTGTAGACTATGTTTAAATAATGACAATAATTGTGGGTGGGTCTTTCTTCCTTTACCTTTCAATAGGAACTCCCATACAAATCCGTAAATTCGGTCTCAAGGGGCGAACTCTCGAATTTAAGATATTGTTACCAGAAAGAGGGTTACCAAAACTTTTAAAATGGACTATAAAAAAAGAAAAATTGCGGAGAACCCTGATACCACTATTATTGAAACACTACCCTTAGGATATAAGTTTACTGAAACTAGTTCTTATTAAACTCTTGTAACGTAGGTCGAATGGCAATCAACAGGTCCTAAAAGTTATTATTATCGAACAATGCATGGAAAAGAAGTAACTAAAATAAAGGGCTTCACTTTAAATTATGAAAACAGTCAGATATTACACCCAGAAGCTTTGCTTAACGTAATAGAAGGTTCTGTAGACAGTCTCACCTTAGAATATGATCAAATAGCTAGAGATAAGCAAACTAAAGATATTGTTACCAGAAAGAGGGTTACCAAAACTTTTAAAATGAACTATAAAAAAAAAAAAATTGCGGAGAACCCTGATACCACTATTATTGAAACACTACCCTTAGGTTATAAGTTTACTGAAACTAGTTCTTATTAAACTCTTGTAACGTAGGTCGAATGGCAATCAACAGGTCCTAAAAGTTATTATTATCGAACAATGCATGGAAAAGAAGTAACTAAAATAAAGGGCTTCACTTTAAATTATGAAACAGTCAGATATAACACCCAGAAGCTTTGCTTAACGTAATAGAAGGTTCTGTAGACAGTCTCACCTTAGAATATGATAAAATAGCTAGAGATAAGCAAACTAAAGATATTGTTACCAGAAAGAGGGTTACCAAAACTTTTAAAATGAACTATAAAAAAGAAAAAATTGTGGAGAACGTTAAACCCGTACCACCAAAGGAAGAGCCCATTGGGTGGATTAAAAAGGCCATAGAAGAAATTGTTCTCAAGGGTACTGAAAATGTTCTACCTACCGATCAAGTGGGGTTTACATTTTGTTCAAAGGATTTTGCGAGAGGTGAGGGATAATTAACGAAACTAAACTTAAAGATGCTTTTATAAACAAATTTAGAATTATAACGAAATTTCCCTATGAAAATAGCAGTTTATGAAAGTAAACAAAAAAAAATATATGGCAATAACATATACCTTGTACTGACGAGGACCAAAAAAAAGTATATCACTAAAGGATAAGGACAAAAAGGTAGTTCCCACCAACAACCCCTGCCAGTCCAAACACCGACAGTCACGACATCTCGTACAAAAAGGTAAAAAGGATGTGAATAGACTTTTTTTTTACACAGGAGTTCTTTTTATAACAGTGATTATGTTTCAATTAAATGTAACTGGGTAAGTGTTATATTGGTAATTATAAGCTCTACATTCTTTCCAAATAAACTGGAACATTAAATTACGAGAACAGTCAGACACTAAATGCCCAAATTATAAAGGATATTATTGAAGACCCTACAAAAAAGTTATTTTACAGTATAATCAAATTGGGCGAGATACTCATACCAAAGATATCATTACTAAAAAAGAACTAGTAAATCATTTAAAATGGATGTGGTCTGTAAATGTTATAAATCAGCAGAAAATTAAAAAATTTAATGCCCACCAGTGCACTTTCCAAATATGTTGCGAAAACTATGTAGGAGGGGCCTTAATCACGAGTCTTTAAAAAATAAATTAGAGTCAGCTCTTAACGATATAACAAATTGGTTACAAAAAGGGTGACAGAATACGCATTGTGGCAATAAATGTCAAAAAGGGTGACAGAATACGCATTTTGGCAATAAATGTCAATTTTATCCACCCTATTTCCAAATTCACTACTGCAGATGTCTCTATGGAAAAGTTGTTGGACCAAATTAAAAAATGTTTAAAACCCTAGTAGTGGTCGTCGTAGAATGAATAATTTGTTTTTTATTTTTTTATTTACAATTATGAGTAACATTAGGGCTAATGCTATTGTTGAAAATAGTTTCAAAACATATAAAGCGTTTACCTCTAACGAATAAGTGTAAATTAATATTCTGAAAATTCTCAGACAAAATATTAACATATAAAAGAAGTATGGTTTTTTAAAAAAATATTAGAAGAGTAAAACAGTCAATGATTATTTCGCTGCATTTGAGTGACGAACAGGAGGTGTAACTAATTGTAAACATAAAGACACTATAAAAGGGTCTAAAAACTAAAATTTGAATGTTTAGTCTTATTGGATTTCAAGAAAGCAACCATATTTTTCTAACCCAACGGGGGTAACAACTCAACTCAACCAAATGTATTGAAAACAGAGAAAAACAATGGATGTGACAAACATTTTAGCAACTAGTAATATTTGATATAAGTAAAAACAATATACATACCATTCTGTTGTTGTAGATTCTTAAATAAACGAAAACTAAACGTCTTAGTTACAAAACATTAGCTTTTATATTCCTTATCAATTGTTGAAAAAATACTCCATAATTTTCCCAGACCACAACTTTGTAAGGAGGATATGTAAACAGGATATAGATATGGGTGCGGTCTATCACAAAATCCCATGCAGCAACGCTGGAGACGTTTTTACTAAAAAAAAATATTTTTTATAAAAGTTATTATGTAAAATAAATTAGAAAAATAATTTTATTTCTATCACCCCGATAGACAACAAACCCCGGGTTCACGTCCCGTCTATCGTTACATTTAACATTTTAAACAACTAAGAGACTTTTTCCTACCCTTTTATAAAAATTGTATTAAAATTCTTACCTTAAATAGAAAATAGAGCGTTAGTGATTGAAGGTGTAAAAATCGTGGCAGCCGTACTATGCTCGAAGTATCCTTCATCCTCAAAGTTTACATCTTCAGATTGGTTCTCGTTGATGTGAAAATTTATCACGTAAAACACTTCTCCATCAATTAAGAATTGTAATTGAAATAAATCCCCAACCCCGTAGTTCCTACCTAAACATACTTCGGTACTGAAGAAGAGATTGTTGATAACGAAATCCACATAGACTGCATCAAACTCTTGATAAAATTCTAATAAGTTTAAATTAATATTCTGAAAATTTTCCGACAGAATATTAACACGTAAAATAAACTCACACTCTACCATCGTTGCATACAGAACTGAAAAACAAAAGATTGATAGTAAAAAAGTTTTGCGGATACCCTTTTATTAATATGATAAAATGTATAAGGTTTTATTTAAGTAACTAGGTATCCTAAAAACTTCTAAAAAACCTGTGTAAGGAAATTTAAAAAAAAATAATGTAGGATTGTACGTAGCAGAGGGTAGCAGAGCATTATAACAGAGCGTAGCAGAGGGTAGCAGAGGGTAGCACAGAGAGTAGCAGAGCGTAGCAGAGGGTAGCAGAGGGTAGCAGAGGGTAGCAGAGCATCATAGCAGAGCGTAGCAGAGGGTAGCAGAGCGTAGCAGAGCGTTATAACAGAGCGTAGCAGAGGGTAGCAGAGCGTAGCAGAGCATTATAACAGAGCGTAGCAGAGGGTAGCAGAGCGTAGCAGAGCGTTATAACAGAGCGTAGCAGAGGGTAGCACAGAGAGTCAAAAACGTACACAACAAGGGTATAAATCAAGAAGTCAAAGTCTCTCGAATTTATTTGTTAACATGCCTTTAAGCCGAGTGGTTCAAGTAAACAAACTCGCAGCGGTTGTAAGAGAAAAGTACAAAGGTCTCAAAAGAATGCAAGCTGATGAAAAAGAACTACTAGAATCAACATTTAATCCAATAACTACACCTCTTAAAGAAATAGCCAAATATGTGAACGAAAAAGTTCCTAAAACAGAACTCAACGAAAATGACTCACTGTCCACTCATTCAACAGAGGGGGAACATAATCAAATATCTTATGAAAATGACATCATTAATCTTGAAAAATATATTCAAGATTTAGGAAATACAGATCAAATATACGGGCCAAAGTTCAACTGGCCTACGGGAGAATGGTCACTTGGAAATAAAACAATTGAGTTTGGAAAAGATATCATTCAGATGGACTCACACAAGTTTAAACCTACGCAGGGTGTCTACGACCTGCTGTTTTCAAAGCAACCAACACAATATACGCTTACCGATCAAAAAATCTACAAAGCTCTTTTAGACATCTCAGGTGTCCACAAGGATGGACGAGGTCGACTACGTCATCAATCTCATTCATCAAAATACGAAACAATTATTAAACCAATGTACCTAAATAGAAAAATGTCACATACCCTACATGGAATTGACAAAACACGTGCCCAAGACGTACAGGAAAGAAGCCACATATCCGAGAATAGTCAAACACGAGACCAAGATATATCAGACAAGCAAAGACCTCAGTGTAAAAGAAAACATATTAAGGTTCAAGATACTGCAGGCATACAATCAAAGAAAATTCGTGTTGATTTCTCCATAAGTGACACAAAGGGTGTGGTAGACAAGCAGATACTTAACCAACTGGATGAAATATGGACCCTCTATAACGAACATGACGACCCAAACTTTCTTGTAGAAGGTCTTAAAATTTTATCAAAAAACAATGCCTTAAATGGGAAAGAAGCAGAATTAATTACAGATGAATTGCGGTATCTAGAGATTATTTACTAATTAAATACTTTACTATAAAAATCTAAGTTTATCTCAATAAGCCAATTATCAATAATAAATATATTGTTTTATTCTTACCAAATAAAAAAAAAATAAAAATGAATTTCCCTCTTTTATTATCTACATAACCCAAAGACTTACTTATTATCTACATAACCCAAAGACTTACTCATTATCTAAAAACAACGATGACGTAATTTTCTATTCTTGGTAATTTCGCAAACAGCGATGACGTAATTTTCTATTCTTGGTAATTTTGCAAACAGCGATGACGTAATTTTCTATTCTTGGTAATTTCGACCGAGATTTTACCGAACTGTTCCTAAAGTGGACTAACCCCCTAAATTTTTATTATTTATTATCATCGCTTTTCAAAAAATTGATTTTGTGTTGTTCTAATAATTAATTTTGAAATTAAATACTATTATTATAAATAAACTAGCTTGTAAATTTTTATCACAACTTGATAGCGAGTAAACCTCAACTTGAAAAATATAGATAATTTACAACAAGGATTTCGTAAAATGACTAATTGTAGTGTTTTATACATATAAATCAGCTGTTTTCATAAAAATTTGAAAATAAACTCTCCTGATTTTTCTCAAACAGCAATTTCTTACACCCCTTTTCCTTATCAGAGAGTACCACGTGACCGTTTTGAAAACCTATAAAAGAGAGCAGCAGCAGCGTCTGTTTCATTTCTGTTGCTGCCGCTACTGCTATCAGTCGCAGGAAATTTGTGCGCGTTTTTGAGTTTTTAAAAAAATTTTGAATTTTTCAAAAATTTTTGAATTTTTCGAAATTTTTTTTTTGAGTTTTTAACTATTTTATTAAGTTTTACCGTAAGTCTACAATTTTGTTGTTTGAATTTTTGATTTTTTTTAAAAAAAAATTTTTTTTGATTCTTTTTCGAAATTTTTAAGTTTTTACTTTTTACTCATCACATTTTTTTTTTATCAGTAAGTACCACGTGACCGTTTTCAAAAACCTATAAAGCGCGACCTTCTCAGCGTCTGTATCATTTCTGTTGTTGCTGTCAAGCTGTTATCAGCTGTTGTAAGTTTTTTAATTTTTTGAGTTTTTAAAAAATTTTTGATTTTTTTCGAAATTTTTGAGTTTTAAAAAGTTTTAAATATATTTTGATAATGGAGAAATACCTTATACTAAAAGACGTCGTTAAGAAAGTACGCAAATTTGGGGTACAGGGACGAACTCTGGAATTTAAAATTAAACCAATACCCAAAGATGAAGAGCCTGTAGGATGGGTCAAGGATGCTATCGAGAGTATAATTCTTAGAGGGACAGCAGGAGTTGAACCCAACGATCAAGTAGGATTAACCTTCTGCTCAAAAGAATTTGCGAGAGGTGAGGGCTGGTTAAGATTTAAAACCGCAAGTGAGGTGACCTTTGACGATGTTTGGTCAAAAATTTCTTCTATATATCAATCCAACAGTTGTGGTTTAAACACAGAAACTTTTTGTCTTGGTGTTACAACAGTGAAGATGCCTGTAGGTCGAGGAAAAAGAGTAGTTAACTACAACAATTTCGAGGAGGAGTGTGGACAGAGAAAAGGGATAGTTACTATTAAGAATAAGGACCATCTCTGTCTTCCTCGCGCACTCGTCGTAGCTATAAGTTACACAGAAAAAGATCCTGAGTACAACAAAATAAGAAAAGACACAGGAAAAATTCAGGAGCAAAGAGCTCACCAGCTCTTGACATCTTCAGGTGTTACCATACCTAACGAGGGTGCTGGTATCCCTGAACTACAAAAGTTTCAAGAGTATTTAAAAGATTATAAAATCAAAGTGTATTCGTATGGCTCAAAAGGTAGAGACGTTGTTTTTAGTGGTCAAAACGATGCCCCCTCTCTAAATTTGCTTTACCATGAGGGACATTACAACACTATAACCTCACTTACAGCGGCATTCTGTTGTAGATATTTTTGCGAATCATGTCATACACCATATAACAACAAAAACGACCATAGATGTGGAGGTACGTGTTTTGCATGCAGGAGATCGCCACCCTGTTCTAAAAATCTGATTAAACAACGTTGTGGTGATTGTGGTAGAGATTTTTACGGGGATGATTGTTTCCGAGCACATTTGAAGTCGGTATGTAGCAAAATAAGAAAATGTGAAAAATGTTTTAAGATCTATACAAACGATCATGTGTGTGGTGAGATTTATTGTAAAATATGTAAGTCCAAGCAAGCTGCGGATCATTTGTGTTATATATAACCAGACACGGGTTCTCCAAAAACTTCTGATATTCTCTTTGTTTTTTACGACCTGGAGACTCGTCAGGAAAAGAATAACGCTGACGGTTCTCTTCTACACGAACCCAATCTTTGCGTATTTCGGCAGTGTTGTGATGCATGTATTGGTTTGAATAGTAAAATTTGTAACAAATGTGGGGTAAAATTGCAGATACTAAGATTTAATGTTATTGAACGGTTAGTGGAGTTTATTTTAAATCAACGAAAGTTGTTCAAGAAAGTTGTTGTTCTTGCACACAATGGAGGCGGTTTTGACCATCAGTTTATACTTAATCATGTTTTGATGAAAACAGACCTTACTCCTGAACTTGTAATGCGGGGGACAAAATTAATTTTAATGACAGTTGGTAATGTTAAATTTCTTGATAGTTTAAACTATTTTCCTATGCCTCTCTCTTCTCTTCCTAAGGCTTTTGGTTTGACAGAATTGAAAAAGGGTTATTTTCCACATCTGTTTAACAGAGTGGAAAATCAAAAATATGTTGGACCTCTGCCTGCTTTGACTTTTTACGACCCAGATAATTTAAAGGAGGATGCACGTGAAAAATTAATTAAATGGCATGCAGAAAGGGTGGCTGAGAATTACGTTTTTGATTTTCAGAAAGAGATTGAAGAATATTGTACATCTGATGTTGATATTCTTACAAATGCATGCCTGAAATTCCGTCAACAGCTTCTGGCAACATCTAACGTTTGCCCCTTCACAGAAGCTAGCACAATAGCCTCAGCCTGTAACAAGGTATTTAGGCGTAATTTTCTACAATCAAACACGATAGGATTGATACCCAAAGGCGGTTATAGATGCAGGGATAATCAGTCTAAAATAGCTCTACAGTGGTTGTTGTGGGAAGAACGAGAAAGAGGCATTGTAATACAACACGCCGCTAGAGGATCGGAAGCTCTTGTTGGAGGATGCAAAGTTGACGGGTTCTGTGAAGAAACCAGACAGATATTTGAATTTCAAGGGTGTTACTATCATGGGTGTCCTTCTTGTTATAAACATCAGAGGGATCAACCTCTTAAGGATGATCCTTCAGATTGTATGGAGAATCGATATGACAAAACGATTGCTAAGATTCAACATCTCAAATCTTTTGGGTACAAGATCGTTGAAATGTGGGAATGTGATTTTCGTAAACAAATGAGCAAAGACATTAAACAATACACAGAAAATCATCCTTGTTTAAAAAATCTACCTTTAAATGCTCGAGATGCCTTATACGGGGGTAGAACAGGAAACTGTATGGAATATTGTAAATCCAAGGAAGGTGAACAGATAAAATATGTTGACGTCTGCTCTCTTTATCCCTGGGTCTGCAAATACGGAAAATTTCCTGTTGGCCACCCAAAAAGAATTTACGTGGGTGAAGAGTGCAAACATGTCGATTTAAAAGAAATGTCAGGTGTGATAAAATGTAAAATATTGCCTCCTACCAATCTCTATCACCCTGTTCTTCCCGCTAAGATGAACAACAAATGCATGTTTACACTATGCCGAAAGTGTGGTGAAGACTTTATTAAAGATGAGTGTACGCATTCTGCGGAGGAGAGGACCTTAACAGGGACGTGGGTAATAGAAGAAGTTGTAAAAGCTGTTGAAAAAGGTTACACTCTGATGGATTCGTATGAGATTTGGTCGTACGATACTATTCAGTTGTCGCAAAATCAGAAGGGTCTGTTCTCGGATATGATGAATAAATTTATCAAAATAAAACAACAAGCGTCAGGATGGCCAAAACAGTGCATAACGAGAGAAGAAAAAAATCAATATATCGAAGAATTTCTGCAAAGGGAAGATGTTTTATTGGAGTTTGGCGAGATTACGGAAAACCCTGGTCTTCGATGTCTCGCTAAATTAATGTTAAATTCATTCTGGGGAAAGTTCGCTCAGCGTGAAAATTTGCCCAAAACAAGTATTGTACGAACTAGTCAGGAATTTTACACTATGATGGCAAACCCTGCTATATACGTTAACACCATTCTTCCTGTTAATGAGGAGACGTTAATCGTAACTTGGGAGTATAAGGAGGAAGCTTACGATCTTAGTTCAACGGTTAATGTGATCTTAGCAGCCTATGTCACAGCTCTGGCACGATTAAAATTATATTCCTATCTTGAGCAAATAGAAGATAGGGTACTATATTATGATACAGATTCCGTTATCTATTTATCTCACCCTCGTTACCCTGATCTTCCTACAGGTGATTGTATTGGTGATTTAACCGATGAACTTGATGGTGGGTATATTACAGAGTTTGTTTCTGGAGGCCCCAAAAACTATGCATACAGGTACATCATTAACGGCAAAGAGAACGTTTGTTGTAAAGTAAAAGGTATTTCGCTGAATTATAGCACCTCCAAATTTATAAATTTTGATAAAATTAAGGAAATGGTTCTTGAGAAATCAGTTCCTATTAGTATCGTTTGTAGACAAATAGCGCGAACGAAGGAACATGAGGTCGTTACACGAAATTTTGAGAAAGTTTATAAACCTCTTTCTATGAAGAGGAAGTTTTTTGATGATGGTACCTCTGTTCCTTACGGGTATAAAAACCAAGATTAGATTAATTTTCTAGTTTTAACTTTTAATTACAAATTAACGGTACATTTCTAAAAAATAAAAAAAATTAATCAAGGTAGCCAATGAAAAATAGAGCCTTGATTTTTTAGTTTTAAGAAATGTAATATTTTACGTAATTCTCCTTCTAATACAAATAATTGTCTTCCGAAAATTAACTAAAACCTCATCCTGATAAAACTAAAAAAAAATACCTATTGAGCCACACTTCATATTTACATATTAAGAATAAAAAAAAAGATGTTTTGAACAACCACAAAAAGATACCAACGTAATGGTCACAAAAAGATGTTGTTTCGGAACCAAAAAAAAATGTGCTTAAAAATATCTTATAAGATCAATAAAAGATACCCTATATGGTCAACAAAAGATACCGATAAAGGTCACCAAAAGATACATGACGGGTCACCAAAAGATATCTTATAAGATTGATGTCTAATGTTTTGAGGTAGCCAATGATAATTGGAGCCTTAAAGTGGTTTTATAGGGCTATTGGCGAAGCTTTCCACTAAAAAAAGCTAACGCACCACGGTACTACCTCGTAGGTGGTGTGGAAATGTACCGACTAAATTACCTACTTAAACTACTATATACAGCTTAAATACTAAAATTTCACATGTTTATAATATAAACCAGTTTTAACTCGAATATTAAAAAAAGAATCTAAATCTTCCCGTATTAATTGTCTATTTCGAAAACGTTTAAGATTATTTAAAATAAACTTTAGATTTATTTAAAATAATATTTTAAAATAGCTAAATTACTTTCAAGCTTTGAAAAAATTACCTAAAGTTTTATCTTTACACAAAAGGCCCCTATAATTCTTTTTAAAATATCAATGTATGTTTGATAATCTTTTTTGATATAATTAATCTACTTACATTTTTGTAGAAGCAGCTGGCTCACTGTTTGCACTGTTAATGTTCATTTTCTTGAAGTTGTCAGGATATTTTCTAGGTGTATTTATAAACAAGAATTACGTAGAATATTAGTAATAAAAAATGTTATCTGGAAATTATTTATTGTAATTGAAAGCAAAAAACACTTAGGTGCAATTAAAATAATACAAAGTAACAAACTTATAATAAAATCAATGAAAATCAGTCCTTGCATAAATTAAGTAACAAGTATAATCTTTTAATTTACATAATTATTAGATTTGTAAAACAAAATATTTTATATTCAATTAAAAGTGATACAAAGTAACTCTAATCAAATCATATATATGCATATATAAAATTGCATTACTGTATCAAATATACTTAATTAGCATTTTAATTTACATACCTATGTTTTGAAAGAATTACAATTATTCCTAGTATTGTGCAATGTTATGGGATTTACTCAATTAAAATATTTATTTTATATAATTATTATTTTTTCTAAAGTAAAATGAAAAATAATAATTATATCAAAATAAAATGAAAAATTATTTCCACACTGATAAGGACGGAACTTGCGTTTCCTGCTTGATAAATTTCTCTACGGCTATACCTAGATATCTCTGTGAACTAAACATAATATTTTAGATTCTTTATATACAGGACGATTTTTTATTTTACAAATATCATTAGGGGTAAAGGAAAATAATCTGAACTTTGGACTATGACCTTTTTGCGGGTTTTTTATCTAATAGGCAAATATATATAAGTAGCTTACAAAAGAAAATTACATCATTCACTTAATAGCTAGCTATGAGGGTGGTTTACTTTTTTATGTTATTGTGTTTTGTAGCAGCGGAGGATGCTGAAGATGATGAAATTAAAATTTTTTTATTGAAATATAAATACACAACAAATGAATCTCTTACCGATTACGCAGAAGTTTTAGCTAAATTTCAGGAAAAATATAATTTACCAGTGGATGGAAAACCTAACATTGAAACTTTACAATTAATACGTAGATCGCGATGTCCAGAACCTGAAAATTATGCGGTAGGGTTAAGGTGGAATAAAACAGAATTAAATTGGTATTTTCCACTGGCAAATCGTGAACAATTAGACATGGCTAAAATAGCATTCGAGATATGGGCTCAGGCATCAGTTTTAAAATTTAGACATGTGCCATATCCATATAAGGGTAAACCTGATATTACAATACAAATAAGTAGTCGTCAACATAGTTTTCGTAAAGACTGTCAAGGATCTGCCATCTGTCCAAACACTTTTGATGGTCCTGGTGGAATATTGGCACACGGGTATTTTCCTGCTGTAGACGGATCATGTGTTGAGGTTCATATGGATAAAGAAGAAGATTGGAGCTATGCGCTGGGCCTGGGGCATTCTAGTGATGAACATGCAATTATGTACCCATGGTATTCTGAAGATGTTAGTAAATTAGGTCACGACGATATCGCAGGTATGACAGCTCTACACGGACTTAAACAAAAATATGTATACAATCCGTATGCACCAACGAAACCAACGCGTCTTACAACCCCATCTACGACTACAAAGAAGTCAACAACAACGACTATAAGTACAAAGAAGCCAACAACAACAACAACGTCTACGAAAAAGCCTATCACAATCAAAGTTACACCTGTGGAAAAATCTATAAACTTGTGTGATGTGAAAGTCCCTGATATTATGTTTTTAGCTTATACACCAGAGTTTTCAGCATATCATATGTATATTATAAAAGGAAACTTACTCTGGAAATTTAATTTAGATACGCCAAAAATAGCAACAGCTGAAGATTTAAAAAATTATTTACCAAAAGAAATAAAACAGATTTCGCATGTTTATCAAAGCAATATAGGCACGCTGATTGTTGAAAGCGAGGGTAAAATTTTCGGCGTTTCGTTTCCTGGAATTACAGTGGCTAGAAACATCCAGTTAAATCTGCCAAATAATATTAAGGTTAATGCCATGTTTCAGTCATATACAGGCCAAAGCTATGTTCTGTTTAATCAAACATCTTTTATCCTGTTCGACGACATGGATGAGCAAATAATGAGGAGAGGCAACATTAACGAAGAATTTCCAGGGGTTCCAGATAATATAAACACAGTTTTTAGGTATACAGATGGTAACCTATATTTCTTGAAAGAAGACATCTATTACAAGTACAATGAATTTTATAGAAAAGTTATTGAAGCAGGAAAATTCAACTGGGATATGTTTGGTGTTCCTTGCCCTAATACCACTTTACTAACTCAACTTAAAACAATGTTGTCAAAACTAATATCATATTATCAATAAAAATATAAAGGAATTCTGAGTATTATTTATATACCTGTATCCTGTAAAAACTTATATTGTTCTTTACATGTCACGTGACCTAATTACGTTAAAATTTATTATAAAAAAAAAGTAAAATGATTTTTCGACTCTATTGACTATAAGCTTTTTGTTAATATTTGTGAAGGGGCCTTATAGTGTCTTAAGGTAATTTTTTTTACAAATATTATTATGTCATCCAGTCTGAAGTTGGCAACACTGTTAACAAGATGGCCGACCTATACGAGACCAGGTTGATACATCAAAATGATCTAAAGTTGATACGATGACGTCACACAGGTTTGCGCTTTAAGATCTCTAACCTAAAGTTGGCACCCCGAGGGTGTAGTGGAGGGGGTTAAGTCTGTCTGGCTGGCTGTGTCTGTGTGGCCAAATCGGCCCATACTCTACTAATATGTTAACATAACCTCAATTCTTCGTTTTTCATTCCACACCGAATCTAGTTTCTACAAGGTTCACAGCACAAAATAGTACCTTAGTAAGTTTGAGGATATAAAGTCACTCACTTTGTTAAATTCTTACAAAAATGTTGACATAACAATTCTTTTTAGAAAAAACAATGGATTTTTGGTAGATAAGTAACTAATGTTTGAATAATACATATTTTAATATTTTGTTCGCTAAAAAAGAAGACCCAAGACATTTACAATTTAACTGACATATGTCAAATAAGTTTTTAAAAAAACTGCCAACGTGGTTCTTGATCAAATTTAGCTGTTAATGCCGGGTTTTATCACACATTTCATCTAATATTTCAACTAATATGTGTAATTGTATAAACTATAGACTATAGTGTCAACATTTCGGTAAGATAACTAGTATTTTATATTTTCTTATTGTAAGAGATGCTTCTCATTTTGTAGCAAGTTCTGATGAAGCCAAAAAATTGTTTGGCGAAAGCTTAGCTGGAAATAAAAGACACTCACATTGAAGCAACTGTTTTTATTATCGCTTCCTAGTCTTAATGGGTTATTCCCATAGTTAATATTGACTCTTTTATATATATATATATATATATATATATATATATATATATATATATATATATATATATATAAACACAAAGGGTGCCAAGTATGCGTATTTATAATAAACAAAAGAGGTAAATTAACGGGCATGTACGCAAAAGGATCATAGGATTACGAGTAAGAATGGTAACCGCAGACATGCATGTTTCTGGCTCATTAGCCGTCATCAGTGCGGCATAACCAAGAAGAGTATTGCACTTGGCTAGCAAAAGTGTTAGGTATTTGGGAGCAAAGGATGTTGGGGAAACATGTGTCAAGAAATACAAAAACAACGAACGCTCACACAGGACTCCTGCCTATTTGCAAAGTAAAAAATCCTACAACTTATAGTGACCTTCGCCCTATCAGCATCCTTCCAGTCCTCTCTAAAGTTTTTGAAAAAATCATAGTTGTTCAAATGCGAGCGCATCTATGTTCCGAACACATACTCCCTGAAAATCAGTCTGGGTTTCGTCCAGGATATGGTTGTCCTTCGGCACTTGCTTCTATCATTGATGACATCCTGTCTGCCTCTGATAAGGGACTTTTGACAGCTTTGGTGTTGTTGGACTACTCCAAGGCCTTTGACACCATAAATCATAAATTACTTATATCAATTTTACACTACATTGGTCTTGGTGGTAGGGCCATTTCTTTACTTGCAGATTACGTTTCTGAAAGGAGGCAGACGGTTTGCATCTCTGGTAAGTACTCGCGTCTCGCAGAAGTTTCTTCTGGTGTGCCGCAGGGCTCCATTTTAGGACCCTTACTTTATACAATTTATACTTGCTCATTATATAATTGTCTTGAATACTGTGATCACCACATTTATGCGGACGACACTCAGATATACAGATCTTTTTCTGAAAATGATGTTCTTATCAATAGTCAATTCATCAATAAAGACCTTTCTGAACTTTTAAATAACTCAAAACGTCATAATTTAACTGTTAATCCATCAAAATCAGTAGTACTCTTGTTTGGATCTACCAGAGCTCGCGAAAGAATTAAAGATAATTTGAGTATTATTTTAGGAGATCAACTTTTGCCTGTTTCTGATGAAGCCAGAAACTTGGGTGTTTCGATGGACTTTACTCTACGTTTTAAATCTCATATTACCAAATTAATACAGCGTAGCATTTCAGCTTTAAAAATGCTTTATTCCAACAGGAACATTCTTAATACAAAAACTAAAATTCTGCTTTGTGAATCTCTTGTTCTGTCACACTTTAATTTTTGCGATGTCGTGTATGGGCCTTGTCTTGATTCAGTAGACAAGACCAGAATCCAGCGCGTTCAAAATTCTTGTCTTAGATTTATTTATGGTATGCGCCGACGTGATAGGATTTCTCATAGGGTTGGGATGACTGGGTGGTTGAGCATGGCCGACCGCCGGAGCCTTCACTTGGCTTGTTTCTATTATAAAATTATACAATCAAATAGTCCTCCTTATTTATATAATAGGATAAGTTTTAGAACAGATGTGCACAATATAAATATACGTAGGAAGGATCTGTTATCTATTCCAATACATTTAGAAATTAATAAACGATCTTTCTCCTATAACATATCATTTATTTATAATAAAATACCTGCACATCACAAAACTTTGCCAGACAACAGTTTTAAAAATCAACTTAAACGATTAATGCTTTGAAATCCACTATAATTATAATTATATTTCTTTGATCAATGACGGGCAACGACTTTTAAAATTTTTTTTTTTTCTGGGGGCGCTACCACAATTTAATTTAATTATTTCCTGGGTGGGCGGTAGACCAGAAGGTAGGTATTTGCCTACTGACTTAGCTCACTCCTTTTGGATGACCAAGACTCCATCTCTCTATAATATTGAAGTGCAGCGAAATTGTTGTGTTGATTATACCTATATCTTAATTATAGAAATACTTTTTTGGTTGTATGATATCTTGTAATGTATATTCTTATGTATGGAAACATTTTTTTTGTTGTATGATATCTTATAACATTTTGGTCTCCAATAAATGGATTTTTATTTATTTATTTATTTATTTATTTATTTATATTGACATATTACCAAGTTCTGTGCACATACGCGTATACTAAATTCAGTACTAAATTTATTTACTGTAGCATACAGTAATTTTTCTTGTGTACAATATTGTCATGGAGATTGTATACAATATATTCTTGTACTAAATTTTAAGTACTGAAATTAGTTCCGTGTCAAACGGTTCTAAGCCGTTGTTAGCCCTTGCGTCTCGCTATCTGTCAAGCACAAGGGCTGCTTAACCATAGGCGTATCAAATATAAATACAAACAAAAGTTATGAAACCATAACAATAAATAAGAAAATTATAAAATACAACATGGCGCCCCCTTGGAAGGCCAAGCCTTTCAAAACATAAATCCAAAGACAAATTTTTTAAAATAAAATAATGCAATTGCATTAAAAATACAAATACTACAATGGTAGTGGACAAATTTTAGTAATTGAACGTTTAGTGCACCCACTTTTAGTTTTGAGAGACACAACACGCACCACACCATCCGTTCCGGGATGAAGTTCAGTGACTCTGGCAACTGACCAGTTCATAGGAGGAATATTGTTTTCTTTTAAAAGCACTAAATCACCTGTTTGAAGTTTGTTCTTACTAGAAGTCTTCCACTCCATTCTTTGTTGAAGATGATGCAGGTATTCCGAAGACCATCTCTTCCAAAAGTGTTGCATTAGCAACTGCAAATGTTTGTAATGAGAGGTAGAAACTCGGAAATCTACAGGTACTTCCTCTTCGGGTAATGCTTGAAAAGATGAACCCACCAAAAAATGTAAAGGAGTCAGCACTTCTAAGTCGGCTGGATCCTCAGTGAGGGGTAAAAGAGGACGGGAATTTAGGATAGATTTAATTTGGGATAAAAGCGTATAAAATTCCTCATAAGTTAAATAAACGTTATTAATTACTCTATTTAAGTGATATTCCACTGATCTAACCGATCTTTCCCATAGTCCACCCATCTGAGGTGAACCGGAAGGAATAAAATGCCAAGTAATTTCATTATTAATTAAATAATTTTTAACCAAAGTGTTTTCATTAATTTGAATAACCTTTTAAAGTTCTTTATTTGCCTTGACAAAATTAGTAGCATTATCAGAGTAATTGTTTTGACACAAACCTCTTCTAGAGATAAATCTTTTTAACGCGTTAAGAAAACCTTCAGAAGTTAAATCGCTTACCAATTCTACCAAATATAAGCTTTAATATATTTTTTATTACGAAATTTGCTGTCCTTTATCAGGTAAGGACCAGCATAATCAACTCCAATATTAGTAAAGACCTTGGAAGGGACTATCCTTGAAGCAGGTAAATCACGCATTTTTTCATGTAAACACTTTGGATTAGCCCTAAAACATGTCAAACACTTTCTGAGAACTCTTTTAACAGTTTGTCTGCCTCTAATAGGCCAATAATTTCTACAAATGTTGTTTAAAACGATCTGAGTACCAGCGTGGAGATTGATTTTATGCTCATAATTTATTAATAGCTCAGTACCTATGAATTACTTTAAATTGTTCTTTGATGAAGATTTACTGGATCTGATAGTAACACAATTGAATTTATATTCTGAACAAAAGACAGGAACTTTGATGCAATTGGATAAAAATCTGTTGACAGATTCTTTGGCCATAGAATTATTGATGGGTATTATTCAGATGCCAGCTTACACTGATTATATTATTGGAGCTCGAACTTGAGATATGACAAAATAGCAAATATAATGCCTTTAAAAAAATATCAGCAAGTGCGCCGGTTCTTATATTTTGCTGACAATACATTTTTAAATGACGATCGTTATTATAAAATCAGACCAGTCATTAACCATGTAAAAAAATTGCTTACAAATTGAAGTAGAAACAAGGATGTCAGTGGATGAAATGATGATACCCTACAAGGGCAAAAAAGCTGGTTCTCGACGTCAGTACATCAAAAATACGCCGAAAAAGTGGGGATTTAAACTATTTGTGCGATGTGGCGTATCTGGAATGGTTTATGACTTTATTCCATACGGTGGAAACGACACCTTCAGAGAAATACAATTTTCTGAAGAAGAAAAATCGTTTGTGGAAAAACAGTAATAGCACTTAGTAAAAGTATTTCGTATCCTGCATGTAAAGTGTTGTATTTTGATAATTTTTTTTTAGTTCTCCTGCTTTAATTTCTTATTTGCGAGAATATAAAGGAATATTTTCATTAGGAACTATTCGAAGCAATAGAGTAGCAGGTTGTCCTATTAAAAATGAAAAGGAACTCAAATCACTCGGACGGGGTTCCTTTTTTGAAATGACTGATAACGAGCATAAGTTGGCAATTGTGCAATGGTACGATAATAAGGCAGTAAATATTTGTAGCTCAGATGTTGATGCATATTCAGTAGAAACTATTAAAAGATGGGTAAAAGGACAATCTACCGAAAAAACTGATATTGTGTGCCCACCGATAATAAAACATTGTAACCAACATATGGGCGGAGTAAATTTGGCAGGAATGTTAGTGTCCTTGTGTAGAACTTCCTTGAGTACTCATATGTGGTACATGTCTATATTTTCACAAATACTAGACATTTGCGTTACCAATGCTTGGGTGCTCTATAAAAGAGATCTTTCATTGCTACAGCCTGACGATTCTCCTATCCCTTTAAAAGATTTTCGAACTTTTTTGCCGAAAGTCTTTTACTAAAGAACAAGAAAAGAGGAAGACCTTTACAAGATATGATCAATACACCAAAGAAAAAAATTAAGACGTTGTTTAAACCAAGACCTCAAAACGATGTACGATTTGATGCTGTAGGACATATTCCAAGTTTTTTACAAAAGGACGATGTCGGAACTGCCAAAATACTTATTTACACTATGCCAAATGTGATGTTCGTCTATGTTTTGTAACTAAGCGTAACTGTTTCTATGACTTTCATACTAGTGGAGTGTCTAGAGGTTTTTACCTCGGATTAGAGTTACAGTGAATGAATTTATATAATCGACGTGGGGTTTTGTTTTTTATATTATAAATTACAATGTTTACCCAAAATTTTTTTGTGCTTTCAATTTTTTCATTGTTTAAACAAATTATTATGAAAAATTAATTTTTGAGCATATAATTTTACTTTAAATAGTATTTTTTTTTTCATTTATACGTTAAATTTCACCTGAATAGACATAGAGAAACATCTTTCGAGAATACCTGTGTATAAAAATAGCAGTAGTAGCGATTTCGAACAGGTAATAAAACTTGGAGGGGAGAGCAAAGTGGCAGCTGCTATGTAGCCCCTATCCGAGCGCGAGCGCCTAGATGTGAAATCCTTCCGAAATTTTTTTAACTCCGTCGGGTCCATTTTATACTGTAATTCTTTCATATTTTGTAGATAAATTTGTGAAGCCTTCACATAGAAAAAATGCCCTGATGCATGAAATAATGGAATCATTAGCTCAATACTATATAAATATAAATTCCTATCTCCCATACAATCCGCAGCAATGAAGTCCTTCAATATAGTAACCATTCGAAAATAAGTAATCCATAGTTTTGACGCTTTATTTTTATTTTTAAGCTCCAGTAACTTATTTAAAAAAAATTTAGTAAGCGTTTGAAATCCATGGTTTCCAGTTATTTCTGTATAGTTGAACATTTCAAAAATCATAAAGTTATCATCATCACTTATTACATTTGCAAAATCTGTATTGTGTTCCATAAGATTTTCAAAAACCAATTGTGATAAAGCTTGCTGTAATAAAGTATAAGCACGTACTGATCTAGCATACGCATGTCCATAAGTTATGCGATCAATTGTATCTTAAGCATATATGGTAGAAAGAGCTTCTTTTATCCCACTTCCAGCCATAATATAACCAATGGATCCCATGTAAGATATTAGAGTATGAAACGAGTCTAGCCTCCACTTGTCAGACCAGCCAGAGCGACGTGTCAACTCAATCCACCCTTATACTGTTTAATTCCCGACATCGAGAATGGATCGAATAAAAATATAGATGTTGTTTATTAACTATCAACACTATTGATTGTAAAGGAATGTTTCATTATATGGGAAGCATTGAAATAGTTAGTCCAAGTGATGGTATACAACATACAACCTCGACGACCTGTCAAGCGCTTGAAGACCAGACCAGAATCTGAATTTTTTAAACACGGAAATATTCCTCTGCAAATATATCCAGCTTCTACAGGTACAGGATTTGCAAAGATAATAATCACGTTACCAGAAGTTGAACCGGATGTCAAGAAATTTACTACAAATGATCAATTAAATATTTTGTGGACGTATTTAAAGTTCAAAAATACTAACAAATTTTCCGGATGGAATGGATTTATGAATTTATTAACTAATGCCCATGATTTTGATGTGTCATCGATAATTTTTTTGCCTTTCATTAACGCAGCTCCAAGTGATTATCACACGATTTACACAACAATAAAAAATTCAGTAGATAATGCTAAAGAATTGGATATGGGAACATGCATTTTAACGTTCCATCAACCTCTATACATGAAAGCACGGGATATTGCTTCTGCTGTGTATTTTTTTATTTTTTTTATTAAGGATGTCCCCGTAGGTATAGACCTAAATACAAATGTACCGAGAACATCTATTGCGGCAGAAGAGACAATTTATTAATTTGGCATTTAAAGGCCTGCAAGGTTGGACCAGTGGGGAAGACGTGGGAAGGTAAGAAGTTCCACAATCTGGAGACCCTGGGGATGAAGGAACGATCGAATCGATCCGTTCTCGATGTCGGGCATTAAACAGTATAAGGGTCGATTGAGTTGACACGTCGCGTTGCTCTGGCTAGTCTGAAAAGTGGAGGCTAGGCTCGTTTCATACTCTAATATCTTACATGGGATCCATTGGTTATATTATGGCTGGAAGTGGGATAAAAGAAGCTCTTTCTACCATATATGCTGAAAATACAATTGATCGCATAACTTCTGGACATGCGTATGCTAGAGCAGTACGTGCTTATACTTTATTAAAGCAAGCTTTATCACAATCGGTTTTTGAAAATCTTATGGAACACAATACAGATTTTGCAAATGTAATAAGTGATGATGATAACTCTATTACTTTTGAAATGTTCAACTATACAGAAATAAATAGAAACCATGGATTTCAAACGCTTACTAAATTTTTTAAAAATAAGTTACTGAAGCTTAAAAATAAAAATAAAGCGTCAAAACTATGGATTACTTATTTTCGAATGGTTAGTATATTGAAGGACTTCATTGCTGCGGATTGTATGGGAGGTAGGAATTTACATTTATATAGTATTGAGCTAATGATTCCATTATTTCATACATCAGGGCGTTTTTCCTACGTAAAGGCTTTACAAATTTATCTACAAAATATGAAAGAATAACAGTATCAAATGGACCCGACGGAGTTAAAAAAAAATTCTGAAGGATTTCTCATCTAGGCGCTCGCGCTCGTATAGGCGCTACATAGCAGCTGCCGCTTTGCTCTCCCCTCCAAGTTTTATTACCTGTTCGAAATCGCTACTGCTATTTTTATACACAGGTATTCTCGAAAGATGTTCCTCTATGTCTATTCAGGTGAAATTTAACGTATAAATGAAAAAAAATATTATTTAAAGTAAAATTATATGCTCAAAAATTAATTGTTCATAATAATTTGTTTAAACAATGAAAAAATTTAAAGCACAAAAAAATTTTGGGTAAACATTGTAATTTATAGTATAAAAAACAAAACCCCACGTCGATTATATAAATTCATTCAATGTTACTCTAATCCAAGGTTTTAACGTTTTGAATGCTCCAGGCACTCCACTATACTCAAAATAAGTAAATTAATTTTATAAATGTTATTTATTTATAAAAAAAATTAATACAGCTCAATTACAATTATTACTGGTTGTTACTTTAAATTAATTCTAATATAGCTGGCACAGTGTATCTGAATACACACACATAATTTTTAGTACACTTAACAGTGTGCATTCAGATACACAAGAACAAATCTAAATCTGTTTTATTTAGAAATATATATATTTTGCAAGGAATGTACTAAAAATCATTATAGTTAACTGAACAACAACTTAATTTTTTTATACATATTTCGTTGCTTGCCAAATTAAGGGTTAAGGAAGGTGGACCGTTCCACCACATTAAAGAATGAAGAAGGAGAAATAAATCGGTGCCTCTTGATACCAAGTCTGCTGGATTTAGATTAGTAGGTACATATCTGAATTCGCAATTTTTAGTTAAATTTTGAATTTGAACGACTCTATTCGCTACAAATGTTTTTAATCTACTAGGATCGTGTTTAATCCAAGCTAAAGCTATAGTAGAATCGCACCAAAAAACTATTTTATAAAAAACTAAATGCATTGATTCGATCACCTTACAATACAGTAGTGCTGCTAACAAAACTGCGCAAAATTCTAAACGAGGTAATGCCAAAGGCTTTAAGGGTGCTACCCTAGACTTTGAACAAAGTAAATGTGATTCTATGTTACTTTCATTTTTAGAACAAGGTATATACAAGCTCCATACGCAGATATGGAAACATCGCTGAAACAGCGCAATTCAAGCTTGCGATAACTCGAAATTAAGACAAATCGAGGAATTTTAAACATATTTATAAGATTAAAGTTCTCCTAAAACTTTAAGAATGATTTAACAAACTTATCGGGCAAAGTATCGTCCCATTCTAATTTCAAAGACCACAGACTTTGCAATAAAATCTTGGCGTTAACAATTATAGGATTGATTAAACCAAGAGGGTCGAAAATTTGAGAAATTATAGACAAAATTATTCTTTTGGTAAATTTTATAGGTAAGTTAGAGTCCAATTTGTTAACAACATAAGCAAATATATCATCTTTAGGGTGCCAAAATATGTCCAATGTTTTCGAACTAATAGTGTCCTTTATAAAAAATTGAAAACCTTTGAATTGGTACAAACATTTTGCAATAAATTAGTATAGTTTGATACCCATTGCCTGAACGGCAAATTTGTAGAATCCATAATATTTATTAAATGTTCTATTATTTTTAAAGCAGAATCCAAACTGTCAGTTCCTGATATCAAATCATCCATATAAAAATCGGTTCGAATAATTTTGCTAATATCTGGATGTGTGGTTTCGTTATTATCAGCTAATTGCTGAAGATAGCGAGTGGCAAAAAAGGAACTAGGTGCTAAACCATATGTTACCGTTGTTAGCTCATAGGTTTCAATATCTGAACGCCACATAATTTTTTGAAATATTCGATCATCAGAATGCACCATTATCTGTCGGTACATCTTCTCAATATCAGCCGTAAAGGCAATCGGATGTTTGCAAAAACGCAACAAAATGTTGAAGATGTCTTCTTGTATTTTTGGACCCACCATCAATACATCATTTAAAGATGTGCCAGTAGATGTCTTGCACGAACCGTCGAAAACAACTCTGACCTTAGTAGTTAAAGAGTCAGACGTGACAACACAATGATGAGGTAAATAGTAATCTTTCTCATTTTCAGGATTTATCTTCTTCATATGACTCAACGTTTTATATTCGTCCATAAATTTTAAATAATCATCATTTAAAGATTTATTTAATTTCAATTTTCTCTCTAAATTTTTAAATCTTCTTAAAGCAATATCTTTGCTTCCTCCTAAGGTATTGTAACAAGATAACCGTAAAGGAAAGGACCTTAATTTGAAGGATTGTTATTCCAGAAACTTCTAAAACACACTAACTAGATTAAATAATGTTTCTGGAAAATTCTAGAAAGTTCTAAACACACTGACTAGATTAAATGATTAAATAATGTTTCTAGAATTTTCCAGAATGTTCATTTGTTGTAATTTGTTGTTTATAAGGGGATGTATGGGCAGTTAACGGCAGTTTAAATTCAAATAGTTTCTGTATCTTAACAATTTTGTAAATAAAAATTGTGTTAAAGTCCCCATAAGTGTTTCAAATTGGTGTCAGGAGTGGGGTGAAGATACAAGAATGCCTGGAAAAAAGATAAATGAACTATTGGTGGCTGAGCTCAGAAAAGAGCTCGAAGAGTAGGAGTTGGAAACTACTGGGACCAAATCCGTATTGTTGAGAAGGCTCCGTGAATACTACGTAAATAATAATTTGGACCCTGACGCTGTGGAGTTCGAAGACCCAGTTCAAAAAGCAAATTCTGAACTAACTCAACAACTTTCCCAGATGTCACAACGAATGACGAGCCAACAAGAAGAACAAACTCAACAACTTTCCCAGCTATCAGAACGAATGACGTGCCAGCAAGAGCAGCTATCCAGTCAGATGAAGAGCCAGCAAGAGGAGCTTTCCAGTCAGATGAAGAGCCAGCGCGAAGATATGTCCCAGCTGTCACAACGAATGACGAGCCAACAAGAGGAGCTCTTACAACGGATGTCTACCCTACCAGAAGAGTTATCCAGTTCCTTTTCCCAGCAAATATCGCATTTGCGCTCCGAAATGTGCACTCTTCGTGACGAACAAAATCAGCTAGTGGCCGACTTGCGAAACGAGCAAAACCAGCAAGTGTCCAACTTAAATCAGCAAGTAGACAACTTGAATCAGCAAGTGGTCAACATGCGAGACGATATCAACCAACAAATGCAACTCGAAATAAGAAAGCTTCAACAAGAACAGGAAGCTTGTCGTAGACATTGACCGACGAGGAAACGGAGAGGCAACCCAAGTACGAACTACGATGAAACCCCCGACCTTCGACGGGAAGACTTCCTGGCCAAATTACCTGAAACAATTCGACGCAGAGGCCAGAGCGAATAGATGGTCATCCCAGGAGAAGGCATTGTCCCTAACCGTAGCTCTGCGAGGCGAAGCTTTTGACGTCTTGCAATCATTGACACCGGATGAAGCTGACAACTTCGAGTCATTGGTAAATCGTCTAGAGATGCGTTATGGTCAAACTCATCTACAACTGGTGTACCGAATGCAGTTAAAGAGCCGAAAGCAGAAAAAAGGAGAGACTATCCAGGAATTTAAGGCGGAAGTAGCAAGAATGGTACGACTTGCGTATTCAAATGCAGCGGAGGATTTCCTGGAGTGCCTGGCAGTCCAAACCTTCACCGATGGTCTCCGAGACGTCGAGTTGCAGCGGGCTGTACGGTTGGCGCGGCCGAAGTCTATTGTGGATGCCTTGACCATTGCCCTGGAGTTTGAGGCGGCGACGGAGACCTCACGTGGAGTTGCTCGACTAAGGGAAGTCACTGGTAATTACGACCATGCCGTTCATTCCGTTAACGACGTCGAAGCGGTAGTGGAGAGGTTAATGAAGTTATCTCCAAAAAGAAGGCGCCCAGTGAGATGCTGGAATTGTGGAGAACTAGGCCATATAAGAAATACCCCATCAGCAGGAAAACTAGAACGGGTCGACTCCAGGAGGGCGAAATCGACCCCAAACATTCCCGAAGCCCCTCACACCATTAAATTGGCAACTCTGCGACATCACGTGGACAGCTTATATGTAGATGGCCTCATTGATGGGGAGCACTTTAGCATGCTGGTAGACACTGGAGCTACGAAAACTATCGTTCAACCATCCATCATTATGCGAAAGAAGATGTGGCCTACCAGTTGGAGACTGCGTACCGCTACCGTAGATTCTGCTAGAGTCTACGGTGAGATACAGGTGACGCTACAGTTTGGTTCAACCTCTCTTGTTCACTCGGTGCTGGTGGCTGATGTTGATGAAGATGTTGTTCTGGGCATGGATGTTATGCTCCACTGTGGTTTTCATTTGGATCTTTGCCGACGTATCCTTCGTACTGGTAATGAAAAAATATTCCTGCACCGAAAACAAGTTGACAATGCCTCGATTAAGCTAATCGATGATATTGAACTTCCGGCGAGCTGCGAATGTGTCGTTACAGCGCGGTTGGATGGACTGGAGCCAGATTGTGCCCCAGCCATAATAGAGCCGAAGAACCATGACCATGAATTGGGAAAAGGACTCCTTGTGGGTAAGACTCTTGTTAGATCCGCCAAAGAGGTGCCCATCCGAGTTATCAACTTGAACGATCATCCAGTTCTTCTCCGAAAGGACACGGAAATGGGAAGTTTAGAACCAGTAACGGCCATAATTCACAAGGTTAACGTTACGGAAACAGATGAGACCAACGGAATTGAACAATTAATTACAAAATTAGATCCCTCTTTGTCAAAATTAGAAAAGAAACAGGTACGAGATCTACTTTACCGTTATAAACCTGTATTTGGTTCTAAAAGTAAACTGGGAAGAACTGATGTTGTACAACATAGAATTGACACTGGTGATGCACGTCCGATTCGACAGGTACCCAAAGGATGCCTCAAGTTAAGAAGGAAGAAGCTGACAGAGCCCTTAAAAAAATGATTCAGAATGGCATAGTCGAACCATCCAGTAGTCCGTGGGCTTCTCCTGTGGTATTAGTGAGAAAGAAAGACGGATCAATGCGGTTTTGTGTCAACTATCGAAAGCTAAATGATGTCACTAAGAAGGACAGTTATCCTCTGCCAAGGATTGATGATGCCCTCGACGCTTTGGCGGGTTCTACTTTGTTTTCTGCCTTGGACCTTAAAAGCGGATACTGGCAAGTTGAAATGAATCCTACAGACAAAGAAAAGACTGCCTTTAGCAGTGGATCAGGGTTGTGGCAATTCACGGTCCTTCCGTTTGGCCTCTGTAATGCTCCTGCGACGTTTGACCGACTAATGGAGAACATCCTACGGGGTTTGTCATGGGAAACTTGTCTAGTTTATCTAGACGACATCATCATAATGGGCAAGACCTTTAAGGAACATTTATCTAACCTGGAAGAAGTCTTTAAAAGATTACAGAACGCTAATCTAACATTGAATGTTAAGAAATGCCACTTGTTCCAGAGACAGGTCAACTATTTAGGACATAACGTAAGCAAGGATGGCTTTGCTGTTGACCCCGCTAAGATAAGAGCCGTTCAAGAATGGCCAATCCCTATCGACAAACATCAGCTCCGGAGTTTCTTGGGTCTTTGTTCCTATTACAGACGATATGTCAAGAATTTTGGAGACATCGCCAAACCCTTGACACGTTTGACAGAACAAGATAAGTCCTTCTGTTGGGATCAGGAATGTCAAGAGGCGTTTGAAGTATTGAAGAAACAGCTTACGTCAGCACCTGTTCTTGCTTATCCACTTCCTGATGGTAAGCTTATTCTGGACACCGTCGCCAGCAATGTGGGAATTGGAGCCGTCTTGTCACAGCTACAATATGGTAAGGAAAGAGTGGTTGGTTAATTTAGCAAAACTTTATCAAAAGCTGAAAAGAACTGCTGTGGAGGGAAATGTTAGCAGTTGTAAAATCTGTCGAACACTTTTATAAATATCTGTATGGCAGAAAATTCCTGATCAGAACAGACCATGCTAGTTTAAAGTGGTTACTTAGCTTTAGGAACTCAGAAGGACAGATAGCAAGATGGCTCGAAAAACTGCAGGAATATGATGTTGAAATCGAGCACAGACCTGGAACAAGACATCGTAATGCTGATGCACTTTCCAGAAGACCATGTCGACCTGATTGCCCCCATTGTACCCGTATGGAGCAGAACGAGGAAAAACTTGCCTTAGTCAAGGTTGTGCCAGAGGACGAGAGCTCTATGCTGGAGGAGCAACAAGAAAACGATCCCGTTCTGAGAAAGATTCGGGAGTGGAAGAGAATGGACCGTCGTCCGTTGTGGAGAGAGATATCCTCATCCTCTCCTGCTTTAAAAGCATACTGGTCCCAATGGAACTCTTTAATTTTGGACGGTGGGCTCGTTAAAAGACTTGTAGAAAATTCCAAGGGCACAGAAACAAGGAAACAAATAGTGGTCCCAAGAAATGCTGTACCGAAAATTTTAAAACAGATGCATAATGATAGTTCGGTAGGACATCTGGGTATCAAGAAAACGCTGCAAAAGATCCGAGATAGATTTTACTGGGTAAATTGCACTAATGATGTTAAAGATTGGTGTCGTAAATGCACAACATGTGCTGCCAGTAACGGTCCGCACCAAAAACCGAAGGCGGAAATGCAGCAATACCTGGTTGGAAGTTCTTTTGAAAGAATCGCAGTAGATGTATTGGGGCCACTTCCACAGACCGATGTAGGAAACAAGTACATCTTTGTTGTCATGGACTACTTCACTAAATGGGTTGAAGCCTATGCAGTTCCCAATCACTTTAGCAGATATATTAGTTGAAGAATTCGTAAGCCGATTTGGGGTACCACTAGAATTACACTCAGACCAAGGGAGAAATTTTGAGAGCAAGCTGTTTCAAGAAGTTTGCCAAAGATTAGGCATCCACAAAACGAGAACCACAGCGATGCACCCTCAGTCTGATAGAATGGTGGAACGAATGAACCGGACTATACCCAACTATCTGTCAAAAGTAATGTCAGATTGTCAGAGGGATTGGGATCGACATATTCCACTATTTTTAATGGCAATTTAATCGGCCATTAACGAATCAACTGGCCAAACGCCTGCGAAGGTTCTGTTCGGTAGAGAAATGAGGCTACCATGTGACTTGGTGTTTGGTTGTAAACCTGGTGAAGAAATGGCCCGTGAACAATATGTCGCCGATCTTCAGAATCGAATGGAGAATATACACAACCTGGTGCGTGGAAAACTTCAATTATCTAGTGATCGGATGAAGAGGTACTATGACACGCGGACAATGGAAAAGAGTTACCAAGTTGGAGATTTAGTCTGATTCTATAACCCCCGACGGCGTCGAGGTATTTGTCTCAAATTACAGAAGAACTGGGAAGGTCCATACACCATTAAGAAGAAGATTAACGATGTCATTTATCGGATCGTGAAAATTCCCAGAGGGAAACCCGTCGTGGTCCATCATGATCGTTTGGCACTTCACCAAGAAAACCACAGTGGAGATGCGCAGCAACTCCAAGAAAATGGTTGGCTCAAGGAGTGTGCGGATTCCGATTTAGGAAATAACATTCCAGGAGAAATGAATCTAAGGAGGGGGCAGTGTAACGGGATAACCTTAAAGGAAAGGACCTTAGTTTGATAGATTGTTATTCTAGAAACTTCTAAAACACACTAACTAGATTAAATAATGTTTCTGGAAAATTCTAGAAAGTTCTAAACACACTGACTAGATTAAATAATGTTTCTAGAATTTTCCAGAATGATCATTTGTTGTAATTTGTTGTATATAAGGGGATGTATGGGCAGTTAACGGCAGTTCAAGTTCAAATAGTTTATTGTATTGTCAAGCAGTTTAGACGTTATACAGCAGAGTTCTGTGTATCTTAACAATTTTGTAAATAAAAATTGTGTTAAAGACCCCATAAGTGTTTCAGTATTTAAATTCTCTCTGAAAGGTAGTTTAACACCGAATCTACCTTCGGAATCTCTATAATAATTTGGGACGAAATGCTTGTCACAAGCCTTTTCTGCCTCCGAATTAATTTAACTTTTTTAACTGATTTTTCAATATCATTTTTGCAGATTGAGCTAAGACTTAATAAAGAGTTAGAATTGATATTAACTGGACCAGAAACTATCCATCCTAAGTGAGATTCTTGAAGAATGGGTAAACTTTCTCCCAAATGAATTTGATTTTTTAATAATAAATTATAAAATATATTACAACCTAATAAGATATCAATTTTATTGGACATGTTGAAATTAGAGTCAGCAAGTTCTATGTTCTGGGGTAAGTTTATTTTGTAATTATATAAGTTATATTGAGGAACATTTTCAGTTATATTTTTCAATACTAAAAACGGCAACTTAGCCTTATATTCTAAATTTACACTTTTTATACAAGTCTTTAATGATTTATTTACCTTTGCAGCATCTACCGCATTAGTTCCCACTATGGAAACATTGTTTTTTGGAATGGTAATTTTAATTTGTAAGCCAATTCTTCTGTTATAAATGAAGATTGGCTTCTGCTATTAAGCAGTGCTCTACATTTTCTAGGATTATTTTGGCGATCAAAAATATATGTTATTGCTGTAGATAAAATGACAAAGGAGTCAGGAGATATACTAATGGAACTCATACTAACTTGAGAAGAAAATTTAGAAGGAGTATCCTGTTCTACTTCATGCAAAAGTGCAGGTAAGTTTGTATTATTTTCATTGTTTTTAATTTGATTGTCTGTGTTTTTTAAATGTAATAATCGATTATGCCTTTTATGGCAGATTTTGCACGTTTAATTCATTACATAATACACAGCCTTTATTTAACTTTTGGCTTGATAAAAGTGATTGAACCTTATTACATTTTGAGTTAAAATTGGATGTTTTATTTATTTCACTTATTCCTTTTAATATACTACATCTTTCTTTCAAAAATTCTACAAATAAATCACTAGTGGGAGATTTTATTTTATTACTTACCGTTTCCCATTCTCTTTTAGTGACTTTATCCAATTTTTGTACAAGCAAAAACAACAAAATAGTGTCCCATTTATCAACAGGTTCTTTTAAATTTGTTAACGCCCCAGTGTTTTTCTGTAAAGTATGTAAGAAGGTTCTTAAGGCTAAATAATTTTCCTTTTGTAAAATAGGAATGTCAAAAATAGCTTGTAAGTGAATTTTTATTAAGACTTTTGTGTCCTCATAACGCTCTTTAAGAAGAGACCACGAGATTTTATGATTTGCATCCGTACTCTCTAAATCTTCTATTAATTTTTAAGCTTCACCTGTCAGCGCAGATTGCAAGTAAAAGAATTTTTCCGAAACAGATAGATGAGAATCATCGTGAATAAGAGCCTTAAACCTATCATAAAATGACGACCAGCAATTGGCGTCCCCAGAAAATGTGGGTAGTGAAATTTTAGGAAACCTAACGTTTTTAGAAGGATTTAACTCCCCGCTCACATTGCTAATTAAATCGTTTTCCCGCTCATCAGTATTTCTAAACTGCTGTGAAATTTGTGAGAGTTTAATTCTGGCCTTACCTAATACAGAATAGTAAAGATCCTCAAATTATTTCTATCATATTTATAAATTTCTTTTTTTTGTGCATTATCTTCCTGAAGGTCTTCGATGTTATTTTGAATTTCAATAAATTCATCTAATAATGACTCAAAACGAGTGAATCTATCAGGAAGCGTCAGCAGTTTATCAGAATCTGATTCTAATACCTCTAAGGTATAGAAAAATCTTATAAGAGATTCTTGAACAGTAGTTCTTTTTCTAATTAAAGATTTCAAAATCTTTTTAGACATTTTAATAATTTAATTTAATCTTCCGGGACTAACAGTACGTCTCTGAGACCGACGATTACGGATTATTCCGAATACAGCCCGATCGCCAGCGTTACAATTTCGCCCTTCTCAGTACCTTTTTTTAATAGTTGGCTAATGGTTTCAGATACAAATGTCTTCAAGGTGTTACGAGGAAGAAGTCAGAAGACTTCAACAGCTTTTTGAAGAGGTAGATAGCGATATAGAATTACCTGAAGACAGTGACGGTAGCCTAGAAGCAGATGAGTTATTGGTTCAGGAGGAAAACTCGGATACCGAGCAAAAAATGTCCTACGATGATATTGAAGAAGATGCTGCAGAACCTGTAACTAATAGGTCTTTTCGTATCCCTTGTTTCATTTCCAAAAATTCCAACAGATGGAGAAAACATTTTACCAGATATCCAAATGTAAGAACACGGTCAGATAATATTATAACAAGGTTACCAGGAATAAAAGGTTAAGCAAAAAAAAAACTGCAATTGAAATATGGAGTTTATTTATCACTGACACCATATTAGAAAGAATTGTCGTCCACACTAACAAACAAATAGAAAGGAAACAATATTCCAAGGAATATAGAACAGCTAGACTCACTGATATTGATGAACTGAAAGCCCTACTTGGGCTGCTTTATATTTCTGGAAAATCGAAAAGTGGTTGCCAAAATGTTCAGATCCAATGGCATGGGAATAGAGATTTTCAGATTGACAATGTCCCTTAAAAGGTTCAAGTTTTTGCTGCAAAATATCTGAATGGACAATGTTACTACAAGAACAGAGAAGATAAAATTAGATAAACTAGCAGCAGTAAGAGAATTTTTTGATGCACTAAAAGAAAATTTGCCCAAATATTTCTCGCTGTCGAAGTATGTGACTGTGGATGAAATGTTGTGGTCATTTAGAGGCCGCTGGGGATTTAGAGTCCTTATTCCATCTAAACCCAATAAATATGGGTTGAAAGTTTATTCTTTAGTAGACGCAAAAATGTTTTACACTGCTAAAATGGAGATTTATTGTGGTACACAACCAGTGGGTCCATATAGTTTAGATACATCCAATATTTCACTACTGCCAAGGTTATGTCAACCCATATGGGGTTTACACCGTAATGTTACTATGGACAATTTTTTTAGTTCTACTGCCTTAGCTTATAAACTATTGAATGATTATGGGCTGACAGTTACAGGTACACTGAGAAAAAAAAACCTCAAATTCCTAACGAAATGAAAATGAAGAGACCTGAAGGAACAAATATATTCGCGTATCAAAAAAAGTGTACCCTACTGTCGTACATTCCGAAAAAAAAATAAAAATGTATTTCTCCTCTCGACCTGGCACAGGGAAGATGATTCGCTTCATAGTGAAACAAATAAGCCACAAATTATAATTGACTACAATCGTACAAAAGGGGGAGTGGACACCGTTGACAAATTATGTGCAGCTTACGATTGTGCAAGAAATACACGGCGTTGGCCTATGGTAATTTTGTATGGTGCCTTGAACATAGCTTCTGTTAACTCCTATATAATATACCAAAATAATAAAGATAAACCTCCGATTCCAAGCAGATCATCTATAGAAGATCTTGGATATCAATTGGTAGAAGCTCATGTTAAAAAGTGTGTCAACTCTAATGGTCTTCCCAGAACAACTAAATTGAGAATACACGAAATCTAAACTATTGATGAAAATCAAACTCCTACACTTCCTGCACATGGACCTTTTTTCTATTGTTCTTCCAAAAAAAGTAGGAAAACCAGATTTAGCTGTCACATGTGCAATAAATTTATGTGTTTGGAACATCTAACCCCCACATGCAAGGAATGCATCGAAAAATTTGATGAATTTTAACGACAAAATTTCAGTTTCTGCCAATTCTAACAATTATATCTATTGTTTAGGTTAAATTACTAACATATTATGAATATATATTGCTTTACTTTTTTACGAAAAAGTTACGTTTTCAGTTTTTACTACTTAAAGTTGGGTCGTAAGTTTTTTTATTTTATATGTTTTTGAAAAGTTTATGATACTCTCTGTAAATTTTCAATAATTATACAACATGCTCTAAATGTCTTTTTATACCCTACCCTAACTATAAAATGCTTCAACTGATAATTATTAAAAACATAAAACCTTTTTTTTTGAGTCGGTCTCTGAGACCGATGTTAGTCCCCGAATTCCACTCAAACATGTTAGTCCCGGAAGCTTAAGTATCTTTTAAATTAAATTAAATATTTAAATTTACGCACGCCTCTGATATGTGTCGTCACTGTTTGTAAAATGAAGGCTATTATAAAGTGCTACTTATTAATAATAAATCTACCTATTACCTTTTGTCTGTTAGATCAGTATAAACCTCACTTAATTATTTTATAAATTTGCAAAGGAAAAGAAATAAAATAACTTATTATTTCTCAATATCAAAGCGAATTCTAATAGATGGGGTAGTTATAAGGTTAAATAGGAAATTATAATAATAAAAGGAAAAACTCACAATGTTTAAGGTAGTTGTCGTGCTATGGGCATAGTGTCAGAAAATTTTAAATTTTCGTATACTCATTTAGGATAGTGTAATACAAATACCATTTAAATTTAAAGTTGATTGATTGTCTGTAACTCGAGATAAACTTTATTAAAATTCGGACAATTAGCATGGAGAGCATAGGAAACGCAGTGTTTTTGGCAAGATTTTTAATTATAAAAAAAAGTAGCGGACAGAAACTTTCACAAAACTAACTGTTCATTGATGTACTGATTCTGAGCTTAAAATAAAAATCCAAAAATGTTTGACCGTTTTATTGTTGAGATATAAAATCACAAACATCAACAATTTTAAAAAAATGACTGCACCGACGAGTTGAAGAAAAACAACTTGGCAACGGTGTACGCGAGTATACTAAAATACTTGAGCGGTAAATTCAAACGGATAAAAAGAAAAAATGTATTTACGCTTGATTTAGGTACTATATATCTATATTTTCTTTATTTATTGCCGATCAATAAAAAATAGAACAGTTTTATAATTTATATATTTGGTGCACAAAATAACATTTATTTAATCTTAAGGTTAAGTAGAATTAAAACCTGTACGTATCTTTTTTTTTATCTTCTTTAATGATAAAGTTTCCTCACAATATTTGCATTCTAAATTCTTTGCTAACAAATTAATATCAACAACACGCCGTCCAACTTGTAGATTAGAATCATCATTTATTTCTTTTTGAAATGATTTTTCTATTTTTTTCATGCGACTCTCTTCTTTTGTAGAATAAAATCTTAAACGTTTATCCAAAACTTTTTTTTTATAAATTTACCCTAATATCGTAATTGTTTTGACATTTTTTAAATTTTGAAAAATACTTAAATAATACTGACTTCTGACTATACGCATCGATCTAGACTGTACATTATTGGGCGCGTTTAGCGAACATCAACGGTTGAGATGCTGACAAAACTGTTTCTCTGAACGTCATCGTTGACAGCTGTTGCGCAGCGACCGCAGCGGATAAATTTTATGCTGATTTCAGTCAACGGTGTTTATAATATAACCTTAAATTTACCTTTCTGTTTTTGAAAAGTTAAAATCTGTTTTAAATCGAAGAATGTGCGAAAAAAATGAAAAGTTTGAATATTATGTTTTCAATAATGAAATACAAAGGGATGAAGGTAAGGAACAAAATAAAAAAATATTCTTCTGAAATTAATTAAGTTTCTTTGCACATTAGGTACTTCAAGTTCATTGGATGTAGATATCCAAGAAAGTATCTCTACTGAAGAAAATATTGAACCATCTAACAATAACGTTGATTCAAATGAGGAAAAATTTGTATGGACACAAAAGCCTACATTGCTTCTTTTAGATGAATATCAAAAAAGAATTAAAAAGTTTAGAAACCCTTCCATAAAAAAAAATATGGAGTGAAATTTCTTCTATTTTAGTTAATAATGGATATCAAGTGGATGGAGAAACGTTGGATCGAAAAATGAGAGATATGAAGTGCACTTTTAAAAAAATTAAAGACAACAACAAACGACAAAACACAGGCAGAGGAGGAATTCATTGGGAGTATTACAATAAATTTAATGAAATTTTTGCGGAAGATAAAACGGTAAATCCAAGCAATTTAATTTCATCAATGAAAACCCAACCACCTTCTTTACACATTGAAGTAGCACATAAAGAAAATGAGATTGAGGAATTGCTTTCTCCTAACAATTCAATGCAATTGGTTTCCGACCCACAGACTCCATCTAATTCAAGAGAGAAACAGAAACGATTAGATGTTTTTCGTAAGCGTTCACTTCAACTAGATGAAGAAAAGGTAAAGGAATTACGAAAAATTCGGAAGGCATTAGAAGAGAATAATGAAATAAACAGAGAAAAGCTTGAATTGTTTAAAGTATATTTACAAAAATTAAATATTCTACAGTAATGAAGTCATGTAATTGCGTTTTATTTCACCACTTTCATTATTTGCTTCATGAATTTCATCTTCATCTTCACATGCTTGATTATTAGTATTGTTATTAATATAATTAACTTCATTCTCAATGTCATTTGGATCAAATGCCAGAATAAAATTATGTAAAATACAGGCTGACAAAATTACTTTTGGTATAGATGCAGCTATTGACATATCTAAATACTTCAATCGTCTCCATTTACCTTTCAATAATGCATATGCCCAGATAGCAATATGAATTCTCGAAGAATGTAGGAAGAGTTCTTATTTATGACTTGGACGTCAGAATAATCTTCAGAATGAACTTTTTAAGAAGTTCTGGAGACCTCATATGCGCCGCTTTATGAATAAATTAAGAGTTCCTAGAAAAGAGCTCGCAAAGAAGTCTTTATTCTGACTTCTCAAATAAGAATTCTTTAAGAGCTTATGTTTATGATTCATAAAAATGGCTCCTTCAAGAATTCATTTTTCTGAGTTCTCAATAAGGAACTCTTAAACAATTCATATTTTGGAAGTCTAAAATATGATGACATTAAGACTTCTTATTTTAGAGCAGTAGCATTTTATTGAAGGTATAAATAAATTATATTTTGAAGATAGAAAATACAATCTAATTAATGAAGACCTTTAATTAAAAACTTTTAATGTAAAATTGATTTTTTTACAAAAAATATTTCTTATAATTCTTAATTTCTTCTATGCTTGACTTATAATTTTAAATTGAAATTCAGGAAAACGATTTATTTATACGATAAATAACTTATTGTTTACAAAAAGTTAATATTCCTACAAAATATGTTTCGAATGATTGTTTGTAACTTTTAGTATGTTATAATCAGAATTTTAAACTTCAACAAAAAATTTTGATCACATCATTATTCCTATTTGTATACCTCAATTACTTATAATAGTATGAAATTTTTATTGAGACTACAGTAAAATAATCACCCTGTAAAGTATAAATTTTACACCGTTAGAATATTAAAATTTCCTACCCAATTTTTAGCCCACATGAAGTGAAGGATGCAAAAGCTTATACTATTTACATTAACAACGTTTACACCCATAATTGTCATGAATTTGTAATTAAAAATCATAATTTCATAAACAATTTAAAACAATATTTTTAATAATTTAGAACCAGGCATAATTCAAAACAATAATCTTACTTGTCAGAATGTTAACGAAATTCATCTCCTTCACAGATATGGTTTTTTTTTGACCGCTCCAGGACAGTTTACAACTGAAGTTATTATCTAAAATAAATGATAATACGTCCCGGACGTGTTTTTTTGCATCAGCCACTTTTCTCAGTTCAATAACTTTAGTCTGAAAAAGTAATATGACACAATTAATGATGCATTAATTTGAGGAGACCAATGAAGAATTACTACTTTGGTAGAATTATTTATTAGGATTAAAAGAAAATAAAAAAAAAAGTTTTTATAAAAAAAAAGAAAACCCATAAATAAATCAACCAAAAATATTGAGCTTAAATGTTTTTACGTATTGTGTATGTGCTTCTTTATTGTTCAGTAACAGTTGATTAAACTGCGTTAATGATTCAATATTCTTGAGAGTAAATTCAGGCAATTCACCGATATCTTTTTATTATTCTCTTCGTCGTCGTTTAAATGACTGTACTCTGAGTCGTCAAAAAAACTACCATAATCTAAGAGCTGAGTTTCTAACAAATAATCATCAGCATCGGCAGCGACTTTAGTGGACTTATAATAAAACTTGTTTTCAGGATGAAGGCTCTTATTACTGTGGTTATTATCTTCCTCTAAACATTATAAACGATCAAGATGCCATTAATTTGTAATTATTGTTATAATCATATATTGTAAATAAATACTACAGCTTCTTCATTATCGTCGCTCGACTCCTCGGATTTTTGATAACGCAATAGTATATTGTTTTACGAGCAAGGAATGATACTCATTTCCCACGAGTACGATGTTTGCAGCATGAGCCGCAGGCGAATGCTGCAAATCGTACGAGTGGGAAATGAGTTATTCCTTGCGAGTCAAACACTATAGTTTTTCTACGGTTATACCACATAATAATACAATAATTCAAAAATAAATCAAATACAAAACAAAACATAACGATATAAGTTATATTATTTAAGTAAAATTAACTATTATTTACAATATTTACAGTTATCATACCTTAAATTTATTTGTTAATTCAGAAAAATAAGCTAAAAGCACAGTTTCTGAAACGGAATTTGTTGCCTTTTTCTTTTGCCAGGCCACGAAACTTTTACATGCATTCTGGTACTTATGTTTTGAAATTTCGGGAATCAAATTCTGACAAGCTTCGTTTCCGCTTCTCTTATTTCAGCAGGAGTTAATTCTAATTCATTTTTATCACTACTTAACATTTTTACTTAAATAACCATCTAATTTAAATAATGTATTAAAAACTATCTGTTGTACCTGTCACTTCTTTATTACTGTCAACCTGTAATGTTAGTCAAATATATGAATACATGATTGTCACAGTATACTTGATTAAGTCAAAACAATAAAGAAATGAACACTTTGTGTTATCAGATAAAGAAATGAGATATTTCTTTATTAGATATAACAACGTACCCCATTTCTTTAGAGATTACTGTCAAAAAATGATACATTTGTATAATAACCGTAGAAAAAGGTACTTTTCTCGCGCGTTTGGGTGGATTCTTCTCCTTATTATCAATATTCACAAAGGATGTTTCATCACTTGTTGATAAGTTAACAGTAGCCATGTTCGTTTTGGTTATGCATATGTAAACAACATATTAAGCGCATGCGCATTGACTCACCATGAGCATGCGCATAAAAATTATATTTTCATTATAAAAAGACATTAAAAAGATGTCTTGAAGGACTCATGTTTTTGATTTCTATGAGAAGTCTTTAAAATGAATACATTATGTTATCATAAAACTGACGTCTTTACTATGAGTTCTTAAAGAGATCATAATTTTGATTTCAATAAGAATTAAAAAATAAGAATACTTATATATGTCATAAAACTGATGTCTTAAAAAAGACATCTTGAAGAATTCTAAAATTTGAGTTCTTAAATATGATGTCTCTATGAACTCATATTTGGACTTCTGTCAGAAGTCTACCAAAAGGCTTCTCGCAGTATTCTTTATGATTTGGATGCTATCTGGGATGCTCTTTTAATCACAGATCTTTGTCCACTGATGACTTGATTAAATCTTGTTTGTTGTTCAGTAATGTGTCCATTGTCCCGGTATGGTTTCAACAAGTTTTTAAGTAGTGGATATGCCACATCACCTAATATATGATGTTCTGGAGGTAATAGAGGCGGATTTCCTGTTAATCTTCCATATAATGGACTGTTTCTAAACACTCGGGCATCATGTAATCTTCCAGGCATACCTATGAATACGTCTATGAAAACTTTTTTATCATCACAAACACCTGGCAATATAATGCTGTGATATTCCTTCCTATTGTAAAAATCAATTGCATTATCCGTAGGTTGCTTTATTGCTATGTGTGTCCCATCTATGGCACCAACTATACCATGAATTCCTAAAATTTATAAAAGATAATTTATTAATTAAATGTACAAAAATTTCATTTGGATTTTACTTACGGCATCTAGCTTCTATTCTAGAAGCAATTTGATTGCATTATCTTGGAAGTGGCCATTTAATGAACTGATCTTTCAATTGATTAATGGCATCTACTATTTTAAAAAAAATATAATGTCCTGTTCCCTTGGCTAGTCCAAACCTATCACTTACAGCTAGAAAACTTTCTTGTTTAGCCAGTGTCCATATAAAAAACCAAACTTTCTTCTCTAAACTCACATATAAATTCTGCTCAGATAAATGGGTCGCAACCAAAACACATAATTGTCCTATGGCTGTTCTAGACATACGAAAATGGTTTCGAAATTCCAACAAGTTGTAATTTGGAACGATATTCTCCATAAATCCTTCATTATGAGTAGGAATAACTCTGTTGGGTATAATATCATTTTCATCTATAAGTTCATTTATAGGCAGAATTATATTATTTAAATCCAAGTCGTCCTCCAAAAAATATTCTAATATAAAATTATTTAGCGCCATATTTAACACAGAACTGTCACCAACTAAAGCATAACAACACGACGTTCAGAGAAATAGCCAACTGCTATCGATAAGCGACAAAACGCAGTTGAGTGATGACATCCAACCGTTGTGTTCGCTAAACGCCCCCGACTCAGTGTTCAATATATCAGCGTTTGGAGCATATGCGACGTTGTCAGATTGTAACCTATGACAATGTTAAATGGTATTTGTATATACGTACATATAAGTAAAGCCTCCGCAGGTACACTCTAAGACAAAAATATTGGTTCATTTCCCTACAAGCCCGCCTACTCTTACCGCGCATATAATCCAAAACTTATTGACAATATTGTAGCAGGACAACTACCTTAACAACCTTTTCCTACGCCGAAGCATGCCGAAGTTCCATCCAAATCGGGTTCGAAATGACCAAAATGTTGAGGAATCGTAATTAAACAATTCTTGTAGGGGACTGTATTTTATTTTCACTGAATAACAACAATGAATATATACGTATTTTAATAATACGTATTTTCATATAACTATTTTCTAACTACAATGAGAGAATATTAATCGAACAAAAATGGAGAACGTTTCAAAGCAAAATTATTGACTATGCCGTTGTTGGCGCTTGCATCTAGCTATCTGTCAAGCGCAAGGGCTGCTCAACCATAGGCGTATCAAATATAAATACAAACAAAAGTTATGAAACCATAACAATAAATATGAAAGTTATAAAATACAACACACATTATGTGAGCGGGCACAAATTGAGATGACGGAAACAACGTTGTCAGATGTATAAGGACGAAGCGCAGAATGGCGGAAATTTCATAATTTATTTTTTAAATCTGCTAATAACTAAATATTTTTGAAAAAACAACCGTGTGTCATATTTTTCTTTTCCTCTATATTATACTGTCATAGCGATATGATATTTTGAATAATGATAATAGAATAACTATGTATTTTTAGTTTTTAAAGAATAATCGTGAATCGTGGACATTCGGCAACGGTGATATTATGGTGATGTAACCACCAAACGTAAAACCAGCGCAATGCCAGATGTGCGTAAGCGCAAAATATAATATTAGTGATGAGGATAGAAACATGCATATTTTATTAATTTGTTTTTGTGCTATCTCACAAATGATTATAATTATTTCTACAGGTTTTTATGATATTAGGCTACAAATATACGATAATATATCTTTAATCAATCGTGAGTGAAATTTTGCTCAAATATGTTAGTGAATTTCAAGTATATATAAAATAAATTTTGTAAAAGCCATAATCAATATAAACAAGTTCCCTACAATTTAATATTAAAAGAACAAGGGAACATAAATCATTTCTATTGGGTCAAGAATGGCGTCAAAAAGTCGTCTATAAATGTCGTCCAAAAAGACGTCGTATTTGTCACGACGATCTGACGTCATTAATTAGTCACATGACGTCGGCGACGAAAATTGACGTCATACTGACGGCAGTGTGTTTGCTGGGGCATTTCAGATTATAGATCAATTTGTTGAAGCTTTATGGTAATTGGTCCAGTTTTAAATGAGCAGTAATTCATTATCAAATAGAACAGATGAAAATTTTCAAGTTGTGCCAGATTTAACTAAAGGAATTCAAAAATTAAATGGAAACCAAGATGCCCGAGAATGGTTAAATCAAATCCAGAGCATGAAACTTTTACACAGATGGCCAGGCTCGTTTGTTGTAGAACTAGCTAGTTCTAACTTAACGCAAGGTGCTCAATATTGGTGGGAAACTCGTCAAGATGAAATAACATGTTTTCAGGATTTCTCTGTACCAGCCGAAGTTATTATATATGTAGTGCCAGATCAAGTACAAAACAGACCACTACTTGTACGACAACCGTACACTGAAAAAGATCATATTGTTATGATAAAAAAAAGATATTTCATTAAAGTTGTTCCAAGAACCTTTGGAAGAACATACTATTTTGCAAATGGAAATGTCTTATAATACAACGATTACTTTGAAATCAGAAGAAAGAGTAGTAATCCCTGTTAATTACATAGGATTCGTAACAATGCGAATGGAACCTGTATTAAACTCGCATCTTTAGGTTCTTTGTGTTAAAACTACCTAGGACTATTGTCCTTAATAAAAACTACTTTTCAGTTCAAACTCTTTTTAATAACTTACTAATTAAAATATATTATAGGTGTAATGTTTAGTACTATAATTAAGGTATATAATGAAAACTTCACTTGTAGGTTTCCGAATATACTTTAATATTACAACAAAGTCACAAAGAACTATATTAGTTCTATTACTAATAATAAATAAATAGCAATACTTTTATGCAAACGACCAAGTACAACATAGCACATGTTAGATACTACTTTTCTAGCAGTGTTGCCGCACCTAACTGTTAGAATATTAGTAACACATAAAAATAACTAAAATAATAATTGATTTCCAATAAGTAAACGAACTGATTTGTAATAACTAATTATTGGCTAATTAGTTATATACATTATTCTTTTTTTTTTAAAGGATTAAATCTATCAGGGACTTTAACACATCTACCACTTCTAGTGTAATAATTTTTGGTTAAGTCAACAACAGTCTTATCACTTTTTGTTACAAGTCCTCCAGTTTCAGTTTCAGTCTTTATTTTATCTTTTTCTTTGGACGCTGAACATCTTGTGGGTGATACAGAACTTCTTCTAGGTCTAATGTGTTGTCTGTTACGTCTGTAGTCAGCGTCTTCAACTCGTACAATGTAATCATTAGGACCAGACTTGCTTACAACTACTCCAGGTTTCCAATCACGAACTTTTTCTTGTAGAAAAACTTCTTGATTTGTTTTTAACTTGCACAATTTTTTAGTAGAAACATCAAAATACTGTTTTTGTTTTGCTTGAAGAGCTTTAAGTTTTTCTTTAACATCCCCAATAGGAAATTTTGGCTCCAAGAGTTTTTTTCCGACAGGAAGTGTAGTTCTTAACCTTCTTCCCATTAGTAAGTCTGCAGGAGAGAGTAGATTTTGCTTGGGAGTCACATTATAATTTAATATTGCTGCGAATGTTTCTTCACCAGTTTGAAAACATTTTGTTAGCAAGCTTTTTACTGTCTGGATTGACCTTTCTATCATTCCATTTGACCTTGGATATTTTGGACAAGACGTGGTTAGTTTTATTTCATATTTTTCTCCAAATTCAATAAAGTCATGTGGAACGGTGAGAAATTTTTAAACTTGTAAAAATTTAAAATACCTGAACATTTTGGAAAAGTTCAAAATTCTTGAAATTCATAGAATTTCTCTAAAATCTTGGAAGCAATGAAATTTATAATCTTAAAAACTTGAAAAAGGCAAAAATTTCGCGATTGAAAATTTTCAAATTTTACTTATGGGTTAATTAATAATTACACAAATTCGGAAACTATGAAAATTTAAGTCATTGTTCATTTTTTAAGAAGTTGGAAATATCGACATTCATTCAAGTTTCATAATTTTACGGAACTTAAAGAGAAAAAACAACCATCATGAAACTGTTAACATGTGAAAAATGAAACTACTTGATAAATTGTTGAAACTAAATTTTAGCAATTTGAATTTGAAGTTACAAAAATTGAATTTACTAATTTGTATTGAATGAATTGAAAATTTCAAATTTGCATTCCTTTAAATATTTCTAATTTCAAGTTTGAAAAGTAGAATTGCTCTTTGTCATAAAACTTAATTACTTGTTTTTTGTAAAACAAATTGATCTGAATTCTGAATGTTGAGAAATCAATAGATTGCATCAATTTAATTAATTAAAAATTTTCCAAGTAGGTAATTACTTAGAAATTGATGAATCAATAAACTTCAATTACAATTTAGAAAAATTTCATGTATATACGAGCCCTAACAACTATATAATCGGACGATGTACGAAATTAAAAAATATATATAAAAATAAACATATGCTTATTTGAAACTGTTTTTTTTTGTCTTTTCGAGTGAAAAATTGTTTCACATACTCTTTACCTAACATAAAGTCTGGTCGTAAGGAATTAATTTTTTTGTTTGAGTAAACTACATAAAAAAGTAACGAAACATTATCAAATTTGCTGACAAATAAATATTCGGACGCTAATCTTAATTGGCGTTGAAATCAGTATTATGAAAGCATTTAGTGATAAACTAGCGGACCCGGCAAACTTCGCACCGCCTAACACTCATGTTTTTTCCAATGTTTTTTTTTTAATTTTTACGATTAATTTTTTGTATTTTTTATCATATTTTCTCGTTAGTTGCCAGTTTTTACTATTATTTATAGTACTTTGTAATTTATCGGTGAGGTTTATTATATATTAACTGCGCCACCTAGCGGTGGCTTCATAGTTCTTAGGAAAATAAGTTTTGCTCTTTTAAATACATGAGATATCAACTGCGCCACCTTACGGTGGCGTCATAGTACTTAGTTATGTAGGAATTACAGGTGTAAATTTATAACATCTCAACTGCGCCACCTTAGGGTAGCGTCATAATGATTAATTTCGTAATAAACGCGTCCGATCGCTGCAAAATTCAAAGTGCAATATGGAAAATCGCGGCCTCCGACGCGCTATTTATAGGCACGCTGCCGCCGCCCCGGCCGGCCAGTACCACCGCAAGCGCTGCGTCCCGCAATTTTAAATCTGTAATATCTTCGAAAATATTCATTAAAATCTTGTGTTATACAGGACCATATAGATCTATATTAAATCAACAATGTATTTAAGCTATTTAATTGAATAAGGATTAATGCTGTATTGGTTAAAATCGCTTCGAAAATTAGCCATTATTTGTCGTAAAAAGTAAATGACAAAAAATGTTATTGTGGGATATCCATAAGAGATATTATAGACATATACCATCGCGGAGTTTTCTGTAGACCTTTTCAATGTGTACAAATAATTAGTACATTATTTTGATAAATCTCGTAGGGTTCAGCCTGCGTTTGCAATGTAAGCGGAAAAAAATTGATAATTAACGACATCACATTAGAAACCTCAAAACTAACAGTATTTTTCCACTATTTAAGGGATGTTATTATACATATAAACCTTCCTCTTGAATCACTCTATCTATTAAAAAAAACTGCATCAAAATCCGTTGCGTAGTTTTAAAGATTTAATCATACAAAGGGAAATAGGGACAGAAAAAGCGACTTTGTTTTATACTATGTAGTGATATAGTGTGCTTTGGTGAATAGCTGTTAGTTAAGGGTTTATTTGACAAGTTTTGATTTAATTTTGTAAGAAAATGACTCGTGGTGTTGCAACAAACAAAAAACTGCGAGATATTATAATTTTTCAGTACTATAGAGGTAAATTAATGCAAAACATTTCAAACGATTTAAATATTGCAAAATCAACGGTCGGGGATATTATTAAAAAATATGGAGAGACAGGTAATGTCGATGTTCGCGGTAAAAGTCCTGGCCGACCCCGTAATATAACTGAAAGAGAACGTCGTATTCTAGTGAAGATTTGCAAAAGTAATAGAAGGGGCACCCTACGACAAATACAAGCCCAATGGAACCACGACGCACAACTAAATGTTTCTAGGAAATGTTGTAGACAATGGTTGCATAAGTCTGGTTACAGTTTTTATAAAGTTTGTAATTTTTCACTTTAATACACAAAAATTAATACACACTTTCCCTTTAGGCGAAGGAAAAGCCATTACTGACAGCTATTCAAAAGAAAAAACGTTTGGATTGCACAAAATCCAAAGTATCTTGGACAACAGAAATGTGGAGTAAGGTCATTTTCAGCGACGAATACAAATTTGATGTATGTGTTGGGGATTTTCGAAAAAGAGCAATTCGTACAAAATCTGAAGCCTTTCATAAAGACTGCTTAAAGCGAACAGTAAAATTTCCCCAGGGTATTATGATATGGGGATGTATGAGTAGTAAAGGGGTTGAAAATAGGGGTTCATTGATGGTACTGTAAATGCAGAAAAGTATCAACAAATTTTAACAAGAAGCTTAATTCCAACCACAGAACAATGTTTTGGAAGTGATCGTTTTATCTTTCAACAAGATGGGGCACCCCGTCATACTGCGAAAACAACGAAAAAACTGGTTTGGTGACCATAATGTTAACGTTTTATCGTGGCCTTCGAGTAGTCCCGACTTGAATGTCATTGAAACATTATGGCATCAGATGAAGAAGTCTTTGCGTAACGATCCTCAGCGCAACGTTCCTGCATTAAAGGCAAAAATCACGCAGATTTGGAACTCATTCACCCCCGAATACTGCAAGTCTTTAGTAGATTCCATGCCAAGACGCATACAACCAGTTATTACCGCAAAAGGTGATGTTACATCGTATTAAAGTTCGTTTAAAGTAAATAAATTCAATTATGTCCGAACATTTATTTGCCAGCAAATTTGGTAATGATTCGTTACTTTGTTATGTAGTTTACTCAAAATAAAAAAGTAATTCCTTACGATAAGACTTTCTGTTAGGTAACTAGTATGTGAAACGATTTTTCACACTAAAAGACAAAGAAACAGTTCTAAATAAGCATAAATAAATATATTTTTTAATTTCGTACATCGTCCGATTATATAGTTGTTAGAGCTCGTAGTTCGTGGAGATTAATTATAGAATTCTTATTTTGCATAAATTTATCCGCATTACAAATTGCAAAAAAATTATTCAAAACTCTATTCAAAATTTTATTTACAATAATCTGAGAATAGCTGAAAACCTTTCTTCAAATTTTCCATTTACTCGTATAAACTATGCATATAAACTAAAAATAGGGAACCATTTATTTCTGACGAACAATTGTATTCCATAGGATTCTCCAAACTATATTGAAGTGTTGAATGCCATCGGCCATCATTTAAAGCAAAAAAAACAGCGCCAAAAATCTTGTACGTTTGCGATTTACATTACGAAAAATCGTGCATATTCATATCTGACATTAAAATTTGGTAAGATGGAGTAGAGGTAACTTTGCCACGACAAAAGCGACGGTTGAAAGACAAAAGTATAACTATTTTCACACTCGTAAGTTAAATACGTGTACATGTATAAATACATCAATTTCCAATATTATTTCCTAATATTATTATCATTTTTTGATAATTGGATTTATAAAGTAATGATAATGATATTGTTGATGTGAATAATATTCATGATATTTGGAATTTTGGTAAAATTAATTGAGTATTAATGAAATTGATATAATATCAATAATAACATTTATCAGTTAATCGATTTGTTTATACTACTATTATTACTTTGTCCATCTGTCTACCATTTTAATTTTTTTAAATATTTCATTTATCCGTAATGTGTTGGGACAACTCCTTTTTACACTATTAATGGTTAATAATTTCATGACATCAATTTGTATTGCAGAAAACATTGACACACTGCAAACACACGTTGGCTCCAACGCCTGTGAATGAATCCAACGTGCAAAAAATTGGACAAGCTGTTCCCAAAAACTGCGATCAGCCAAAAAATTTGCAAATAGCCTCTGAACTAAGTGACGAATGTAAGGAATATGAGGAAAAGGAACAACAACATCGGGAACAGGAACAAGGACATCGGGAACAGAAACAAGAACATCGGGAACAGGAACAAGAACATCGGGAACAGGAACAAGCACATCGCGAACAGGAACAAGGACATCGGGAACAGAAACAAGAATCTACGGCAAATGTGCAAGAATCTAGGGAAACTGTGCAAGAATACGAGCAAAAAGAACAAGAATCATTTACGCTAAACACTATAATAGATAGATGGACGTCTCTCATACAAGAAAAAAAGTTCCTGCACACTGGTTTGTGCAATAATTCGCTGGGACTTGCTTTAGTCTACTTTGGTGATGGTGATCAAGTAGGCACAAGAACAACTTTAGTGAAAGATGACTTTCGAGGTATGTATTACAGATAGACAATTACTCCGGTAGATAATTACCCCGAATCAAGTTCAACTGTCACGTTCACAAAATGTTAATTATTTAAATCGTCTGATAATTATATAATACAAAGTCAGAAAATATTTTTCTTACAAAATACGCACTAAAAAAACGCTTCTAGCACTTCGAAAGTGACCCAGAGGTCGTACATTTACGACCGGCGTAAAAGCCACGCCTCAGGTTCTAGTTACAAAAAATATTAAAAATCTATTACAATTGTATCGATTTTTGTAACACCCGAAATTGCTAGGTTCATGCTTATCATCACATTACGTTTTTCTTTTTTTTTTTTTTTTTTGTAGGTTCGATACAAAGGAACCCTCGGAAAAATACCAGGATGTTTCGACAAAATCAAAAGTTTCGAAGAATTGCAAGGCATCATTTTATAGGTAACTTGCTCAAGAATTTGCGAAGGCATTGAAGAGCTACCACAGTGTTGCGAGAACATTTTTTTTATACCCAAACCTCACTCGGAGAGCACCAAATGTGTCAATTGTCAGAAAAAACAGAAAACTTAAAGTTAACGAGTACAGGCGTGCAAAACGTGCTAAGTGAAAGAAAAAAAAGACAGAAAATACAAAAGAAATTTGAAGCTGAAAAACAGGCGAGCCGTGAAAAAAGTAAGGAGTATGAAATAAACGGAGATTATACTAAATAAATAAATAAATAAATTTCAAGAAATACTATAGTAAAAACAACTAAAAGAAAATTATCTGATTTGCAAAAATAACAATTACAAGCAACAATTAATTAAAAGGGTAAAAATTCTCAAGTGTATGGGAGTCCTAATAAGGGTCAGTTTAACACCTATTCACATTTTTTGCCACTATCAAAATGGATTTGGTACACTTCAGTACTTCTACCCTTCAATAAATTTAGTTCACTAATTATGGATTCAGTTTTTACGTTTATTTATGACACGAAATTTATTAGCAAGTTTACTATTTCACAGGTTGGAACTCTGTCTCAACAAGTTGAAGAATTGATGCAACAATGCTCAATGAGAAAGCTCTGGACAACATAATAAAAGAATGGCCTGAGAAGATGAAAGAAGCTATGAAAGCGTGTTATTCGTACGCCAAAAAAACAGACAAAAGAGGGATGCGCTACCAAAATCAATGGATTTTGAAATGTTTATTGCTTCGAATGAAAAGTGGAAAATCATACCGTCACATTAAAAATAATGAAATTTTAGCTGTACCATCTATAACGACCTTTAATCGGTACATAAAAAACCTGAAACCTAGTTATGGATTTGATCCTTCTGTCTTCGCAATAATGAAGAGGAAAGGGCAGAAAATGGATGAAAAAGAAAAACGGGGTAAAATATGTAATGTATATAACTAATTAGCCAATAATTAGTTATTACATATCAATTATTATTTTAGTTATTTTTATGTGTTAGTAATATTCCAACAGTTAGGTGCGGCAACACTGCTAGAGAAGTAGTGTCTAACATGTGCTATGTTGTACTCGGTCGTTTTGATATTGCTATTGCTTTTTATTATTAGTATTAGAACTAATATAGTTCTTTGTGACTTTGGTGTAATATTAAAGTATATTCGGAAACCTACAAGTGAAGTTTTCATTATATTCCCTAATTATAGTACTAAACATTATATGGTGACAGCGGTAAAAGTGTCACTTGTAGGTTAGAATCTTGCCGGTCAAAGTTCGGGCAAAACGCGGATATCGCGATAACACAGAAAGCAGTGATCGCATCGTTGCCAAGTGGTGTGACGTAGCATGAGAAAATCTGACTCTGGTATCAGAAGTTTGTGTTGATCAATAAGAAGCTGACAAAAGGATTAAAACTTTGTGGTGCGGTTTTTCTTTTGTGTAACCTATCAGGACATCTGATGTTAAAAGTGTAAATATTTTATATACATTTTTCAAGTTATTTTGTTAAAACTTAACATGGGTGATCAAATTCGTGCACCTGAACAATTTTTGTTTTTTGAGGGCGATTTAGCCAATAAATGGAAGTTATGGAAGCAGAAATTTGACCTTTATTTGCTTGCAAGTGGTAAAAGTGACAAGAAAGACAATGTTAAAATAGCAATATTGCTCAATCTGTTAGGTGATGAAGGCATTGCTATTTACAATACTTTTGAGTATGCTGAGGACGAGGACAAACAAAAACTTGCCACAATATTGGACAAATTTGAAAAGTATGTTAGTCCAACAAAAAATTTGGTTTATGAACATTTTAAATTCTTTAAAAGAGAACAGCTTCCTGGAGAAACCATTGACCAGTTTGTAACTGCACTTAGACAGCTAGCATCTTTTTGTGAATTCAAAGAAAAAGATGTTTTAATACGAGACAGGATTGTACTAGGAGTAAGTGATACTCGTATACAAGAAAAGTTGCTGCAAAATCCAAACTTAGAGCTGAATGAAGCAATAAATACGTGTAGGTCCATGGAAGCCAGTGTGTTGACCCAAAAAGAAATTAACAAGGCATCTGTATCTGTCAATGCCATAGACAAGTATGGTTCTAGGAGTGCGGGTGGTGCCACTTCATCCAGAAATTACAGACATCAGGGATATACATACAAAAATAAGCAAGCAGCTGGATATACTGGCGGTCAACAAAAAGGTAACTTTGGCTGTCTCTGTTGCGGTCAGCAACATGAGCAAGGTAAGTGCCCAGCGTTAAATAGAATTTGTAGTTCATGCAGGCAGCCCGGACATTACAGAAAATTTTGTAAGAAAAACACTAGATCCAATGTTTATGAACTTACTGAACAGTTAGATGAATGTGAGTTAAGTGACTCTAGTAGCACAAGTAGTGCTAATAACGACTTAATAGTGTGGACAATTTTTACCTCAGATATCAATGCCATCGACTGGTTAGAAACACTTAAAATATTTGACATTAATATTAAATTTAAAGTGGACACCGGTAGCCAAGTTAACACTTTAAGTATTTCTGATTTTAAATCTTTAAAAATACCATTTAAAAAACTTTCTAATGTATCATCAGTTTTAATGTCTTATTCGGGACATGTCATTAATGTGGTAGGACAAATTTATCTAACGTGTTATTATCAAAATAAAGAATTTAACTTTTTGTTTTATATTATAGACTCGTATAAGTCATGCTCCATTTTGGGACTAAATGCTATACGCGAGTTGGGAATTATTCCAGATAATAAACAAAATAAAAAAATTGACACTATAAATAGTTTTCAAAGTGATCTATCACATATTTTGAGTTCTTATAAATCTGTTTTTTCTGGCATAGGCAAAATTAACAAACAATTTTCAATTACACTTAGTGAAAATGCTGTACCACATGTAAGTGACCCTCGGAAAGTACCCCTAGCACTAAAAGATAAACTTAAGGCAAAACTAGATGAAATGGTGGAAGCGCAATTAATTACTCCAGTGACTAAGCCCACGGATTGGGTTAATCCCATTGTGGTGGTGCAAAAACCTGAAAAAAATGACATTCGTATCTGCATGGATCCGCGCGTACTCAATAAATACATAAAACGCAAAATGTTTGAAATTCCTACACACGAAGTTTTATTTTCTCAACTGGCAGGAGCCAAATATTTTAGTTTATTAGACGCCTCATCCGCATTTTTACAACTACCACTAACTTATGAAAGCTCATTGCTGTGCACTATAACTACTAGTTTCGGACGTTACCGGTATCTCCGTTTACCTTTTGGAATATCATGCGCACCCGAGATATTCCAGAGGTGCATTTTTGACATTTTGGAAGGTGTATCAAATGTCATATCCTACTTTGATGATATATTGATATATGCTAAAACAATAGATGAACACAATAAAACACTATCAGTTGTGCTTAAAAAAATAAAAAATAGTGGACTTAGACTAAACCGCGAAAAGTCGAAGTTTTGTGTGACTGAACTTAAATTTTTAGGACATATAATTAGTGCGAACGGAATATCTCCAGATGAACGAAAAACTTGCGCCATTCGGGAAATACAACCTCCAAAAAATAAAAAAGACTTACAACGGTTCTTAGGGATGATAGTATATTTGTCCAAATTTTTACCCAATCTATCTAGCGAAACAAATACTCTTCGAGCGCTTTTAAGTAAGAAATCTGAGTGGCAGTGGACTTCCGTTGAGGAAAAATCGTTTAGTCGGCTAAAAGACATGGTTACTTCAGCTACAACTTTAAATTATTTTGATCGCACCCAAAGTACCACATTATCAGTTGATGCATCTCCGTTTGGTATGGGGGCGGTAATTAGTCAAAATAATAAACCTGTGGAATTCGCAAGTGTCAGTTTGACAACCACCCAACAAAGATACAATCACATCGAAAAAGAATTACTTGCACTGGTTTTCGGATGTGAGCGCTTTAATTATTATCTTTGTGGACTAGAAAATTTTATAATTGAGACAGACCACCGACCTCTACTCGGACTTTTAAAAAAACCACTCGACGAAATGTCGCCGCGCATACAAAGACTTGCGATAAGATTACTTAGATACCGATTTACACTTGTCTATGTGCCGGGAAAAAATTTGCAAGTGCCTGACTCCTTAAGTCGAGATCCTATATGTGAATTTTTAAATACTGATTATTTGGATACTCATTTAAAACTTTTCTCTATAATTGCTGTGCGTCCAGAAACTGAAAAAAGAATTCAAACGACTATAGAGTGTGATCCAGTTTTGTCACAAATTAAAAACTATGTTTTAAGTGGATGGCCTCAACACAAAACACAAGTTAATCCAGAAGTAAAAAAATTTTGGTCAATTAAAAATGACATTTTTGTCCATCAAAATGTGTTATTTTATAATAAGCGTTTGATTATTCCAGAAAGTTTAAAGGTAGAATTTCTAGCCCTAATTCACAAATATCACCAAGGTGTAGTATCCTGCAAAAAACTTGCACAAGAAGCGATATACTATCCTGGTTGGTTAACAGACATCGAAAACATGGTCTTAAACTGTCAAACCTGTCAAGCATATTCAAAATCCAATCCTAAAGAACCCTTAACTCCTCAAGAAGTACCTGATTATCCATGGCAAAAGATAGGAATAGACTTTAAATCTTTTGGCACTCAAGACTTTTTGGTGCTAGTAGACTACTTTAGCAAGTTTGTAATAGTGAATAAACTGCCAAATAAAACATGCAGCACTGTCATTTCAACACTTAAAAATGTATTTGCAATTAATGGTATCCCGCAAGAAATTTTTTCAGACAATGGCCCTCCCTTTACCTCACATGACTTTATTGAATTTGGAAAAAAATATGAAATAAAACTAACCACATCTAGTCCAAAATATCCAAGGTCAAATGGAATGATAGAAAGGTCAATCCAGACAGTAAAAAGCTTGCTAACAAAATGTTTTCAAACTGGTGAAGACCCATTCGCAGCAATATTAAATTATAATGGGACTCCCAAGCAAAATCTACTCTCTCCTTCAGACTTACTAATGGGAAGAAGGTTGAGAACTACACTTCCTGTCGGAAAAAAACTCTTGGAGCCAAAATGTCCAATTGGGGATGTCAAAGATAAACTTAAAGCTCTTTAAGCAAAACAAAAACAGTATTTTGATGTTTCCACTAAAAAATTGTGCAAGTTAGAAACAAATCAAGAAGTTTTTCTACAAGAAAAAGTTCGTGATTGGAAACCTGGAGTAGTTGTGAGCAAGTCTGGTCCTAATGATTACATTGTACGAGTTGAAGATGCTGACTACAGACGTAATAGACAATACATTAGACCTAGAAGAAGTTCTGTATCGCCCACAAGATGCTCAGCGTCCAAAGAAAAAGATGAAATAAAGACTGAAATTGAAACTGGAGGACTTTTAACAAAAAATGATAAGACTGTTGTTGACTTAACTAAAAACTATTACACTAGAAGTGGTAGATGTGTTAAAGTCCCTGATAGATTTAGTCCTTAAAAAATAAAAAAAAAATAATAATAAAAAAAAAGAAGGGGCATGTAATGTATATAACTAATTAGCCAATAATTAGTTATTACAAATCAATTATTATTTTAGTTATTTTTATGTGTTACTAATATTCCAACAGTTAGGTGCGGCAACATGTAACGTACAAAGTCAATTTGTATCGTTAACTTACCCTTGCTAGCTCCAGGGATTGTGGCTTCTTTCTGGTTTTTTCCTTAACTCCCCCCAAACAAATATATAAGGGCGCCAAAATACAGACAAGCAAATAGAAGATGTTAAATCAGTGTAAATTGTTTATTGCCAAAATTAGTAATTAAAGTTATTAATGAATTATTAGAGATTAACTAATTTCTTATCTTTTTTTTGTATCCAACTTCGGAACACGTCGGAAAGCCGGAATAAAGATGCGGATGGCAAGATGGTTTCTTTTATTTAAATGGTCTACAGATGCGGTTGGCAAGATGTCTTCTTAAAATTAAATGTTCTACAGATGTTGTTGGCAAGATGTTTTCTTAAAATTAAATGTTCTACAGATGTTGTTGGCAAGATGTTTTCTTAAAATGGTAAGCTGGTAGAACCTGCTTACAAAGCTTCTCTCCAAAAAAAATTAAGCTATTTATAACAGCCCTATCTTGGGACCCTTCAAAATTTGGCAATGGCCCTATGAATAAAAATTCACACCGTCAAAATTCCATCTCATTAAACCTTATTTTCGATTACAATCATCCAAAGTTTCTCCAAGTTCGAGAAAAGAAAAAAGTTAATCACTTTATCTGTTTACATATTTTTAACACAATAAAAACTGATTTAAACATGATTGTAATCGAAATAATTTAAAAGTTAGAATGATATAATTATTATAATCAATAAAATATATTCACCAAGTTTTCGACTATTACCAAAAATTTTAAACATTAATTTTTACTCACCAAATGAAGGGAGAAGAAATAAGAATAGTTCCGCAGACTATGAAGCACAAATTGTAAAGAGGATTAAGGTAGCGACACAATTTCCGAGAGAACAAAAGTTCCCTTCTTCTACTGAAATCCAATCTGCGACGACGCAACAAAACTCGGTAAATTAAAAATCAAACCTTCGTACGCCAGGCCAAAAATATCGTAGCAAAATAGACGAGAAATTAATGAAATAAAATATTATTAGGCCAGGCCAACAAATAACGATGTAATCGTTACACCACGGTAACCTGGCGGAAAAAAAAAGAATTGGAAATTCTTTTTTTTTTCTTTTATTAAAAGTTAAACTATTAAAATCCAAATACAATTAAAAAAGTAAATAATCAAAAACTGGTGAATCGGTAAAAAAAATAAACAACATTTAATGATTGAAGTTAACCACAAAGATTTGTGTAATAATAACAAAACATTCTCAAAAAAATTTAAAAACACGAAACCTTACTATTGAGTCACAATCGGTAAAAATAACTAAATAACTGTCCTATTTAAGGGCGTTTAAGAAAACAACGATAACGAGATGTAACAAAAGAAACAAGAGATTAATGTTCACAAAGTAGAGACATACAAGGCAAAAAGTCTATCTCCAAAAGTAAAATACCTTATCATAGCAACGAAGACAAAGATAAGACTGACGACAACAGAATCATTGAATACAAAAACAAAATACTCAACTTGAGTAATAAATACAAGCCCAAAGGCCAAGGAAATATTCAATGAACGAGATAAATTGAACCCAAATATCAGTTGAACGAAAATGTGACTGAACACTAAAAGATAAATCAACTAATATTCAGATCCAAAAATAAGTTGACAAGTCTTATCGCTAAGCGAACAAAAGACATATAAAAGATAGAAGGTAATTGCTATCCAAAAAGACAAGAAATAACTGGAGACAATGTAAAAGATAAACGAAAATATTTATCATTAAAAATGACAACCAATAACGGAAATAATGTGAACATTATTAATAGGACAGTTAATAAAAGTAAAAACGACGAAATCAATCAGGAACAGACAATAAATCTCACACGCTAAGAACACTGAAAGGCAATAATCAATAATTAAAGAAGGAGACAAAAAAAAAAATTTTGAAAAAAGGAACAAACTAAGAATTCAAAAATACAAAATTTTTTACTAACGTGGTGGTGCGGCACAGCGGAACAGCGACAGCCTGTACTCGCAAATAAATGCTATCCCAAGGTACAGTACTGACCTGAACTCACCAACCCTTATAAATTTTTTTTTTTTTTTTTTTTTAAAATTAAATGACAATTGAAGTTAATTAAAAAGAAGAAATGAATTTTGAAAAAGTTTTCGAATTAAAAAAAAGCTAAGAAATAGAAATTGAAATGTTAAAAAAACTAATGCCTTCAGTGAAGTGACTCCAGTGTAAAGAAATCAAAAAATTCAATCAAAAATAAGGAATTCAAACATGTTGAGAAAAGATAAAATATAAGACGATAACTTAATATTTTTCACAAACAAGTAACTACAAAAAATTACAAACAACGAAACATAAGAAAAATCACAAACATTTTATCAAAATGTCCTAGGTGTGTGAAGAAACAGTCCTAGATATTAAAAGTATTTCTGTACTTGGTGTATCACAAAATCAATACAGATAAAAAAATTGAAAGAATGGTATGTGGAAAACAAAAAAATCCCGAGTAGGTACACAAATTCATGGAAAGTCTGTATGTTTCCCAAAGATAAGCCCTAACGGCCGAAAAAGAAACCAATATAGACCATAATCCCACAACACAATAAGATAAGATAAGATAATTTCTATTGTGTCCCAACCATACGGAACACCAATAGAAGCGATAAGAAGCAGTTACTACCAACTGCTCCACGATAAAGAGGTCTCACGGACCCCTATAAGATACTAAGGTCTCACAGACCTTACACGGTAATAATGTGGTCTTCCAGACCACACCAAAAATATGCCCACGGCAAACAACGATAAGTACCCACACTCAAGATATAACAAAAATTTCCAAAAACCATTTTCCAAATCCTAACTGAAAGAAATGAGATAAAAGAGAGAAAAAAAAGAAAAACCAAAATACAGAAATGAAAGGAATTTAAAAAAAAAATTTGACTGTAGCTATCACAATCACACAATAAAGTCAAGAAAAAAGACAAAAGCTAAGATAGCAACGAAAAAAAAAGGACATAATGATAACACGACACAAACACTTCAAAATCTGCTAAGAAGCCGACATCAGCTAAGAAATACCGCCATAAGATAAGAAATAAACTCCCTAACACTAAATTCAATAATTAGAAATACTAATCTAAAATGTTGAGAAAATATCTCAAGAGACATTCTGTATAGAAAAATTATTAAACGGAAATGCAACAAAATTGTAAGGTAAAACAATATAGTAAAGATAATATTCTTCGATAAATAAGTTAAAGTTATTAACGAAATACACCAATTCATAGTGGTTTACCTTGAATCTATCGATAATGAATTCCAACAAAATAAAGAAATGATAAAAAATTAAGTGTTAGTAAAGCAATTAAGAAAATATTTGCATGTCTGTATTTAAATTTGATGGAAAAAAATTTAAAATTACTTAAATTAATGAAATTGTTAGAAGAAGCCTCAAAAAAAACCAGAATCTTAGTTGGGCGCCAAATTGTAACGTACAAAGTCAATTTGTATCGTTAACTTACCCTTGCTAGCTCCAGGGATCGTGGCTTCTTTCTGGTTTTTTCCTTAACTCCCCCCAAACAAATATATAAGGGCGCCAAAATACAGACAAGCAAATAAAAGATGTTAAATCAGTGTAAATTGTTTATTGCCAAAATTAGTAATTAAAGTTATTAATGAATTATTAGAGATTAACTAATTTCTTATCTTTTTTTTGTATCCAACTTCGGAACACGTCGGAAAGCCGGAATAAAGATGCGGATGGCAAGATGGTTTCTTTTATTTAAATGGTCTACAGATGCGGTTGGCAAGATGTCTTCTTAAAATTAAATGTTCTAAAGATGTTGTTGGCAAGATGTTTTCTTAAAATTAAATGTTCTACAGATGTTGTTGGCAAGATGTTTTCTTAAAATGGTAAGCTGGTAGAACCTGCTTACAAAGCTTCTCTCCAAAAAAAATTAAGCTATTTATAACAGCCCTATCTTGAGACCCTTCAAAATTTGGCAATGGCCCTATGAATAAAAATTCACACCGTCAAAATTCCATCTCATTAAACCTTATTTTCGATTACAATCATCCAAAGTTTCTCCAAGTTCGAGAAAAGAAAAAAGTTAATCACTTTATCTGTTTACATATTTTTAACACAATAAAAACTGATTTAAACATGATTGTAATCGAAATAATTTAAAAGTTAGAATGATATAATTATTATAATCAATAAAATATATTCACCAAGTTTTCGACTATTACCAAAAATTTTAAACATTAATTTTTACTCACCAAATGAAGGGAGAAGAAATAAGAATAGTTCCGCAGACTATGAAGCACAAATTGTAAAGAGGATTAAGGTAGCGACACAATTTCCGAGAGAACAAAAGTTCCCTTCTTCTACTGAAATCCAGTCTGCGACGACGCAACAAAACTCGGTAAATTAAAAAGCAAACCTTCGTAGGCCAGGCCAAAAATATCGTAGCAAAATAGACGAAAAATTAATGAAATAAAATATTATTAGGCCAGGCCAACAAATAACGATGTAATCGTTACAAACACTGCTAGAGAAGTAGTGTCTAACATGTGCTATGTTGTACTCGGTCGTTTTGATATTGCTATTGCTTTTTATTATTAGTATTAGAACTAATATAGTTCTTTGTGACTTTGGTGTAATATTAAAGTATATTCGGAAACCTACAAGTGAAGTTTTCATTATATTCCCTAATTATAGTACTAAACATTACAAAATATACGATAATTTCTACTTAGAGCTTTCCGCAATATGAATTTTGACAATTTTTAATGGTTTTTTCCATTTTTTCAGGAGCTCTCGTTGTAGATGAGATTCAAATTAGCGAGGGGATCTGCTTTGATCAAAAAAATATGACGGTTCTAGGGTTTACCGACCTAGGCCAATACACTCCAGAAAAACAAAAAAAAAGTCGAGGTGATCACGCCCTGGTGTTCTTGTTTCAACCATTCCAAGGTCGATGGGTGCAAAGCATGGGTGCCTTTGTCAGCAAAGGAGCAGCAAATGGCGACGTTTTATTTCAACTTATCGCCGAATGCACAATTTTATTGGAAAATAGTGAATTCTTCGTTGATGTTGTCACTACAGACGGGGCCAATTGTAAATAAAAATATGTGGAAGAAATTTGGGCTCAAAGACATCGACTGCAGTTGCGTACACCCTTGCGCAAAGGAAACCGATTTTGACGATGAACCTTCTACTGAAGGGCGACGTTTGCGGTTTTGTTCAGATTTTTCACATCTTGTGAAAAATTTGCGAAACTTCATAATGTCCAATCAAGAAATTATGGTAAAATATATCTGCAAATGGTCTTTTGTTTATGATGCAAATATTTTTTCAACATTTTTTTAAATATCCTATTTTCCCTTAGACCCCCGACGGAGTGTTAAAAAAAAACTTCAAGGCAGTACTCGCTTGTGATGGTGGCACAAATCACTTGGGATTCAAGATTGCCCACAAACTCACTCCCGAACATTTGGATCCCAAAGTTTTTCCCCAAAGTTTTTCAAAAAATGCATGTCAGTCGAGCAGTTGAGGTAATTTTTATCATTAACTGAACAAGCAAACTCTTATTCACGCAAGATAAACTCCAACAAAGGATTCATTCAATATTCAATTTATCTGTTATTCTAGGTGTTTGCATCTGAAGTGGCATGTGCGATGAAAATATACAAAAATCAGCATCCTGATTTGGAAGATTGTGAGTCTACTATAAAGTTCATTGAACCTGTGTATTCCCTGATAACGGCCATGACGTCACGCAGTGCTTTGAATTCGTTGAAAAAAGACAACGATAGTTATCAGGTATGAGCTCAAAGTTAGGAAAAATATTAAAATATGTGCAAGTATATCTAAAATATTCATTAAAATATCTATTTAACATTTAACTGCAGCCGTAGACAAGTTGATTTGACAAAGTTTAAACACAATACAAGAAGTTTAATTTTTAAAGTTGTTCAAAATTTTTATTGTATTTTGTTTTTTCAGACAATCAGCAGTTTCATATCATATATGGATCTCTGGGAAACGCAATGCAAAGAAAAAAACTATAAGTTCAGGCCTTCAAACACAGCCACAGGTTTGAAGGTCACGTTGCGCACAACCCTGGAAGTAATGATTTTTCTGACGAATCAATGTCATTACACGTTCTTGATGACTTCGCGATTGAACCAGGATGCGCTCGAGGTAATGTAGCAGATACACTACAAATTTTTTTCTTCTACTATATAATCTACTATTTGTGTGTCTACTTGTAGGGGCTTTTCGGTATGATACGAGCTTGTTGCGGATCGCATGACAAACCAGATCCCATACTATTCATCCAAATGTACAGATTTTTGTGCTTCTACTCGATGGTGAAACCTCTAAAAGGTTCTAATGTGGAAGGGATTGAAATATTCGAAACCCTACTAACAATGAACCAAGCCAAAACCCACGAAAATGTTGATGATTTCAACAAAATGTTGGACAAGCTAATCGACGGGGGCGAAGAACGCACAGAAAGTCGTGGAGTGCGTCATGAGCATGATTATCGTGTAGTTCGTTTGAACTTATTCGCTCAGTCATACTTTTCGGGGTTTGTTGCAAGAAAAGTCGGACTTTGGACTGAGTGTGGTGATTGCATTGCATCGGTGACCAAAAAGGAAGGAAATTCTGAGAAAGACATCATGATCAATTACATGAATAAAGGTTTTTTGATCTATCCTTCCGATCAACTGGTGAATCTTCTTGTCACTCTGGAAATGGCCGTCCTGCAAACTATTGGAGAAGAACAAATGAATATTTACACCTTCCAACATATTGTACAAAATGTGGCTATGGAAAAATTGACATTTGTCGGGTGCCCGATCCATCAAAAACAGCTTACGAAGAGCATCGTAAGCTACTATCTTGCCGCAAGAACAAAAATTTTGTGCAAAATGCACAACAAAAAAAGGAAAGTTCAATGATGTTTGGTTCTTCTTGCAATGTATTTTTGTGTAAAATCGATTCCAAAAAAAAGTATTACTACTGGAGGTAGCAATATGACCATTGTAAAAAAGTTTTCTGAAGTAATTGTTTAAGCGTAATAAATTGAAAAAGATTTATTGAATTAAAAAACAATGACTTTTTTAAAAAACCTTCTCACGCTACAGTTGGTCGATTTACAATTTCTTGTATCATACTATGTCTTATTCTGCAATAAAGTTTGGAACAACAGGATTTTCGATTAGAATTGAAAATACTGCATGCTTGTATGGAAAAAACACGCAGATATGAAAAGAAGGATATTTTATTCAATATTATTATATTAAGTCGACATGTTATGCTATTTTCAAGGTATATAATATTATACACGCTTTATAAAAGTTCTAAATTGCTCAAAAAGTTATAATGCAACAATTAATTAAAAAAAAAGGATACTTAAAGTACATTTTTTCATAATTATCTACAATTGATTTGTAATATAAATCTGTATATCAGCGAAACATTAATATATGATTGTCAATGTTGTATACATTCCTGCTACAATCGATCAAGTTGACAATTTTCACCGGTGTTTTGATTAAAGCAATGCGATATCTTAATACGCAATTGAAAAAAATAAAAACTTGCACAAACAACTACAATATGTTTGCGATCAACTATATAAAAAAAGATAGTCAAAGTACGTTTTTTCATAACTGTCAAAAAATTATTTAGATTATTAACCCGTATATCAGTCAAATAAATGCATGATTCCCCATTTACACATATATCTACACCAATCAATTGAGTTTACAATTCTCACCGGTGTCATTATTTATAAATTGAGGTATCTTAGTTAAAGTTTCGAGAATTTTCTTAACATTCCTGAAAGTTTCCGGGGTATTCCAAGTGATTCATGATAACAATTCACCGCAGTAATACACCTTGGAATCCACGTTGGAATCAAAAGAAACCAGCAATGAAGCTTTCAAATTGTCCTCAATTCTTATAAATGCCACAGAAACATCTCGATGTAAAGCTACAGTCCACCGCTCGTTTGGCAATTTAAATGACAGCAAATTATCTTGTATTTTCTTAAACATATTGTTTTCCCCGAGGTTTTTGCAATGTTCTACTTCCATTTTACGGTAGTAAATATAGTACAGATGCGTCGCGATCCGTACTCTAAAAACGTTTTTTAAATCACCACTCCACATATCTCGACAAGGCAAATTTAGATCTCACTTTTACCTTTGTTTAATTCTCTGTTCATTCAGTATTAAATTTACCCGTAATTGTTATATACTGATTGAAAAAGTTTTATTTCAGCTCATTTTCTATCCACAACGCTTTGACATTTCGAACTGTTTTGGCAGTTCACCAAAACAAACCAAACACCAGCACGCTACTGACTTTCTCACTCTTGAACGAACAGTGGGAAGAACAGAGACAGCGCTAATGCGCAGTAGCTCTTTGCGCCAGTCCAGTCTCTCGCCTTGCTCACATTGCTTCCGTTTTCATTGCACACGGCAGCTTATAGTTCAACATAGGAAGTGGAGCATCCTTCTTAAATACGTTCTTGGTTAGAGTGTTACCAGAAGATTTTCGGGTTAAGTTTTAAATCACAGTGCATCTGTATCAATTGTTTTTGGATTTTTGAAACTAAACCTTATTATCCATTCGAATCGTAGTTGGAATTAGATTCTGTTGATATTTGAGTAGTTGATTCGAAAGGATCCTCGTGGGAGGGATTTTATGAGATCTTCTGTCGGTAAGTAACCCGTCTTTTATTCATGCTACTTGTCCGATTCTTATGGTTTTCTCTTTCTTTTCTATCTCCGGCGAAATGTAGATAAGATTACGGTACAGTCAGCGAGATGTTTAGCTAATTTGCTACCGTTCAAGACCGGCGAATCGCAGCCTAGTGTGGCGGTGGCAGAATCACCTATCAGTACAGTTAGCAACGCTCACGTTATTACACACTCTTACCAGACCGGGGTGTCGCAATTCTAGAGGAAAACCCTATTACATTAGGTGAGTTATAATGTTATATATTAATAACGCCATATAGTTGCAATTTTAATTTTTATATCTTGGTTTTACCTGTGTTTTTCATTGTGTATTATATGTGCAGTATTATTTTAAGAAACTAGACTATTCTTTCAGCTCCTTTGCGCTATTGCTAAACAATTTTATGTTAAACCTTAATTTAGTTTATTGCTGTAATTCCGTTATGGCTAGTAAGTCATATTTAAGTTTGTTAAGTGCATTTAAGTCATTAGTTTCGATTAGAAATTGTAAAATTCAGAAATATCAGCTTCTAACTTCTAAAACTTGTGTAATTCGTTTAAATTCATTTCATTCTTTCATTGTTAAGCAAATATAAATTAATGTGTTTAAGTTGTATTAAAATCAGTAAATAAGCATAACTGTATTAAATTAATTAACTCAAGGAGCCATGATAATCTGCCTAAGCTTATTGTTAATTTAAATTACAATTTTTAGGGTTCTTGGAACGAGCTTAATTTTTCTAGGTACGGGCCTAAGCTTTGGTAGGGGCCTATTGTCCATTCGGGCCTGATTATATGGTATAGGCTGATTTCTGTTACGGCCTAGATTATTTTGGGTTCAGGCCTAATTGTTGTGGAACACCTGAAGCCAAGGACTGGAGGAGATTAACTTCGGAAACGATCAGATAAGCTTTAGGCCTTAAATATCATTACTTTAATTTTTATTTCTCTGATTGTAAAATTGTATATTTTATTGCGGTGTTAATCATTTGTAAACTATTAGTTTAAGTAGAGTGTGTGATCATACAATAAGGGGTACTATTTCACTAGGTAACCATTGTTAAGGCGCTAGGGTTAGCAGAAGTATAAACCCATACCATCATTTTTTTTTTTATTTATTAAAGGAGGGTCTAGTTTTGATATTTTTCGTTTTATTTAGCTCACTTTAACGTTATCCTACTCGCAACTCAATTAATCTTGATTAAGTTTCTAAGATATTAAATTATCTCCAGTGAGATAGGTCAGTGCCTGGACCAACAGGGGTTTCCGATTTTATCCGTTTAAATCGGTGGCGCGACTCACTCTTTTTTTGCCCTTACCCTCTACGGCTGAGCTGGGCACTAATTTGCCAGTAGAAAAACCACTTACCGATCTCATCTGGAATTGAACTTCTATTTGAAGAACTAGAATAATTTTTCAATTTTTTTTTTATTCTTTTATTTCACTGAAAGTACGTGGCACTACGATTTTGAATAATATATAAATATCTACAAAAAATGCCGCGACAGCATATGTCTAACTGTTATAATTACGTCACAATAACTATTTTTTAATTTTTTTAAAAGTTTTTATCTTGGTATTAATCCTTATCAAAATAACTTATTTCATAATCACGACAGATATCACAAATTTAGCATGTGCAATGGGACGAGGCTACTTATAAAGAAATTAAAGGACAATTAAGTTGTAGCAACCATTATAACTGAACCACCAGCTGGTCAACTAGCTCATACAATGAGGATACCGATGATCCCAACTGATCTACCAAATCCATTTAAACCGCTTTAATTTCCTATCAAAATATCTTTCGCTTTTACTAATAATAAGTCTCAAGGTCAAACCTTCCAATTAGTAGGGATCGGTTTTCCTCATGGCCAACGGCCTAAGGCGGGTCAGAGCACCTGAAAATCAATTTATTTTGCTGCCAGAAAATAAAACAACATGTAATATTGTTTACAGGGAAGCGTTGACCCAATAAATTTAATTGCTTTTGTTATTTTTCTTTAATCCCCGTGCAAAGTCGGGGCGTGCTGCTAGTACTCGATAAAGTAGAACTAGGAGAATGCCTTAACCTTAAAATTTAAATTTTTTTTTAGGTTATAATTTTAACCGGTGGCTTCTCGTAGCTGTTTTTTGGTAAGAATTGATTGTTTGTAAATGTTTTTTTTATAAAACTGTTCATTAAGATGTGTTTATGGATTTTGTTTAAAAATTTTGATTATAAAATCAGTTTTTTTATGTGAAATTTACATTTTTGTTAAATGGTGGTTGAAAGTATGAATTTTCTTGTTTTTTTAAGTAAGCTTTCTTTTTTCATTGAAATTTTTTATATAAAATCGTTGACTATTGCGTGTTTCTTGATTTTATTTTAAAATTTCTGCACCAAAATTAGTTTCTTTTGTGAAATTAGCATTTTTGTGGATGTGTAGATTTTCTTGTTGTATGGGGTAAGTTTTTTTATTTTTATTAAAACTTCTTGTATAAAATCGTTTATTAAGACTCTTTTTTTGGTTTTCTACAAAAATCCGGCGTTAAAATCATTTTTGTTTTTGTGTATGAAAATTACACTTTATTTGTGATGTTAGGAAATTTTGATTTTTGTAGTTTTGTGGGTAATTTATAGTTTATTTTGTTTACTTTTTATGATAAAATCCTTTCTTGGTTTTTCTACAAAAAATTTGGCGTTAAAATCAGTTTTTTTGTACAAAATTTGCGTTTTTTGTTGTGAGGTTAGAAGGTTTTAAATATTTGAAGTTTTTGGGGTAATTTTTTAGTTTTTTGAGTAATTTCTTTTAATAAAAACGATAACTAAAAAGGATTCTTGGGTTTTCTTTAAAATTTAGGCGTTAATATCAGTTTTTTTTATGAAATTTGCATTTTTAGATGTGACTGTAGAAATTTTGTAATTTTTATATTTTTGGGATAATTTGTTATATGTTAATTATTTAGAAAATAATTTTCCAATATATTTCAGCTGAAAAAAATTCCATAATGGATGTTTCCAAAGAAAACAGAGAACCTGGAATTAAAATGAATCAAATTGAAATTTATAATGAATTTAGTATGATCAAATTGTATCATTGGAAACATTTTGTGTATGGAAAATGTATAAAAAATTGTTGAAAGTTACAGAATTAAAAAAAACAGAATTGTTCATTAAATAAAACACAAAAATAACGAAATATCAATTTAAAAAAATATATTTTTTTAATTTCAGGTGAGAATATCGGAGGAAATATAGATGATTATATAATTGAAGAAGAAAAAATAGAAATTGTGGAGGAATCAAAACCCGAATTGCATTGTTTCGATCAGATGGAAATAAGTAAGCTCATATATAATTATATTTTATATCATTTTACCTCCAAATCTTTTTTTTATTTACCTGAAATTTGGTTTTTGGTTTTCAAGAGAAATTAGAAAAAGATCGGGTTTTTTCGAAAAATCATTGTATTTTAGTTCTTTTTTTGATTTTTTGCGAAATTTAAAGTATTTTTGAATTAGGATCAAATTTCTGATTAAATGGAAAACACTGTATTTTCATTTCTTTTTTTGTTTTCAAGATGTGAGAAATTTGAAAAAAGCATGGGCGTTTTTTCGTAAAATCCTACAGAACTCCTGGAATAACGTCGATAATAATTATTGGTGCTGTTTTTAAAATCTTTCTACTTGCTACTATAGAGATAACTTATTTGTTTCCTTCCAATAGACACTTTTTAATACATTCAGATGGTTCTCCTTTCTTCTACTCTCGATATTCAATTTTAGTGTTTCATAAAAAACAAATTGATGTTAATGAAGTATTATTTACATTTCGAAAATTTGTCAAAATATATTAGCAAACAATTATGTAAAAAACTTATATATTAAACCATTACATTTTAGTTGAAGAATACGAAAACTCGAAACAATTCGTAACAATGGATAATTCTTCAATTAATTCTTTAACTACTAAAAGCAATGAAGATGATGAAAGTGAAATAGTAAGTTCAAGTCAAACTACTCTTGACAGAAATTTTGAATTTGAGTGTATAAAAGAACTATTGCACTCTATTTGTGATTTACCCGATTTTAAAATGGAATATCAAGATTTTGATGAAGAATTACATTCAGAGCAGAATTCAAATTGTAAAAAGCGTAAGTATTTGTTTAATTAACATCCTCATAAGAATGTTTAATATTCTTACATTTCATTTGTTATTTTGATAAATATGATTATTGAGCCATTAGGTCGTCGATAAAAGTACTTCAAATAGTAGCAAGCTCATGCAAGTTTCATCGAAATGTTATTTATATTTATTAAATCAACTTGTTTTAAGTCTATTTATGATTCGTAACTGTCTCTAACATAATTAGTTCATTAACATCTTCTTTTTCTGCTTTTCCATTAATGGATATTAGCTATCACATAGTTCAACTCTTCCCTGTTTCTGTTGGCGGTGAACAAATTCCCTATTGTTCGTAGCTCTGTTTATTGTTTCACATCTCTTTCTACAAAATTCCTCTTTTCCCTTCGATCTTTCCTTTAAATATCAGATATCTTTTGTTTTTTATTACGTGTCCTGAATATACTGCTTTCTTGCGCTTAATGGAGATAAGTAATTCGCGATCTTACACATTAAACCATTAAATTTGTTTATTTTTGATTTCAGTTGAAGAACGGATACCAATGGATAATTCTTCAATTAATTCTTTAACTACTAAAAGTGAAATGTTAAGTAGTGAAGATAATGAAAGTTGTAAATCAAACTAATCTTGAATTTGAGAATCAACAAAAATTATTGCACTCTATTTGCGATTTACCGGATTTTCTAATGCAATTTGAAGATTTTGATGACGAATTATATTCAGAGCGAAGCAATAAAAAATATTCCCGAAAACAAGATCCAAGTTTTAAAAAGGGTAAGTCTTTGTGTAATTAACATCGTTATTTCTAAGAAATGTCAAATGTTAGTTTAATTTAATGTATACGGTAGGCAACCAACATAATAATACAGGTTTCTATTTACTTACTCCACTAGTTTAGTAAATAAAACCATAACACAACTACTCAATAATTTGACACTTATTGACAGAGTTATAGGTTAAAAAATACGCAATTTACTTATGAGTCGTGGGTAATAAAATTAACGTACTTTAACATTTCAGAATATTATGGGTCTAACATGTAATTCATTTTTTTCTAATATTTACTATGCTTTAATAATAATAATAATAAAATTTTTAACTGTTTATGTGAAGTATTTTTGATAGCAAAATATAATTCTTCATTGCTATGGTTAAAGACGTAATTTTTATTTATTTTTATTTATTTATTTACTTACGGAATTCTCCATTTTGTACAAAAAACATAATACAATCCCTTCCCTAATATTATAAATGTGAATGTAAGTTTGTTTGTTACGCTTTCACGCGAAAACTACTTAACCGATCATCATGAAACTTTGTACACATATTCTTGGAGGTATTAGAAGTAACATAGGATACTATTTATTATATTTTTTACGAAAACTAAAAAAATTGTTTGTCAAAAAATCTTAAAAACTAGCTTTTTCAACGCCATCTAGCGGTTCAGTAATGAAGTTCCAACCCTGAGTAGGCCACCGTAAGGTGGCGCAGTTAATATCTTATATATTAAAACTAGCAATTACGACTTAATAAAGTACTATGGCGCCACCATTAGGTGGAGCAGTTTTGTGCGGTACGAAGTCCGCCGGGTCAGCTAGTATTATTATAAGTTCGGTTAATACCCGCATGACCCCCCGTGGGAAGCATATGATAATCATTAATAATAAGTTGTTGCATTTCTTTATCCGTAATATTTTGAGCACTCTGAATTACTGATATTTTTATACCTGAATTTTTAATATTATCGGGAACTTTAAAAAATCTTTTATGAAAGATGCGCATTTTTTATTCGTAATTATCAACAATTCCGGAATTTTTTTACTTTGACAAATTTTTTTCAGGGCTTTAAAAGTTGTGCCTAGGCCAGACTTTGTTAAAGTTGCCTGATTTACATATATAATATTTGACTTTTTATCAAATATAGTGTTCCTATAATTTTCATAATATATTTCTGTTTACATATTGACTAACTTATTAAAATAACTATCAGTAACAAAACGCAATTCGACGCATTCTGCTGGAGGTTTTAATAATTTCACTACTCCAGGGTGATCAAGCTTTTCGTTATTAGGAGTGTTCACTTTTTGCTCTTGAGGATCTTGTCACTACATTTATGTTTTCGGTGTGCAAAGTTGCTTTGGTTCATCTGAAGTAATTTTGATCCGCGACAGAGCATCTGCTAGTACCTTTTCTCGCCTTTTACGTATTCTATAGTAAAATCATACTCTTCCAATATCAGTCTGAATTTGGTTAACCGGGTAGAGGATTAGACATTCCAAAAAGGTACAGTAAGGGTTTATGATCCGATTGTATTACAAAATTTCTGCAAAACAGGTACAGTCTAAACTTTTGACTGCCCAGCAGATAGCTAACAACTCTTTCTCTATTGTGCAATAATTTTTTTTGGCTTTGTTGATCTGTCGACTTGCAAAAGCAATAGGTCGATTATCGTTATTTGTTAGTACAGCTCCTAGCGCTAGTTAAGAAAATTAATCCGTAAACTAATTTTTTAAAAACTTTATTTTTACAATTGAACGAAGTGAACGATTAGAAATGCAAACAGAGAATGAAAAAATTATTATAAAGTACAGAAAAGTAGCAAAGAATGCGGATTCGCTGAGTTTACATTATTTATCACACATTAACAGTTTCTTAACATATAACTCCTCCCTCCTTAAGAGAAAACACTACGGATGAAGTCGGGTGGTTTTCTTCTGTGGTCTCTTCTTTCTTGGGGTGGCTCTTCCTACAATACCAAACAATAATGACAGTTCCAGTGACTAGTAGAACAATGAGTAAACTAGGTGTATTCCAAACGATAGGGTGAATTGGGTTACTATATTGAATCGAATTAGCTTCTGATTTCAGTTCTTGAATTGATTTAGTATTGATAGATTTTAATTTTAGTATTGGATTACTGGAATGTTCTATCTTGTATTCTTCGTCGATTTTCAGTTCAGGCAAAATTAGTGGGTTGCCCCGGATGTTGTCCTCTATGTTGGTGAAAGTAATATTGTTTACAATGACCGTGCAGTTTTTGGGTAACTTGAGCAGGGTGTTACTTCTAGTCCCGAAAACTCTGGATTTTTCGCAGTGTGACTCAGTTTTAATGGTTTTATCGGCTGGTAATAATAATATGAATCTATCATTTAATTGTTCAACAATTGGGTGGTCCAACATTGCTTCTTCGGCTCTGCAGTTTGGTTTATTCGCTTGTATCAATGGTATGATGCAATAATAGCAGGCGATTTCAACATAAACATGCTGGAAAACTCCCATCATGCGAAAAGAATTTTAAATATTACAACTACATTAGGATTTAAGCAAATTGTAACTAAACCTACACGATGTACTAGTGACTCTAAAAGGTTAGTTGATCATGTTTATACAAATTTTTCTGAGATAAAAGAAACAGATAGGATGTATCCAATCATAGGTGATCATGAAACTATTGGAATACAGTTAAACTATAGAAGCACAACAACAGAAGAAAAAAAATATTTTAGAGACTTAAGTGCTTCTAAACTCCGAGAAATCAGTCTAGAATTAATAGAAAAAGAGTGGAATTATTCATCAACTGACGTAAATACTCTATACGAAAATTTTAATCAGAATGTAACAGAAGTTATTGAAAAGATATCACCACAAAAAGAAGTTTGTTTCAGAAAAAATCATCTGTGGATTGATGAGGAAATAAGAAGAGAACAGAAGGAGAGGGATAGATTGTATAATATTTTTAAATTTACAAATAGTATCAACGTTTTTGGGGACTACAAGAAACAAAGAAATAAAGTTGTTGCTATAATGCGCAAGAAGGAGAAGGATTATTACGAAAGGAAAATTAGTGAAAATCGCCAGGATAGTAAGAAAATGTGGAAAACTCTTAAACAAATCGTAAATAAAACCAATAAATGTATAGATTACTCGTGCATCGATACCGGAAAAACGAATGAAAATATAGAAACTTCATTAAATAACTTTTTTGTAAACAGTATCCAGGACATCGTTAAAAGTATTCCTTCACCAGATGATGAATTTACAGAAGTAAAATTTAAAGTAAATACCAGATTTGCAGGGTTCGAAAAAATTTCATTAAATAAGTTAAAGAAAACAATAAATAATTTAAAAAATAAGGCAACGGCGGATGCGGTGTTGTCTGTAAATACACCCAAAAATTTATTTGATATGGTTGGTTATCCTTCGTTAAATATAATAAATACATCACTGGAAACTGGAGTCGTGCCTAACGCGTTTAAAAGTAGTGTTGTTATACCAGTGCCAAAAGTTAACTATCCCAAGAAGCCAGAGGAACTACGGCCGATAAATCTACTCCCTGTTGCTGAAAAAATTTTAGAAGTCTTAGTGCATGAGCAGTTAATGCAGTATTTAGAAGAAAACTGCATATTCTATGCTGGTCAATCTGGATTCCGAAGCAAACATTCCTGTGAAAGTGCGTGTCAGTTTGTATTGTCAAAGTGGAAAAAACAAATTGATGAGGGTAACATTATTGTAAGTGTTTTTATAGATTTAAAAAGAGCATTTGAGACCATAGATCCGAAAAAATTGATAGAAGTTTGTAGAGTATACGGAATAGAGGGGACAGTTCTTAGGTGGTTAGAAAACTATTTAAGTGATAGACATCAATCGACTAAAATAGATGGTAAAATATCACAAAAAGCTGAGGTTAATTGTGGCGTGCCTCAGGGAAGTGTTTTGGGTCCTCTACTTTTTATACTCTACATAAACGATGTAAATAGATATATATGTAATAGTTTTATTAATTTATATGCAGATGATACGGTTGTGTCAGTATCAGGAACAAACTTTGAAGACGTAGTCCAAACAATAAATAAAGATCTAAACATCTTAAAAAATTGGTTAGGGTATAAAAGATTAAAATTAAATCCTTCTAAAACAAAATGCATGATTCTTGGTACAAAGCATAATTGTAAATCATTTGTTCAGGGTAATTTTGAAATAAAAATCGATTCTGTGCCAATAGAACAAGTGCAAGAAATAAAATATCTAGGAGTCATACTAGACCCTCAATTAAATTTAAATGTCCATGTAGACTATATGTGTAAGAAATTGGGGAAAAAATAGGATATTTTGGGAGGATAGCGTATAAATTATCAGACAGGTCGAGACGTATAATTTATAATGCGATAATATATCCCCAGTTTATATATTGCATTTCACTATTAATATATTGTACTAATGAGAACATAAACAAAATTCAAATTTTACAGAATAGAGCCATGAGAATATTGCTAAAATGCAGTAGGTATACTGGTATAAATGATATGTTATCCAGATTGAAATTTCTAAATATAAAACAAATGGTTGAGGAAGCCAATTTGGTTTTTATTCATAAAATAAAAAATAATTTAATACCACAATTTATGTCAGGATTTTTAATAAAAAGATCTGATATGATGACCCATAATTTGAGAACGGGAGCAGATTATTTTATCGATCGGTATCATACAAATATATTTGAGAAATCATTATTGGTAGAAGGGTTACGGCTGTATAATTCTCTTCCTACAGATATTAAAACAATAAAGAATATAGGTATCTTTAAAAATAAACTTAGAAAAATGTATTTTCAAGTCTAATGTTAATTTTGTACACGATTTTATTTTTTTTAAAACTGTTATCTTTAACAAATTGTAATATTGTAGCTAAAAAGCTAAAATAAAGCATCTATTTATTTATTTATTTATTTATCTGTTGTAATTTTATCTTTTTGTGTACAGAAATAAATTCGCTCCACTGCTGGGCAGGGTTCTAGCTCGTACTGGTAGTCTTGCGTACCGAGTATAAGGTAAGGGTGTTTTGGGATAATTATGGAATTTTGGTAAGGAAGGCCAATGATTTGAAACATATGGTAGATATTTTCGTTTAAAATAGGTAAATGCAAAACAAAAATTGTTTTAGATTGACTTACGGATATCTGAACACCTATTAATTGATAGTAGTTATATAAGTTATTAAATTTATGAATTCTATTTGTATAAATCTTTTCTGCGTATTTTACTAAAGTATGTAGTTGGTCAATGTTTAAAATAGCTGTATGCAATTTTCCTAATTGTCCAAATATAATCGCATTTTCCAATTTATCTAAAAAGTTAATTAAATTCTGACAGTTTAGTATTACTTGATCTAAAGCGTTTTGAAGTGATATGTATATGTAGATATCGTCAGTGAAATTATTGATTTTTTCAGTTAATTGATTCAGTTTACCATTGATTAACAATTGATTGTCTCGAAAATCAGTTATAGTTTTATTATAATGTTGAATTAAATGTTTACTTAAGGAAGTTTGGAGGTTTAGCTCTTGATAGAGAGATTTTTGATTTTGAGTGAGTTGTCGAATTTGTTCATCATATCGAATTTCATCGTCATGATCTAAAGTGCCAAATAACCATTTACTTGCGGTTCCAATGCCATCTATAAGGCCTCTCTTAAATCTATTTGTAGGTAAAAGATTATTTAACTTAGTGTTTGCCATATTAATAAGATATTCGGTGTGTGATAGTAAATAATGTATTTCTTGAGATTCGTGTAAGAGCTTTTTATGATTTGCAATAATAACTATTTTTTGATAAAATGATTTGGTGTTGTTAATTTGCGCGACTAATAGATTAGTTTCAATATAGTGGATAAAAGTATGCTTAGTTTCAATTAACTTCGTTTCTCCTAATTCTAGGGGTAAAAGGGGAGTACTTAAGTTTATAATTTCTACGTCACTACTTATGGGATTAAGAAGTGGAAGGATTAATATTAGATATATCAGTGTCCTTTGGGTTTCCACTTTTCTCCTGCAAAGAAGTTTTATTAGTAGATATTGGTCGTTTTACTTTGGATTTATGCAAAACTAGTTTTTTACTAGTTACTACTTTATTTCCTAAGTCTTTACTAAGGGATGCTCTGATATGTCTGGGTTTCGATTTATTACGTCCAGCTTCCCTATTTTTAATGAATATGTCTTGTCCTACTTCGTAAGCCTGAGGTTCTTCGCGTGATTCATTTCGCGATTCTATTTAATCAAATCAAAAGGATCTAAAGCTTTGGTGTCTCCAAGGATAATGTCGTAGGGTTTGCATTTTGTAACACTATGAATTGATGAATTATAGCCTATCACAGCAAAATGAACAAGTTGTCTTATCGTCGTTTGGGAATACTGTAATTTTAGGACTCTTATGTTTTCTAAAAGGGAGAGATGAAATCTTTCTACCGGGCTGTTGCTTGTAGAATTTTTTGGTGTTGTGAAATGCAATCGAATTTTATGTAATTTACAAAATTCTTTAGCTAATTCGCATTTGAATTCAGTACCGCTGTCGCAGGTGATAGCTTGAGGAACACCAAAGTGGGAAATAAAATTACTTAATCCTTCTAGGATATTTATCGCACTTAAATTTGGTTGTATTAGGTAGGGTTGTCCGTATTTCGAAAAGGAGTCGAGTATTGTCAAAAATTTTGTTTTGCAAACTTGAAATACGTCAATATGTATTACCTCAAATGGTTTCGAAGGTGTAATCGTAAAAGCAAATTTTATTCTAGGAGGATGTCTATCGTATTTGGCTTCCTGGCAAATATGACAAGCGTTTATATATTTTGTGATATCAGATTTAGCGTTCGGCCAATAATACTTATTTTTTAGAGCTTCAGTTGTCTCGTTTATACCTCGGTGGCAAGTTTTAGTCTCATGATGATATTTTAGAATATTGTACTGTTCGTCTGGATCTTCTATGTCGACTACTAATTTTCGGGAGATTATTAATTTGTAGGCGTGGTTTTTGAATGTATTTTGAAGGGTTGTAATTACTATAGGAACTAGATCTAAAGTCGATTCTTTAATATGAATGCAGTACAATTTATTGGGATGTACGTAGTCTTTAAATAAGTTAATTATTTCGTAAGTTAATTTGTCTTTACTATTTGTCAAATGTGCAGTAATTCGTGTTTTACTACCAAAATGTTGGCTGATACTTGTATAAAAAGAATTAGCTTTTCCTTGTTTAATAATTATTTGATTATTATAAGAGTTGGTACAGTGTTCGGTAAAGGGGATTTCAAGAATAGGGTTTTCGGCAGCGGAGTGTACTGTCTCGTCGTCGTTGTCTTGATTTTCTATGTGTTCACTAATTGGTAAGTGTTCGGTGTTTTTGTTAAGAGTTTCGGTAACATTTTCTACAGTGTTGAGATTTTGATTGTCAATGTTGTCAATAAATTCTAAAAAGGATTGTTTGTCTTCGTCAGTTATTGTGTTCTGTAAGTCATCTTCAGTTTCTATCGATCAAGTTCTGTAGATAGTTGTGGATATCGTAATTTATGTTTCCCGTGTTAACTATCATTGATTCAATGTCACTGTTCTCGATCATGTTAATCTCGTTTTTATTGTTATAATTCATTTTATTATTGGGTATGGGAAGAATATTTTCGATTGTATAAAATTCGTAATTTTGTTTAGGAAATTCTGTAAGAACGGTAACATTTATAGGCTTATCTAATGTCAAGTTAATTCTTTTATTCGTGTTATTTCTAATCTCCGTTTTCGCAAAACCGTGTTTAGCGTATGTTAAAGTTTCTGGGAAATAAAGTTGATCGAGTTTCATCTCTGGTATATCACCGTCGCCGACGTAATCTATGGGAACTTTAACAGCAATGACCTCGTTGGCGTCTTCCGATATCAGGTGTTTCGACTGGTCTAGTTTATAAAAAATAGGAATTTTTACAACATTATTTTTAAGCACATTTTCGTTAAAATCTATTACAAGATTTAATTTTCTCAAATCATTAAGCCCTATTAAACCATCGAATTGATTATGAAATTTATATAGAATGAAATTAAGTTTTGCTGCAGATTTTAATTCGGGAAATGCCGATATTTCAGCTTTAAATTTAGATTCATTTTCGCCTGTCGCGGTTTTTATTATTGACGTTGACGGATACATGTTATGGGAAAAGTACTTTTCGGCTATTGCTGGATTCAGAAGAGAATTCATAGAGCCAGTATCTATAAGCAGTTTAATTGGAGGATTTTTAATTTCGAGATAGGGTAGATCGCGAGAAAAGAAGTCAGAAAATATTTCATTTATGTTATTTGGTTCTGTAGGCCCGTGTCCCAAAAATTTATGGTTATTTTGTCCAAAGTCAGTTTCGTCTTGCGGTTGGGCTAGAGTTGGGTCTTCACTTTCGTACCGTCTTGGACCTATGATTTTATCGTTCGGATAATCATCATGGAATTGGCTATTAATATTAAATTCGTCTTGATAAAGTTTTTCGGGTTCTGAATAATTAATTTAAAATAGCTCTTCAGAAGTGAAATTTCTTTTAGCGTTGTTATTAGACCTAAAAGTATTTCGAGACGTAGTTGACATTGGTTGAGGGTCAAAATCGGATGGTGTGCCCGTAGGGGCGAAAACGTTTTTCGGGGGACCGAAAACCTGTCTATTGGTGGGGTAGTTACGTTTAACCGGTATGGATTGTATTGGAATTGGTTGATAAGTAAAGTTATTTTGGTTGTTATATCGATTATGCGAATTTGGATATGCCTGATAGTTAGGAGTAAAATTGTGTTGGAAATTGTTAACGGGTTGAGGGTTCGAAGTAGAGGGTTGTTGGAAAGTTTCGTTTGCGTATTGATGGGGTGTGTTAAATCTCTGCAAAGGTCTGTGAGATGATAATTGATTTTGTTTATTTGAATTATTTAAATTGATTTTATGGGGTAAACTTGGTTGGGTCCTTAAATTATTTTGAGAGTAAAAGAAGTTGTCTTCTTCAATTAAGTAATTTATCGCAATTTCAAGATTGTTAGGGTTCTTAAGTCTTATTATAGTTTGTAGCTGACCAGTTAAACTTCTTAGTAACGTTCTTAGAGTCATTTGTTCGTATTGTCGTCTATGAATTTCTTTACCGGGTTCATTCATTTCGGTATTTTTAAAACTATTAATTTTTTCGAATAAATGGCTCCTTAGAACTTGCAAGCGTTTTGCAAATTGTAATGGTTGTTCATTTTTATATGGCCGTGCCATTAGCAAATCTTGTTCTAAACATTCTAAACTTTGTTTATCTCCAAAGCAAACATTTAATGCACTTTTAATTTGGTCCCAGGAATTAAGTTCCGTTCGAGAACCAACTAACAAATGAGCTCTGTCGATTAATTTTGATTGAATAACTTTAATTAAATATTGTTGCAAAATGATATCATTCGATTGTTTATACGTATTAACTAAAAAATCGCACTGAGACACGAATTTAGTTAGCATTAATGGATTTCCATCGTAACATGAAATAATATCCACATATAATTTCAACATGCTTACGTTAATTTCGTTAGGCATGGTTTCTCTAACTTTTAATGATTTATCAAAATTAGAAACTAGTGTTTCGATATCAGTATCGTTCATAGAATATTTTTTTTTTATTAAAGTTTTATATGTATTTATTTATAAAATAAACTTTAAATTCTTTTAAATTAAAAATCAGTTGGTTAATTGCTAATTACCTATTCTAAATTTCTCAAGCGGAGAAGGGGTGAAAAGGAACTCGGTACTTACCACCCTTGTGATTCCCTGCAGCTTCCAAGCACTCGTTCCAGAAATGGTTCGGATTAACGTGAAGAGTTAAAACTCGCCGTAACTTGAAAATCGGTTATCGATACCGCGGCTTTTCAATACGTCGTCAATCCTACTGACTGCGCCAGTTAAGAAAATTAATCCGTAAACTAATTTTTTAAAAACTTTATTTTTACAATTGAACGAAGTGAACGATTAGAAATGCAAACAGAGAATGAAAAAATTATTATAAAATACAGAAAAGTAGCAAAGAATGCGGATTCGCTGAGTTTACATTATTTATCACACATTAACAGTTTCTTGACATATAACTCGCTTGTAATGATGCATCTGTTTTTACAATAAATGTGTTTTTGTCAGAAAAATATGGATATACTAGTGTTGCAGCACTGCTTATAAGATAAAAGGCCTGACAGTGGTTTAGTTCAGTGATCTGGGCAAATTGACAGTGCGCAAAGAACTTAAGAGATAACCTACAATTTTGATATATAATACACGTTTATGTTCAACTTTACTTTAATTGTAATTCTTTTAATAAATGTATTTTGAATTTACAAAAACAAGGTATTTTTGTACTGTTGTACGCTTTATGGTCCTTCGTATCCGAATACATTACCAGTAGTTAAAGATTGGAACTTAAATAAAACTCAGTACCGATTATCAAGAATTTGAAACTTGACGCTTTCATTACGAGGTGAGTGCGTTCCATTTTACCTTTTTCCATTTTATTGATTTATTTCCTTACATTCTGCCTGATTTGTTAAATACTACTATAATAATATATCGTAGGTGTTTTTAGCCAACTACGGCAACACCATTTTATACGTTATCCAACCGATTTAGGTTATTTTTCATACTCTTAGACCAAAATTGTGCCTTATATCCTTAAGTTTATTAGTTGTATAACTCTCATTTTGTCGTTTATACCTTTTATCATGGCGGACGATATTAAAAAATTAAAATCCAAACGATCTGTAATTAAAGGTGCTCTTACGCGGTTTGAAACTTTTATTAACAAATTTTTAGAGGATAATAGTACTAATTATAATGAATTACAAACCAGATTAAACAATATCTTAGGTTCACTAGATGAATTCAATAATGTACAATTTGAAATTGAATTAGAATCTTATAATAATGATGAAGAAGAGCCAGATATTGATATGAATGAAAGAACTAATTTTGAAGATACTTATTATAAGTTACTCAATTCTGCTAATAAACTATTGTCTAATACTCATATTACTGAAACTCAATCAATATCTGACACTCATAGTAACTTGAATTATCCAATGCCATCAACTAATCAAAGAGCAGGTAGTGAAAGGGATTTTCCAGATAATCAACAACCTATTGTTGATTCTTATTCAATACCAGCTTATAATCCAAATGTACAAAATACTCAATACTCTTCTAATGATCAAGCTATAAATCTCAAATTACCCGATATTAACCTACCTACCTTTGATGGTTCATTCGGTGAATGGTTATTCTTTAGGGATACCTTTAAATCTGTTATTCATGACAAAACTAATTTTTTGAAAATAAACAAATTCCATTACCTCAGACATGCTTTGAAAGGTGAAGCAGCTGAATTCTTACGAGATATACAAATATCCGAGGATAGCTATGATATTGCTTGGCAAAGTTTACTTGATCAATATGAGGATACCAATGCATTAATCAATTATCATGTTAGGATCTTATTAAGCCTACAACTTATTACCAAAGAATCTTATGCTAACTTAAAACAAATCCATAATACAATGACACGTACCTTAAGAGTTCTAAAAACCTTAGGAGAACCAACCGAATATTGGGATACCATCATAATAAACATAGTTTATCTGAATTTAGACATAAGATCTAAACGTAAATGGGATGCTATTGCAGCTAAAATGACTAAACCGAAATTATCGGACTTTTCTGAATTTTTAAAAGATAGGTATAAACTATTAGCCAATGATCAAAGCGATCGTAAACCAAATGATTCTAAATACAAACAAAATGATAACAAATCGTTTACTACTACTTCTGCAAATATAAATTGTTCTCTATGCAATCAACAACATATCGTTCAAAATTGTCCTAAATTTCTGAATCTTAATCCCAAAGCCAGGTATGATGAAGTCAAAAAACTCAGAATTTGTGTACACTGCCTCGCTCGGGACATAGCCTTAAAAATTGCGTTTCTAGTAAATGCCGCAAGTGCAGTAAAGCACATAATACCCTTTTACATTTTGAACAACAGAACTCAATTTCTGATAATACTAGATCCTCATCTCAACAAAATAATTTAGTAGAAAATTTACAAACATTGGAAACACCAAACATTTCAAACTCCTATTGTTCTTTGGAAAATAATCGATGTATTCTTCTTTCAACAGCCTTATTAATTGCTTTCGATAAGCATCAGACTCCACGTAACTGTCGTGTACTATTAGACAGTGCATCACAGAATAGCTTCATAACGAAGGAATTTTGCTCTAAACTCAATCTTCCTATCAATAAAACAGAAATTACAATTGCTGGCATAAATCAAAGCTTATCCAAAGTTAACTCTAAGGTACTTTTGACTATTCAATCAAGAATCACTGCATTTAATAGCAAAATATCTTGCTTAATAATTAACAAAATTTCATCTTCTTTACCATGTAACACTTTTGATAAAAACTTACTTGATATTCCTCCAAACTTAGTATTAGCTGATCCAACTTTTAACGAAAGCTCTCCGATTGATATTCTACTTGGAGCTGACATATTCTGGGATATTCTCTGTGCCGGCCAAATAAAATTAGGACAAAATTATCCAATTCTTCAAAAAACTTTGTTAGGCTGGATTATATCAGGTCCCATAAATTTTCCTCAGAATAGTCCAAGACTCTGCAACTTAACCACAGACAATAACTGTATTGATTCTGCTATTAATAAAAACTTAGAAAAATTTTGGGAAATACATGAACCTCCTTCTAAACAGCATCTTGCACCAGAAGATTTCTTCTGTCAAAAACATTTTTCCAAAACCACTACACGTGACCCTTCTGGTAGGTTTATAGTTAAATTCCCCCTAAACGAGATTCTTTCAAAGCTAGGAGATTCGCGTGAATCTGCTGAAAAACGATTCCTCACATTAGAAAATAAACTTAATAAAAATCCTGATCTGAAATTACAATATTCTAAATTTTTAGACGAATACTTATCATTGAACCATATGACTCCATTAAAGGATAATGACACCAATTCAGGATTCTTTCTTCCACATCACTGCGTCATAAAAGAAGACAGTCTAACTAGCAAATTGAGAGTAGTTTTCGATGGGTCTGCTAAATCATCATCTGGATACTCAATTAATGACCTGATGTTTATAGGTCCTACTATCCAAGATGATCTAGTATCCATCCTTACCAGGTTTCGAAAACACAATTTTGTTTTAGTAGGAGATATCGAGAAAATGTACCGTCAAGTAATGGTGCATCCTGATCACAGACCATTAGAACGTATTTTATGGAGATTCGAATCATCTGATCCCATAAGTGTATATGAGATTAACAGAGTAACTTATGGCACAGCATGTGCAGCTTTCCGTTCAATTCGATGTTTACACGAAATTGCTCACACTATTTCTCAAAAAAATCCCTTAATTAGTTCAACCATCATTAATGATTTTTATGTAGACGATCTACTTACAGGCGCTTCTACTCTAGAAGAAATATAGTCAACTAAAGAAATTCTAACTGAAACTTTAGAGTCTGGTGGATTTTCACTTAGGAAATTTATTTCGAATTCTAAAAATGTCTTTCAAAATGAAAATTTCACATCAGATTCTCTCATACATTTGGGTAATGATAAATTAACAAAAACCCTAGGTCTTTTGTGGCATCCACAGAGAGATATATTTACTTATTCTGTCAAACTTAATTCTCCTCAAGAATCAGTAACAAAAAGGTCTGTTTTAAGCATTACTGCTCAAATTTTTGATCCCTTAGGATTAATTCTTCCCTTTATAATTACAGCAAGATTAATCCTACAGAAATTATGGCAATTACGTCTTCAATGGGATGAATCAATTCCTTTAAATTTACATACACAATGGATCACCTTTAAGTCCGATATTCAAAGGCTTGAATCCTTATCTATTCCTAGACACGTTCTATGTCCTCAACCTGTTCTTACTACTCTTTATGGATTTTCAGACGCATCTATTGTAGCTTATGGAGCAGCAATATATATCAAATCAATTGACACTAATGGTTCTATCCAAACTCACTTATTGCGTTCAAAGGCTAGGGTAAAAAACTATAAGTATCCCTAGATTAGAATTGTGCGCTGCGCTCCTACTAGCTGAATTAATGAATAAAACCAAAGAGGCATTGAAAATGGAAATAAATGATATATTCTATTTTTCAGACTCTCAAATATCCTTGAGTTGGATCAAAGCTTCTCCTCATCTTTGAAAAACGTTTATTGCAAACCGTGTATCTCAGATACAATCTCTTTCCAATCCTGAACAATGGTATTACATATCAACATCAGAAAATCCTGCGGACCTCCTTACAAGAGGTATCTCAGCAGTAGAATTAGCTTATTCAAAACTTTGGTGGTGTGGTCCAAATGTTCTTAAACTTTCTTCAGAACAATGGCCCAAAAACACTGAAATGCCTGTTAATTATTCACAATTACCAGAACTTAGATCTGATTCTCTGTCCCTTCTTACTATAACTAATACTGATTTCCACATTTTCTCTCACTTAAATAAATTTTCCAACATTAATAAACTCACAAGAATTTTTGCATACGTTTTAAGATTTATCAATAACACTAAAATTAAAAGAAGTACTACAAAAAAACTAAATAGAAGTGAAGTTCAACCATTAACTCCCAAAGAATTAGATGACTCATTAATGCAGTTGATTAAAATTGTTCAAACTCAATCGTTTTTGAAAGAAATTAATGCGATTAAATTACACGGAATTATTCCCACCGACAGTAAAATACTAAGGTTAGCCCCGTTCTTAGATATGGAAGGTATCTTAAGAGTGGGCGGGAGATTAAAAGGATCTTTATTTGATTACTCTAAAAAACATCCTATACTTCTTCCAAAATCACATACACTTTCCAGATTAATTACAGAAGAGGAACACAAAAAATTGTTTCATGCAGGTCCTCAGCAAGTCTTATTTTCAGTAAGAGAACGTTACTGGCCATTGGGCGGTAGAAACTTAGTTCGAAAAATTTTACATGATTGTATCATCTGTTTTAAGTTAAACGCTAAACCAATACAACCCTTTATGGGAGAACTTCCTTCAGAAAGAGTCACTCCAGCTAGGGCTTTTTTACACACTGGAGTTGATTATGCCGGGCCTTATAAGTTTAAGGATAGAATTACTAGAAATTATAAACTCACCAAAGCATATGTATGTGTCTTCGTTTGTTTGACAACTAAACCCTTACATTTAGAACTTGTTGGAGATTTAACCACCAATTCATTTATATCCGCCTTAAGACGATTTACGTCAAGAAGAGGAAAGCCTCTTGTTATCAATTCCGATAATGGTACCAACTTCATTGGTGCCAATAAAGAGTTAAAAACCTTTTTTGATAATAATCATAATGAAATTCATAATAAATTAGCTAAAGAGCGTATTCTTTGGAAATTTATTCCCCCAAGATCTCCCCACTTCGGAGGAATTTGGGAAAGTGCGGTTAAGAGTATGAAACATCACTTAAATAGAATTATTTTAGATACACCTCTTTCTTATGAACAATGTATTTCAGTTTTAACTCAAGTAGAATCAATCCTCAACTCACGTCCTCTTTATCCTGCTTCTAATGATCCTAATGACCCTTCTTCCCTTACACCAGCGCACTTGTTGATTGGAGAAACATTAACTGCTGTTCCATCTCCAAATTATACTAAGCTGCCAGATAATCGCCTGAGTCAATTCCAATTACTACAGAAGATGGTGCAAAAATTTTGGTCACGCTGGTCAAAGGATTATATCAATCATCTACAAACCCGTAGAAAGTGGGCTGAACCTTCTCAGAATTCTTTGAAGCCAGGAGTATTGGTGTTAATCAAGGATGATGATTTACCGCCGTTAAAGTGGTCGTTAGGCCGTGTCGTTGAAACCTTCCCAGGATGTGATAAAATTGTTAGAACTGTTTCAGTAAAAACTATGAATGGAGTGCTTCGAAAACCTGCCGTCAAATTGTGCATTCTTCCTATGCAAGAAACTTCTTAAAAGCCTTAGGCTTTCAAGGGAGGCGGCCATGTTGCAGCACTGCTTATAAGATAAAAGGCCTGACAGTGGTTTAGTTCAGTGATCTGGGCAAATTGACAGCGCGCAAAGAACTTAAGAGATAACCTACAATTTTGATATATAATACACGTTTATGTTCAACTTTACTTTAATTGTAATTCTTTTAATAAATGTATTTTGAATTACAAAAACAAGAATTTTGTACTGTTGTACGCTTCAACTAGTATAGGGGGCTGGGTTAAAACTTGCTTTAGCGTTTGAAATGCTTTCTCACACTCGGGTGTCCATTCAAAAACTACTCCTTTTTTGCTTAGGCGATTTAGAGGTGTCGCAATGTCTGCAAAATTTCTTATGAATTTACGATAATAGTTAGCAAACGCCACAAACCGCTTGGTTTCGTTTGAATCTTTAGGTAATGGATATGACTTAATGACGCTAATCTTTTCGGGATCTGGTAAAATACCTTAATTTGAAATTACATGACCTAAATATAGTAGTTCTTTCTTTAAAAATTCGCATTTTTGAGGGTTTAATTTTAAATTAATGTTGAAATCAACTGATTTCAACATATGAATTTAATTTTTCTAAAATATTTTTCTTATACAAAGTATGCGGAATTGTGTTGTGAAGTTACGAAACAAATCTGCCAAATTAGACAATTAAAAATAATAATTTATGAAGACGTCTATCGCTACAAAATTTGGAAATATATCGAATATAATTCACACAATTCAATTGCTTTACCTCGCTTTAGTTATTCACCTATAAATTGAAGATAAACATTTGTAATTTAACTATTTTTGGTCATTTCGAGCCGGATTTGTCATTGTTAAGTTGATAGTATTAAATATTTTCGGACTTAGTTTTGTTTAAAATTTCCTAAAACATTTGTTGAATAGTGTAATATTTCACGTGAGAATTTAAAAAGAAATCTTGCAACCGTGAAGAGTGCGTCTGTTAGGAAATCGTCTCTATATCGAACTTACAATTCAAGTGTTCTTTTTTTAATTTAATTTGTGCAAACGCTTAGAAATTATTGCTTTTAAGTTATAAAGGCATTAACTGTTAACTGTTGTAATATTATTAGTTTAGTCGAATTCCATTTCTGTATATCTGATTATTTACACTTTTACAATGACTACTGAATTAGTAACTTTAAAAAGTAAACGACGTCGTTATAAATCACAATTAACTCGAATTGAAAATTTTTTAAAAGATTTAAAAGTTGATGAAGATAAGCATTTATTTCAAGTTAAACTAAATTTAATCAACGAACAGTATGTAAGCTATAAAGATACTCAATCGGAGATTTTTACTTTGCTGGGTGAAAATGCTTCTGAGGATGAACTGCTAGAAGACATAGTTGCGGATAGATTTGAGTTTTGTATTGCAAAATTAAATTCTTTAATGCAAATGAATATTGTAAATGAACAGAATATGGATGCTTCTGCTTCAATTAATTCAAATGTTGTTTTGCCTAAAATTAACATAAAACCTTTTACAGGTTTGGCTTCGGAATGGACCTCTTTTTTGATTTATATTCCGCTTTGGTTCTTAATAATGGTAAATTAAATTCTAATTCAGAAAAGATGTATTATCTTAAAAATTTATTACGCGGACAGCCGTTAGAGTTAATTGATTCTTTAAGTGTAACTAATCAGAATTTAGATGTCGCTCTTAATATTTTAAAAAATGCTTATGATGATAAATCAAAATTATTATATACATTGTATCAATCTATAGTTGATCAAAAACCTATAGCGAGAAGTAGTGCAGATAATTTAAGAGAATTTCACATCTCAATGAAAAAGACTTTAGATCTTATTAAAAATCAAAATTTGGAACCCGAAATTCACTTTGACACATTATTAGTATTTCTTTTGGAACAAAAATTAGATTTTCAAAATAAACGTGCGTTTGAAAATGAAAGAAAGCCCAATGTGCTACCTACCACAGACGAGTTTTTTAATTTTTTAAAAAGACGATATTCTGTATTAGATAATGTAAATTTATTAGAATCTGGTATTAAAAAGGATCCCAAATCCTTTGAGTCTAAGTCTAAAGTTAGTTTTTATAATGAGAAATCAACTGGCTCAAAATCTGTAAAAAATAGAAATACTTGTATATATTGTTCTGAAGATACTCATTATCTTTATAAATGTAATAAATTTTTATCTTTATCTGCACAAGAAAGATATAACTTCGTTAAATTGAAACGCTTATGTTTAAAATGTCTTAGCTCGCAACATAATTTTGCTTCTTGCAAGAGTCTTCATCGCTGTTTGAGTTGTGGAAAACCACATCATTCTTTATTACATTTTGAGATCAATCCCAGAGTTGGTCATTCCTCTTCTTCACCGCAATGTAATGATAATAATAATATAAATGAACCGCTTAATATTAATTTTAATGCAACTGCACCAATGCAAGAAGTTATTAGTCATACCCAAAGTTCTTTAGCTACTGTAAGCAATGATCAAATGGTTTTGCTTCCTACTGCTTTAGTAAATGTATTTTGTAAAGACGGTCAGAAAAAGGTTGCAAGAATTTTATTAGATTCTGCTAGCCAAATGAGTGTTATAGTTCGATCATTTGCGAATCAATTGAATCTTCCTGTACAAAATCAAACTGTAAATATTTCTAGCTTAAGTAATTATTGTTCTCGAAGTGATGAAATTATAAACATTACTATTGGTTCTTTAATTGCCCCGTTTAAAACCTTTAATCTAACTTGTTCCATAGTGAATAGGATTACAAATAAATTGCCTCAATTTTACATTTCTCCCGATAAATTTACTTTTCCTAGCGGTATAAGGTTAGAATTAGCTGATCCTTTGTTCTTTCAACCAGGAGTTATTGATATTTTGATTGGTGCTAATTTATATTTTAATCTTCTACGAGGAGATATAATCAATGTGGGTCCAAATTTGCCTACCTTTGTAAATACCCACTTAGGCTATCTTGTAGCTGGTCCTGTATCTGAAGTACAGACTTATAATAAAAATCATTTTGCTTTATCTTTTTTGACTATTCAAAATGACATTGAAAGTCAACCTGTTTCTATGGATAAATTGATTAAAAATTTTTGGGAATTGGAAGATGTTTCTAACATAAAGAAATAGTCCGGGTTCCCACGTGGTAAAAAAGGCATAAAGAATAACCGGCTGAAACTTTCAGAATCGCTTAATTGCACTTAGACCTACAAACTTCCATAGCAACAATATCGATGGATGGGGCGTTTTTTCTTCAGCAGTGGTCAAACATGTCGAAAGTTATAACTCTCCCCAGAGTGATGGATTACCGATTTATTTTTTGTGAATCAACAGTTTTTTATTATTTTATGTGACCTACAAAAGAAGAGGGCGTTAACTGGTTATTTTTTAAGTCGTTGGCAGTCGTAACTATTACATGTTAAGCGCGTAGGCCCCGCCAAACGCCCTCCTCTTTTTGTAGGTCACGTGTTTTATTATGTAGTAATAATAAAAAACTGTTGATTCACAAAAAATAAATCGATTATCCATCACTCCGGGGAGGGTTATATCTTTCGACATGTTTGACCGCTGCTGAAGAAAAAACGCCCCATCCATCGATATTGTTGCTATGGAAGTTTGTAGGTCTAAGTGCAATTAAGCGATTCTGAAAGTTTCAGCCGGTTATTCTTTATGCCTTTTTTACCACGTGGGAACCCGGACTAAAAGATCTTTCCAATATTGATTTGGTTGCAGAAAACTCTTTTAAAACTACAACTAAAATTTTGTCGTCTGGTAGATATCAGGTAGATATGCCAATGATCCCTGATACAGATAAGAAGTTGGGTCAGTCATTTTATATGGCTAAACGCCGTTTTATAAATTTAGAGAAAAAGTTTGAATCAAATAAAAAATTTGCTGAAGATTACAAACATGTTCTAGCAGAATATGTTACTCTGGGTCACGCCAAAGCCGTACCTCTCTTATTATTTTGCAGCTCATCTAATATCAATAAATATTTTATACCTCATCGCGCAGTTATTCGTGAAGATAGAACATCTACTAAACTTAGGCCCGGTTGTATAAACGTTTTGAACTGTAGTTCACAGCCGAACTTCAGATCAAATTAAAAAAGTTGTTGCACGAACAGTATTTTACACTGATCTTAGTTCAAATCGCGAGTTCAGTTGAACGCCCACTTACGGCCGTTCAGGAAGTCGAACTGTCGATCAAAGTAACTTTCTAACCTCACAAATTTTATTTCTGTTATTTACCTTATTTGTTATTTCGTTTATCGTTTGAAAATGTATGAAATTGACGAAAATATAACTGATGATGAAGATTTTTTGAGTCTAGTGGATGTTGTTATGAATGATACTAGAATGCCACGAACATTCCGGGAATGTCCTGATCATTTTAAGAAATGGAACGACAGTGAATTTTTGCAACGATTTCGCTTAACAAAAAACACTGTAACTTACATTATTGAAAGTATTTTTCCAGCAATATGTTCCGTTAGCAAAAGGTAAATTAGTTTATTTTTATTATTATAATATACTAATTAGTATAATATATATATTTTTTAAAGGAATCAAGCTCTATCAGCTTCAGAAATGGTACTTCTCACCCTTAGGTTTCTCGCGACAGCATGTATTTTGCAAGTAGCTGGAGATTTTTCAGGTGTAGACAAATCTACAGCAAGTAGAGTTATTAATAAAGTAACTCGAGCAATTGCAAATATGCATGAAACTTACATATCATTACCTGATGAGGAAATAAATAATGTTAGACAAGGATTTTTTAATATTAGTAGATTTCCTAGATGCATTGGAGCTTTGGATTGTACCCATGTGAAAATTCAATCTCCTGGTGGAGAAGAACCAGAAAATTTTAGGAATAGAAAAGGTTATTTTTCTTTCAATGTACAAGCAATATGTGACTCTCAATTAAAAATTTGGGATATTGTCTGTAGATGGCCAGGATCTGCTCATGATGCAAATATATTTAGGAACTCAACAGTGCGAGCTCGTTTTGAAAATGGAGAATTTGGTGATAATTTATTGGTGGGTGACAGTGGATATGGTAATAAACCATACCTTATTACACCACTTTCTAATCCAAGAACTCCTGTAGAGCATTTATTTAACGAATCTCAAATAAGAACACGAAATCCTATAGAGAGATGTTTTGGTGTAATAAAACGTCGATTCCCAATTTTAGCATTAGGGATTAAATTAAATGTACAAAAAGTGGACGCAGTTGTTGTTTCATGTACAGTGCTTCATAATATTGCATGCATGTTGAGAGATACTGTCCCTCTTGTAGATGAAGAAGTTGAGGCTGCTATTGAATTCGGAAATATTGCAATACCTGTAGGACAACCTGGTATTGATAATTTAGCTCTAAACAATATTGTCCGACTATCTTTAATAAATGAATATTTTCAACCGTTGTTAGATAATGTAGCACTAGAGTAGTGTAAACATTTAATAAAAACAATTTTATAAATGGATTGTACCTATTATTTATTGTGCGACAAGGTAAAACATTAAATATTACACGTAATTTAAATATAAAATCTGTTTGTCATCAATTTACTTATTTTATTATTTTGATACCTATTTAAAAATGCATTTTTTTTAAATTATCATTTTAACTTGTAAAAATGGTATAAGATAAAACAAAAATTATAAAAATACATATACTTATTTATAAACATATAACTAGATACTACAATTAAATTTACTTCTTTAAATTTGTTTAAATTGTATAATTAAATGCTCCTTCTGCAATTGAAGGATTTCATGCTCTAATTCAGCTTTCTTAGCTTGAATAAGGATTCTTTCCTCACTCTCCTTCAAGTCCAAATCCATTTGATGTTGGTGTCTCTCCTTCATCAGTTCCACTCTCAATTCATGTTCCCTTTGCATATACTCTCTTTGCTGACAAGCTGTTTCAGCTTTATTGGTCGGCCACAAAGTTACATTATTAGAGAGTATATTTTTATTTCCTAAAAATAATAAATTCTAAATTTTCTAAAATTTTATTAAAATTCAAAATATACCTTTACCAGAAGTCTTTTTGAAAATGGTTTTTAATGGCTTGGATTTTGGGGTGCGCAATTTGTCTGGGGTCATTTTGGTCCAATCAGAAACAGCTAAAAAACAAAAATGTTTTTTTAACTTTAAAAATATATAAAGGGTATACAAACATACACAGGGTATTTAAAGATATCTAGGTACATTGTAATATTTTAGTATTAGAATATTAAAAATACTCACTAGAACAACTAGGTGATGATTTGAAAGTATCTATACATGACAATGCATTATCTCCCTCATTACAATTGTTTTCATTAGGTTGTTCTTATTATAAAAAAAAAACATTAGTAGGTATTGCAAATAAAACTCAACAATAAGGACATACCAGAAATAGGAACATCGTACTGGTCTAGGTTCTGATTATTTTTCGACTGCATAGTTTCATAATCTAAAACAAAGTATATTTTTATAATAGAGTAGTTAGGTATTAATTTTTATCCCAAAAAGAAAAAACGAAGGTAAAAACTTACTACTGTCGCCACCAAATTCTGACTGAAAACCTGTCATCTGAGTCCCAATAATATCTTTAACTTTCTCGTCGATTTCATCCAATATTTTGGGTTTTACAGGCCCACCTCCAGTTCCAAATAAGTATGTCTTTTCGTCTGCAAACTTTTGTTTCGATCTTTTTTTTTTGGTTTTCATATTTACCTCGAAGAGCTTTGGCATCTCTAAATGGCTCCCCACAAATGCTGTTAAATTCATCTGATAACTGCTCCCAAGCTTTTAACTTTAGATCGTTATTCATCTTATCAGTTTTCCTGCATTCAATTGAATTTGTAAATTTAAGTACGAGGCTCATTAATATGCCAACCTCCTTTGTACTAAAATTAGAAGTTCTTTTTTTGCCACTAGCCATTATAATACAAATACTACCTAATCTACAAACAAACAGAAAAATTTTTAAAACCTTATGAAACAAATTTAACATAAATTACTAATATTTATTTTGCAGCTATTAAAAATAACAATTTGTTTGTACTTACCTTCCTACTTTACTATCCAAAAATTCAACTATAACTCATAAACGAAACACAAACTGTTTTTTATTGCTAATATCCAACTTATGGTAATAACTTGACTTTGTGATGATTCAGAAACGACGGTCTGATGACTACCTTTTTTTTCTGAATATTTTGGAGCCTCAATGTTCCAAGGAGAAATAGTTGCGTGGGGATATTGGGGTGGTGGTCATTGAAAAATGTGCGGATAAAAAATACTTAAATTTTGTAAAATTCCCAAGGTAATTAACTATATTGCTACAGATGTTTCTTTCAAACAAAGTAATAACCCACGACGAAGAATAAAAAGGTTCAAGTTATAAACCCCAAGTCTATACATACTTTTACGGCAAAAGCTTGTAAAAGATAATAAACAGATAAATGTATTGAACATAAAAAATATTTATAATTTCCAGTAACATAAGCACTAAACTTTTATGATGTGAATACAATAATAAACGAAAAATTCGTGATGAGAATAATAGCTAGAAAATCTTAAAAAAAAAATCAAATTCAAATTCAAACTATGATAAATAATTCTACAAAACACAAACAAAGTCAAAAATTTATGTTATGCTATCTGTCAAAATCGTAAAAAGCAAAAAGTAACTAAATATCTGTAGTACCAACATAAACTGATCTCAGTTTAGCTGATCTACAATTCAGTTTACATTGAACAACGTAATTTCCAACGAACGTAGTTCACGGCTTGATCGGCGTTCCGTTGAACCGAAGATCAAAATTGTTTTATACAACCGGCCCTTAGAGTAGTGTTCGATTTTTCAGCCAAATCGGAAAATGGTATTTCTCTTAATGATTTGACATCAAAGGGTTATCAAGTTCAAGATAACTTATTTGATATACTTTGTCGTTTTCGATTTTATAAATTTGTTCTTTGTGCAGATATACAAATGATGTATCGCATGATTGAGATTAATCCTTCTCAACGTCATTTGCAAAACGCGCTTTGGCGTAATAGTTCTGCTGAATCTTTTACTTGTATGGAGTTTTCCCGATTGATGTTTGGGCAAAATTGTTCCCCATTTTTAGCTACTAGGGTCTTAAAGGATATTGCTGAAAATAATCCTTCTTTTCCATTAGCTCAACGAGCTCTTTTATCACACACCTATATGGATGACATTTTGGGAGGTGTATCTTCATATGATGAATTACATTCGTTGTTTTTAGAGATTAATACTATATTAAATAGACATGGTTTTTTTCTTCACAAATGGATGTCTAATTCTTCTCAGTTTCTTAAGTCTATTAGTGAAGCTAATGGGAAAGAGTATGACCTGAATTTAGATAAAACTTCATGTAAAATTCTTGGACTTAAATGGAATTGTGTGTCTGATTTACTTCATGTTAGTATTTCCCCGTATCCATATTATACAGTATTAACTAAAAGAATCGCTTTAAGCATAATCGCTAGTACATTTGATCCAATAGGCCTGGTTAATCCACTAATTGCTCTTGGTAAATTAATCATGCAATCAATTTGGAAATTAAAATATGATTGGGATACTCCTATTATCAATAAGGATATTCTAAAAAAATTGGAATTCCTTTCTAAGTATGCTTTCTGAACTTTCACAACTGATTGTTCCAAGACTTCCTATAGTCGATAAACAGATAATAGATATATCCTTACATGGATTTTGTGATGCTAGTCAACTAGCTTATGGAGGTTGTTTTTATGTAGTTGTATTGTACTCTGATTATACTAGATCAAGTCGTCTACTTGCTAGTAAATCCAGGGTTAATCCATTAAAAAATAAACTTACTATTCCTAAATTAGAATTATGTGCTAGGGAACTTTTGTCTAATCTTCTAATTAGATTAAAACACATTTTTTCTTCAATCATTAAATTTAATTTAATTTATGGACTGATTCTCTTGTTGCGTTATGTTGGGTAAAACGCGATGCGAATGACTTTTCTTCATTTGTGTCTCGTCGAGTATGTGTTATCCAGAAAAATACTTTAGGTTCTACTTGGAGACATATTGATTCTAAGCTTAATCCTGCTGATTTATTGTCTCGAGGTAATTTTTGTGCATTGTTTCCAAAATGATAATCTATTAAAAGGAGTATTAGTTATATCCTTTTCTGGAAAAGCCATCAAGGCAGTTCCAATCAAAAAATGACCGGGAATGACTTTTCTTCATTTGTGTCTCGTCGAGTATGTGTTATCCAGAAAAATACTTTAGGTTCTACTTGGAGACATATTGATTCTAAGCTTAATCCTGCTGATTTATTGTCTCGAGGTAATTTTTGTAAGGATGTTTGGATGTTTTGGTTGCAAGGTCCAGAATTTTTATGTGAATCCAAAGATTATAATTCTTTAGACACCTTTACTAATTTACCTTCCTTACCTGAAGAAAAAAAAGTAGCATTAACTTTGGAAAAAGATTCTACAAATTTCTTTTTATCTTTATTTGCGAAATATTCTAAATTTATAACTTTACAAAGAGTTTTGGCTTATGTTTTTCGGTTTATAAACTATACCCGTAAAAAAAGTTTAAGGGAAAATGGTCCGTTGCAAACTGAAGAGTTAAGATTCGCTCATGATTTTATTGTACGTCAAATACAATTGGTACATTTTTCAAAAGAAATTCAAACCTTAAAAGATGGTCAAATTGTAAATAATAAAATTCTTGCTCCATTAAATATTTTTTTAGATGAAAATAATCTTATTCGAGTAGGTGGCAGATTAACTTTTGCTGACATTGAATATGATGCTAAGTTTCCTATCTTGCTGCCAGCAACTGATCACATTGTTTCTTTGTTAATTGAAAAAGAGCATTGTCGACTTGGACATAGTGGACCTCAAAACGTTCTGGGAAATTTAAGACAAAAATATTGGCCCCTTGGAGGAATTAGGCCTATTAAGAAAGTGATTAGTAAATGTATTGTTTGTTACAGATTTAGAGCAAAATTTTTCTCTCAAATAATGGCTCCTCTTCCATTAGATAGACTGCTTCCTGTTAGAGCCTTTTCTAAAGTTGGGGTTGATTTCGCAGGTCCCATACAAATTCGTTCTTCTCGTTTACGTAAAGCCCCGAATGTAAAGGGTTATATTGCTATTTTATATGTATGGTAACAAAAGCTGTACATATAGAACTTGTTTCGGATTTAAGTTCGGAAGCATTTATTGCTACGCTTAAACGGTTTATTGGTCGTAGGGGAAACCCACAAATTATCTATAGTGATAATGGAACAAACTTTGTGGGTGCCAGAAACCAGTTAAGGGATTTATCAAATTTTTTTAAAAATCAAGATAATTTGGAAACAATAAGTAGTTACTTTTTAAAATTTAAAAATTAAACAAACAAGAAATTATTAAACTGACATTAAGAAGAAATTGAAAAAATGTCACATCCAGTGGGACTCGAACCCACCATCACTGCCTTATACGCAGGCATGCTTTAACCACTTAAGCTATTGGATGATCAAGTGGTTAGGAAGCGAAACGTTATAATGAATTCAAATCCCATCAGATATGACATTCACTCACTTCCTCCTTAAGCACATGTTACATGGCATTAATGAGAGAGAAGTTTTGTCAAATCGACAATTGATACATCAAACTCTAGTCACTTTATTTGTGCCCTGTCTTATATTTTTAATCGGTTAGGAGACCGGAACCATTGATTTTTAGTAAACTATTATTTTTGAGATAACTCTCAACGTATTTTTGAAATTTAGAAATTAAACAAACAAGAAATTATTAAACTGACATTAAGAAGAAATTGAAAAAATGTCACATCCAGTGGGACTCGAACCCACCATCACTGCCTTATACGCAGGCATGCTTTAACCACTTAAGCTATTGGATGATCAAGTGGTTAGGAAGCGAAACGTTATAATGAATTCAAATCCCATCAGATATGACATTCACTCACTTCCTCCTTAAGCACATGTTACATGGCATTAATGAGAGAGAAGTTTTGTCAAATCGACAATTGATACATCAAACTCTAGTCACTTTATTTGTGCCCTGTCTTATATTTTTATTCGGTTAGGAGACCGGAACCATTGATTTTTAGTAAACTATTATTTTTGAGATAACTCTCAACGTATTTTTGAAATTTAGAAATTAAACAAACAAGAAATTATTAAACTGACATTAAGAAGAAATTGAAAAAATGTCACATCCAGTGGGACTCGAACCCACCATCACTGCCTTATACGCAGGCATGCTTTAACCACTTAAGCTATTGGATGATCAAGTGGTTAGGAAGCGAAACGTTATAATGAATTCAAATCCCATCAGATATGACATTCACTCACTTCCTCCTTAAGCACATGTTACATGACATTAATGAGAGAGAAGTTTTGTCAAATCGACAATTGGCTAGCCTGGAACTAAAGTGGTCTATGTCGCAAATGTATGCAAATTGAGATTTTGTTATATTTGACTTCAAAAGCTAGTAATATATCTGTACTAAGTTGGTCTATGTCTAAGTCTCAGTCAGAGTCCATAAAATAACAATGTACCACTTTTACTTTTGGGGAAATTGAAATTTTTTAAAATTCGTAAGGGGTCTATGTAACACTATGCATCATAGACCTATTGATTTTTACCAAAGTAAAAATTCTAAATTCTAAAGTGGTCTATGAAGCACATTAAAGTTCCTGGAAATAAAATAAACGAGGAGAAATTGAACTGGATTCGTGATCATATTAATAGTTTTCCTAAATTTAAGAGCCACTATGGAGAAAGGACCTCAAAACGTCAATATTTCAATATGTAGCACCCTCTTTAAATATTTCCAAAATGTACGAACTGTTTAAATGTAAATTAATTACTGAAGGAAAACCAGTTCTTAAAAAAAGTATCTATGAAAAAATCTTTAGAACCGAATTTAATATTCATTTCTATATACCTAAAATAGATACTTGCAAATTTTGCGATTCATTTCAAATAAGTTTAAATGCCGAAAGTAATAGAGAAAAATCAGAAGAAGTAAAAATAAAAAGGGACCAGCATATTGCTCTGGCTCAAAAAGCTAGGAAACTTCTGAAAGATTACAAAAACGAGTGTGTGAAGCCGGACAGTACAGGTGTATTAATTACATTTGATTTGGAAAGAACACTTTCCTTACCTCACGTAAATACCGGTGAGGTGTATTACTTAAGGCAGATGCACATGTTAAACTTAGGAATTCATACTTATGAAAGTGGTGGAGAAAACGTTTTTATGAACATGTGGTATGAGACCAAAGGGGCTAGAGGTTCTCAAGAAGTGATAAGTTGTTTATATCACTATTTTAAAAATGACATTCCTCCTCATGCTACAAAACTTGTTCTCTTTAGTGACTGTTGTGGGGGACAAAATCGGAACTGGAATTTGTTACATTTTCTTATGTACATGGTTAACGTTTTACCGAACATTCAAGATATCTATGTAAATTATCTGGTTACCGGTCACACGTATTTACCCAACGATGGCGATTTTTCATTTATTAGTAGGGCACAGAATTTAACCCCAGTGTACACTCCTGAAGCAGGGATGGAATTAATTTCAAATTGTCGAAAGCGCCACCCATTTCGTGTAAAAAACATGGTGGATAAGTTTGTGTCATTCGACAAGTTGAAGATTTTTAAGTCATCTCATGCCCTGCGGGGTTCTGGCGTCATGATTTCTCAAATACGCAGAATTAAGTTCTCCAAAGATACATCGGTAATGTTTTTCAATGATGATTACTCGGATACTTATAATGCTATAGATCTAAATAAAATGAATTCTTTTCAAGAATTTGCACAGGTATTGAAGAACTTTTCCCCGGAGGTTGCCGCAGATATTAGACCCTTATCTTTTAAAAAATGAAAGATATAAAAAAATGCTACAATTTGTACCCCCTGTGCATCATCCATTTTATCTTTCTTTACCCCATTGCAATCGCAGAGGTGATAGGGAGGATAATGAAGACATACTACCACCATTTCGAGGTGAAGATTTGGATGAATAAGTTTACTTAATTATTTTTAATAATTCTAAAATGGTCTATGTTACATTTTAAATAAAAAAAAATTAACAAAATAAAGTTCAGTTATCAGTAAGAATTTTTTTTATGTTTGTAAGATTTTTGGTAACCGTAATTAAACTTTTGTACAAAAATTTTGGTTTTAGTTCCTGTACCAACCGCCTTATACATTAAAATGTATTTTCTTAATTTTCTCGAAAAAGTGGTTTTGTTACTTAGACCACTTTAGTTCCAGGCTAGCCAGGCTAGCCTGGAACTAAAGTGGTCTATGTCGCAAATGTATGCAAATTGAGATTTTGTTATATTTGACTTCAAAAGCTAGTAATATATCAGTACTAAGTTGGTCTATGTCTAAATCTCAGTCAGAGTCCATAAAATAACAATGTACCACTTTTACTTTTGGGGAAATTGAAATTTGTTAAAATTCGTAAGGGGTCTATGTAACACTATGCATCATAGACCTATTGATTTTTACCAAAGTAAAAATTCTAAATTCTAAAGTGGTCTATGAAGCACATTAAAGTTCCTGGAAATAAAATAAACGAGGAGAAATTGAACTGGATTCGTGATCATATTAATAGTTTTCCTAAATTTAAGAGCCACTATGGAGAAAGGACCTCAAAACGTTAATATTTCAATATTTAGCACCCTCTTTAAATATTTCCAAAATGTACGAACTGTTTAAATGTAAATTAATTACTGAAGGAAAACCAGTTCTTAAAAAAAGTATCTATGAAAAAATCTTTAGAACCGAATTTAATATTCATTTCTATATACCTAAAAAAGATACTTGCAAATTTTGCGATTCATTTCAAATAAGTTTAAATGCCGAAAGTAATAGAGAAAAATCAGAAGAAGTAAAAATAAAAAGGGACCAGCATATTGCTCTGGCTCAAAAAGCTAGGAAACTTCTGAAAGATTACAAAAACGAGTGTGTGAAGCCGGACAGTACAGGTGTATTAATTACATTTGATTTGGAAAGAACACTTCCCTTACCTCACGTAAATACCGGTGAGGTGTATTACTTAAGGCAGATGCACATGTTAAACTTAGGAATTCATACTTATGAAAGTGGTGGAGAAAACGTTTTTATGAACATGTGGTATGAGACCAAAGGGGCTAGAGGTTCTCAAGAAGTGATAAGTTGTTTATATCACTATTTTAAAAATGACATTCCTCCTCATGCTACAAAACTTGTTCTCTTTAGTGACTGTTGTGGGGGACAAAATCGGAACTGGAATTTGTTACAATTTCTTATGTACATGGTTAACGTTTTACCGAACATTCAAGATATCTATGTAAATTATCTGGTTACCGGTCACACGTATTTACCCAACGATGGCGATTTTTCATTTATTAGTAGGGCACAGAATTTAACCCCAGTGTACACTCCTGAAGCAGGGATGGAATTAATTTCAAATTGTCGAAAGCGCCACCCATTTCGTGTAAAAAACATGGTGGATAAGTTTGTGTCATTCGACAAGTTGAAGATTTTTAAGTCATCTCATGCCCTGCGGGGTTCTGGCGTCATGATTTCTCAAATACGCAGAATTAAGTTCTCCAAAGATACATCGGTAATGTTTTTCAATGATGATTACTCGGATACTTATAATGCTATAGATCTAAATAAAATGAATTCTTTTCAAGAATTTGCACAGGTATTGAAGAACTTTTCCCCGGAGGTTGCCGCAGATATTAGACCCTTATCTTTTAAAAAATGAAAGATATAAAAAAATGCTACAATTTGTACCCCCTGTGCATCATCCATTTTATCTTTTTTTACCCCATTGCAATCGCAGAGGTGATAGGGAGGATAATGAAGACGTACTACCACCATTTCGAGGTGAAGATTTGGATGAATAAGTTTACTTAATTATTTTTAATAATTCTAAAATGGTCTATGTTACATTTTAAATAAAAAAAAATTAACAAAATAAAGTTCAGTTATCAGTAAGAATTTTTTTTATGTTTGTAAGATTTTTGGTAACCGTAATTAAACTTTTGTACAAAAATTTTGGTTTTAGTTCCTGTACCAACCGCCTTATACATTAAAATGTATTTTCTTAATTTTCTCGAAAAAGTGGTTTTGTTACTTAGACCACTTTAGTTCCAGGCTAGCCAATTGATACATCAAACTCTAGTCACTTTATTTGTGCCCTGTCTTATATTTTTATTCGGTTAGGAGACCGGAACCATTGATTTTTAGTAAACTATTATTTTTGAGATAACTCTCAACGTATTTTTGAAATTTAGAAATTAAACAAACAAGAAATTATTAAACTGACATTAAGAAGAAATTGACATTTTTTCAATTTCTTCTTAATGTCAGTTTAATAATTTCTTGTTTGTTTAATTTCTAAATTTTAAAAATACGTTGAGAGTTATCTCAAAAATAATAGTTTACTAAAAATCAATGGTTCCGGTCTCCTAACCGAAAAAAAATATAAGACAGGGCACAAATAAAGTGACTAGAGTTTGATGTATCAATTGTCGATTTGACAAAACTTCTCTCTCATTAATGTCATGTAACATGTGCCTAAGGAGGAAGTGAGTGAATGTCATATCTGATGGGATTTGAATTCATTATAACGTTTCGCTTCCTAACCACTTGATCATCCAATAGCTTAAGTGGTTAAAGCATGCCTGCGTATAAGGCAGTGATGGTGGGTTCGAGTCCCACTGGATGTGACATTTTTTCAATTTCTTCTTAATGTCAGTTTAATAATTTCTTGTTTAATTTCTAAATTTCAAAAATACGTTGAGAGTTATCTCAAAAATAATAGTTTACTAAAAATCAATGGTTCCGGTCTCCTAACCGAATAAAAATATAAGACAGGGCACAAATAAAGTGACTAGAGTTTGATGTATCAATTGTCGATTTGACAAAACTTCTCTCTCATTAATGTCATGTAACATGTGCTTAAGGTGGAAGTGAGTGAATGTCATATCTGATGGGATTTGAATTCATTATAACGTTTCGCTTCCTTACCACTTGATCATCCAATAGCTTAAGTGGTTAAAGCATGCCTGCGTATAAGGCAGTGATGGTGGGTTCGAGTCCCACTGGATGTGACATTTTTTCAATTTCTTCTTAATGTCAGTTTAATAATTTCTTGTTTGTTTAATTTCTAAATTTCAAAAATACATTGAGAGTTATCTCAAAAATAATAGTTTACTAAAAATCAATGGTTCCGGTCTCCTAACCGAATAAAAATATAAGACAGGGCACAAATAAAGTGACTAGAGTTTGATGTATCAATTGTCGATTTGACAAAACTTCTCTCTCATTAATGTCATGTAACATGTGCTTAAGGAGGAAGTGAGTGAATGTCATATCTGATGGGATTTGAATTCATTATAACGTTTCGCTTCCTAACCACTTGATCATCCAATAGCTTAAGTGGTTAAAGCATGCCTGCGTATAAGGCAGTGATGGTGGGTTCGAGTCCCACTGGATGTGACATTTTTTCAATTTCTTCTTAATGTCAGTTTAATAATTTCTTGTTTGTTTAATTTCTAAATTTCAAAAATACGTTGAGAGTTATCTCAAAAATAATAGTTTACTAAAAATCAATGGTTCCGGTCTCCTAACCGAATAAAAATATAAGACAGGGCACAAATAAAGTCACTAGAGTTTGATGTATCAATTGTCGATTTGACAAAACTTCTCTCTCATTAATGTCATGTAACATGTGCTTAAGGAGGAAGTGAGTGAATGTCATATCTGATGGGATTTGAATTCATTATAACGTTTCGCTTCCTAACCACTTGATCATCCAATAGCTTAAGTGGTTAAAGCATGCCTGCGTATAAGGCAGTGATGGTGGGTTCGAGTCCCACTGGATGTGACATTTTTTCAATTTCTTCTTAATGTCAGTTTAATAATTTCTTGTTTGTTTAATTTCTAAATTTCAAAAATACGTTGAGAGTTATCTCATAAATAATAGTTTACTAATAAGTAGTTACTTGTCTCAAACAGATATAATGTGGAAATTTATTCCTCCCAGGTCACCACATTGGGGTGGACTTTGGGAAGCCGCAGTAAAGAGCGCAAAAACGCTTTTTTCTCGTTTGTTGCGTAATTCAATTTTTACTTTTGAGGAGACTTCAACTGTTTTAATTCAAATTGAAGCTATTTTAAATAGTCGTCCTTTGTACCCCATTTCGAATGATCCTACTGATCTTCAACCTTCGACTCCCGGTCATTTTTTGATTGGAACTGCCTTGATGGCTTTTCCAGAAAAGGATATAACTAATACTCCTTTTAATAGATTATCATTTTGGAAACAATGCACAAAAATTCAACAATATTTCTGGAAAAAATGGACTACTGACTATTTGCATCGATTACAACATAGGCCTAAATGGTGTCAGCCTTCCCATGAATTAAAAGTGAACGATTTGGTGCTGGTCTTGTCAGAAAATAGACCACCATTAAATTGGCCTCTAGGTCGTATACTAGAGCTAATAGTTGGAAAGGATGGAAAGGCTCGTACTGCTATAATTCGAACTTTAGATGGCGAGTATGTTAGACCTATAGTTAAATTAGCTCTTCTTCCAAATCAAATTTAATATTTTTTTGCGGCCCTCCCCAGTATGTTGAAATCAACTGATTTCAACATATGAATTAAATTTTTCTAAAATATTTTTTTATACAAAGTATGCGGAATTGTGTTGCGAAGTTACGAAACAAATCTGCCAAATTAGACAATTAAAAATAATAATTTATGAAGACGTCTATCGCTACAAAATTTGGAAATATATCGAATACTAGCTGTTGCCCGCGACGTCGTCTGCGTGTAATTCGAATAAAATCAAGGTCTTTATGTAAGCACACGCCTGAGTAGCTCGCAGATTGCAGAATTTTTTCAGACTTAAATGACATTTATCGTTATATTTTGGACAATTCACACAATATCTTTATAAATTATAGCCTATATGTTATTATGATCTATAAGCTACATTACTGTAAAGTTTCATTAAAATCCGTTTAGTAGTTTTTGCGTGAAAGAGGAACAAACATCCATACATCCATACATCCATCCAAACAAACTTTCGCCTATATAATATTAGTAGGATAATTCACGCAATTCAATTGCTTTACCTCGCTTTAGTTATTCAACTATAAATTGAAGATAAACATTTGTAATTTAACTATTTATGGTGATTTTGAGCATATTCTTGGTGATTTTGATCAGTAATTTGGTGGAGGTTCAGTCCCGGACTTGGTAAGAACAGGATTTTGATTTATTTAACTCCGGACAACTGCACACCAGGTTGCATGATTCATTTGTGTTATTTATATAATTTTAAGACATTCTTTAATTATTTGTGTTATTGTCCAGCTTTGCTGGTGGTCCTTCACAATCAGTGTGGGATACATTATTTGAACCAAAATAAAGTAGTTGTTACAGTTCATGTATTTTCGATTTATTTATTTTGTTTCCCACAATTAACTTGGCGCAACCTATTAAATACTTTTATTAAATTTTGATTATGAACAGTTAAATTATTTCCAAAGACTATTAGATCATCTAAATAAACGAAGCATCTTTCGTAATTTAAACCGGACATCGCTAGAGTCATTGCTCTAGAAAAAGCACTAGGGCTGATTTTTAAACCCATTGGTAATCTCGTCATTTGAAATTGACCTCTATTAGTCGTAAAAGCTGTACAAGGTCGCGACGACTGATCTAATTCTACCTGATAGTAGCCCTGAGACAAATCTAGATGTGAAAAATAAACTGCCCCAGAAAGAGAACCTAAGATTTCGTCTATACATGGTAAACAAAATTTATCAATAATTTGTTTATTTAATTGTCTATAATCAATCACAATCCTATAGCGTTTTTGCCCATTAATAGATTTTTTCTCTACTAAGAGGAGAGGACTAAAGAATGGGGAACTAGCTGGCTCAATTATACCATCGTTCAATAATTTATCTATTTTTTGTTTATTTCGGATTTTTGGGCATGTGGCAATCTGTAGGGTTTTATATAAACTGGATTTTCATTATTTGTTAAGTGAACCCGTCCGGCAAAAAGATATCATAAAGACCTCTTAATATTAACATTTTTATACATCCGAAATAATTATCTTAAAGTTAACATTAAGTTATCAGAAAGATGTCTTATGAGCCATTTAGGGGCATCTATTAGATATTATTGATTAGATATCAAAAAGATAACATTTTTCAAATATCAGAAAGATAACATTTTCTGGATACCATAATGTTATCAATTTTATGTGAGAAACATGTAGTTCATTACAATAAGAATTGAGATATTTTCAGTTATTTTTTTATTATAAGCAATACATTATTGTTTTTTTAGACGGTCGCAGGCATGCTGCAACCATGATTTAATTACTGCTTCTATCTTTTTCATATCTGCAGCACTCCATCTTTGCGTGATAGAATATAAAAATACACATATGATTAGAGTTGGCTGGTAGACCTTTTTGCAATTGTCAACCCATCTATGTAAACATCTATTAAATTTACTATTGAAATTGAAAAAGATGAGAAATTACCATTTCTTGATATATTAATTACGAAGGAAACCGATTATTTAATTAATACTAACATTTTTCGTAAAAAAACACATACTAACAGATATTTGAATTTTAATTCCAATCACAGTATGACGGTTAAAAAAGGAATTATAAAAAGTTTATATGACAGAGCTAAAATAGTATGTTCAAATATTGCTTCTTTAAAAGACGAAAAAGAAACAATAAAAACAGTTTTAATGAATAATGGGTATCCCGAAAAATTAATTAAATCAACTTTCAATAAAATTGAAAACCCTCAGAGATTGGATAACCAAATTGACCATACACAAAATTTAAAAACAACAAAAATTCCATATATAAAAGGTATTTCTGAAAAAATTCAAAAAATTGGTAATGCTTTTAATATAAGGACAATTTTTCAAACAAATAATACAATTAGATCAATTTTATCCAAAACAGAACCAGTTAATTTAGATCAAAAAACAAAAAATTGTGTATATAGTATACCATGTGATTGTGGCAAAGTCTACATTGGGGAATCAGGAAGACCTCTTGAAGTTCGCCTCAATGAACACAAAAATTATCTTAAAAAAGGAGATATAGATAAATCTAAAATTTGTGAACATGCTTTTAATTTTCTAAATCACAAAATAAAATGGACTGAAACAAAAATTTTATGTAAAGAAGAAAATTCTATAAAAAGAAAATTAAAAGAAACAGCACACATTTTATTAAATCCAAATGAATGTATTTCAAATTTTACTTTGGATTTATCTAGATCTTGGCTAACCACCTTAAAAAAAGAATAAGTTAATAGTTAGTTAGTTACCAAAAAAACAAATCAAAAATTTTAAAATCTCAACGCATAAAGAAGTGTAGAGTAAAAAAATTTTTATCTTTGAAAACGACAACCGATCTGGTTGTCGAAAGCTCAGAAGAATTATTTTTAAACAAATTATTTTCATTTTTGTTAGGCATTTTCAGTTTTAAAAGACGACCCTTGACAAATTTGACATATCTATCAAGATCAACAAGCAAGGGTCATTTTCAAAATATTGATTTATATTTTTTATTAGTTTGTTTTAGTGGCAAAAAGATCCCCGAATAAAGAAATAAATAGACATTATTATGCCACAAAGAAGCTATCGAGAATATTTAAATATGTAAACATTGATTACGATAAAATTTAAAAGAGTATGAAAATCAACAAATCCAAATTAATCAACCAAAACTGTTTGCAAACCATAATGAAAATATTCACCTGGAAGAACTTTACGAATATTTATAGGTGCATCTGTTGTACCCAGCAATATTCGAGAATCCAACGGTAGATCGATAACTTCTTCTTGACTCGATGTTTTTAATGTTTTAAGAAGTTTATACGCTGCATCTCGTGAAATATTATAATCAGTAATCCACTGAGATGGTTTTGTTGCTAAACTTTTATTGGCACCAGCTAAACGATTATTGATCGGTAAGTCTTGTATACGAAAATTGTCACAAGTTTCACTATCACCAATTTCACTATTACTTTCTTTACTACCACTATCATAGTTTACATTATTATCCACTTTATCTTGATTACATCTCACAAACCACAAATTAAATTCATTATTAGTTTTACATGTGTTACTAGTAGATGCATCCGAAGAAGTATTTAATTCAGACGTCATAAATTGGCACAAGCGTTTATTTTTTTGACTTTTTGATAAGTCTTGTTTTGCTGTATTATTTATTCAACAATATACAAATGTTTATGTTTATACGGTGCACAACAAAAGTTTAATATTTTTAGGTTATAAAAACTAGGTGGTGACTGTTGTGTATTGAATAATAATATACGGTTTTTCTAACAGAAAGCATTTTATTAACAGCAAGCCAAAAATGAATTTTACAACCAGATCCCTTTGACATTACTTCTTCTTACACTAAAGATGTAGCAGGCCTGTGTACCTAAATAGTCCAGCCACAACTGGCTGTATACAGAACATTTCTCCCCCGCTTTAATACGAGAGCCTTTTAGGCGGTGCTACAACCCTGCCACATCTGGTAACAGTAGGTTTCCCCGTGGGATGAAGTGGGTTTTGCGAGTGATTTGGTTTCGCTGAGTTATAAGTCCTTTATTGGACTATTACCTGAATTTTGAGCAAGAACCGGACCACTTCCTTCCATTGGGACATCTCCATTATTCTGTGCTGCACTAGCTGGTTTTATATAACTATTCTTACGACTAATAACACTACCCGAAGGACAATTATCACTCGCTTCAACACCTTCATTTAAACGTGGATCACTAGAACTTACAGAGCGAGGTAACTTACAATAACTAAAAATCTTAACTACCTTACCTAAACACTAGCTGGTTTTATATAACTATTCTTACGACTAAGAACACTACCCGAATGCCTTTATTTATTCCAAAAATATACTGTAACGGTTGATGATCACTCACAAGTGTAAATTTAGGTCCATATAAATATTTATTAAACTTACAAAGGGCAAACATGATGGATAAAGCTTCTCTTTCAATATTAGAATAGTTCCTTTCAGCGGATGATAGAGTGCCTGATGCAAAACAGACTGGTTTATCTTCGTTATTGACTTTATGGCTTAACACTGCTCCCACTCCAATTCTGCCACTATCGCAGGTGATATATAATATAATAATAATAATGTTTATTACTTACTTATCTATAACAGTTCATGCAATATGGTATGTATATAATGTATTAGTTAATTGTAATAAACATAGATTAATCACTGAAGCTTGAGTTAGCTCGTATGTGATTTCTCTACCTATGAATTAAATTTAATGTATCTACTAACATATTAGTTTCTTAAACAAATATATATATATATATATATATATATATATATATATATATATATATATATATATATATATATATACATATATAATTCAATACTAAAAAAAAAATAAGGCATAATAAAAATCTCAGATAAAAAAAAATCTACTACTTTAAATATTTTAAATTTATTAGTTGGCGAATACTTGTCTCCCAGCTTCTAGAACCCATAATTATATTTTCTTTTTGTAGTTATTATAATTTTTGATATTTTTGATCTCTAAGGGCAAGAGATTATATAGCCGAGGGGCATAGTACATAACACATCGTTGACCTATAGTTTTTTGTGAGGTGGTCACAGCAGCAAGGTTGTCTTTGCTTCTGGTTTCGTGTGTGTGTTGAATTGGTTTAATCGGTACTTTGTTAAGTTTTATAAATTGGTATGTTCTTTGACAGAAAATTTGTCGAATATCCATTACATTTAAATTACTATATAAGTTTTGACTGGAATATAAACGTGGTTTTTTGTATATAATTCTCAAGATCCATTTCTGAATGGTATTTAAATTGTTTAAATAACACTCTGCAACGCCACCCCACCCCATAATTCCATAGGATAGTTGAGATTGTACCAACGAAAAATATAAGGTTTTAAGTTGTTTCTGTTCCAAGAAGTTTAATAGATATTGAAATTTAGAAAGCAAGCCCCTAATTTTATTTACTGTATTATTTACTTGTTGTTCCCATCGCATATGTTCATCTATTATTACACCAAGATATTTTACTTGTGATTTTTCATAAATTTCAACTGACGGTGTTATATGTAATGGACCTAGGTGTGGTTTGGATTTAGCATATGAAGTAAATGTTAAGTAACATGTTTTATCTGAATTGAAAGTTAACTTGTTGTATTTAAACCACTTACATATATTTTTGAAATCATTTTCACAGTATACTTTCAATTCGTTCCAATTGGATCCTTGATACATCATAGCCATATCATCGGCAAAAGTAATAATTTTTGCTTTTGTTCTTAATTTAAATATAGTATTTACATAGATATTAAACAGTAGTGGCCCTAATACAGTTCCCTGTGGGACCCCATAGTTTATTATCGCTCGATCACTTCTACAACCGTCTATTTCAGTGTACTGCAATCTTCCTTGAAGGTAACTTCCAATTAAACTGTGTATTTTACCACGTAATCCATAATGATACAGTTTATTTAAAAGTATTGAATGAGTAACTGTATCAAAAGCCTTCGATAGATCTACAAAAATGCACAAAGATGGAAGTTTTTTATTTAAGACGTTATATATTTCGGATGTAAGTTGTAGTATGGCATCCTCAGTTGACCGTCCTTCTTGAAATCCATATTGATTTTTTGAAATAATATTCGTTTTATTAAGAAAATCCGTGATTCTACTATTTAGTACTTTTTCAAAAATTTTGCTTATATTAGATTGTAAGGATATCGGACGATAGTTTTCCATTTTGTTTTTTTCTCCTTTTTTAAATAAGGGTTTTATGATCCCGATTTTCAGGGGATTTGGAAATTTTCCTTCACTGAAACATACATTAACTATATGAGCAATTGGTTTAACAATTTCATTACTGACTTCTTTTAAAACTTCAGACCTAATATTATCCCACCCAGGCGACTTTTTTGTTTTTAAATTCATTATCGCGTTGTAAATTTCATTTTCAGTGCATGGGTACAAATACATACTAGCATTCAAGTTTGTTATTTTTTCCTGATATTCAGAAGGGGCAATTTTATTAGCATATATTTCACCTATTTTAGAAAAATAGTTATTGAATTCATTGGCAATTTCTGTTTTATCGGAAATGAGAGTGTCATTAACTTCTATGAGTTCAATTTTTGTTTCCGATCTGTTTGTTGGACAAATATTTTTTATAACATCCCATAATGCAGTAGACGTTTTCGGGCTATAATTTATTAATTTTTGCATGTATTTTTTTTTTGGATATTTCTATTAATTTTCTTACCCTATTCTTTTTAAAATTGTATTGTTTTTTTATGAGAATATTGTTTGGGTTTTCTTGAGTTTCTTTATACAAATTATTCTTCTCATTGATTGCTTTTGCAATTTCTGGGGTAATCCATTTTTTTCTTATTTTAATTGGTGTTTTTTTTTGTTTTACTTCGTTTGTATTCTTCTCAATGTATTCTTTTAATTTTTCTATGAATATTGTAGTCTTCTCATCAACATTATTTGTAACATATAGTTCATCCCAAGGTTCACTACTTAGCTCTAATTTCAATTTGTTGTAATTTATAAATTTCTTAATATAATCTTGTTTTTCTTTATAGTCAGTGCTGTTGTATATAGGAATTTTAAGGGCAATAGGTAGGTGGTCCGTAATTAAGTAGTCTAAAACAAATGAACTAGGGGCAATGTTATTATTTTCGTTTTTTACAAATATATGATCTAGACAAGTTTAGCTGGTAGGTCTAGTTACTCTGTTTATGTAGGATATATAGTTGAATGTATTTAATATATTTTTATATTCTTCCACATCTTCATTAGCACTTAACAAGTCCAAATTTATATCTCCAATTAAAATGTGAAAAATACGCGATATTTTATTATTAAAGTAATAATAATAATAATAATAATAATACGTATGCTTTATTGTCACTAAAAAAAATACAATTTTTATGGACAAAGCAGGATAAGATTAAAACACACTAGGGAAATATATAACACAAATATATACAAAAACAATTACTGATTGATATAAATAAATATATCATCAATGGTTATTAAAATGTTAGAAAATATAAAAAAATTTAAAAAAAAAAGAACAAATTTGTTACCTAAAATAATTGCAAAAGTTTAAAAAAAATACAAACTGCAATACATAATATGAAAAAATTAATAAAATACAAAAAATTTACAGAATTTAAAATAAGACTTGCAGCTACTGGAAGTGATATTCAAGACGTTTTAATTATTCATTTAGGAACTCATCCACTAAATAATATGATCTCTCAATGAGATACTCTTTAGTCATTTTTCTAAATTTAGTAAAAGAAGTCGCCGATTTAATTTGCACAGGGAGGTGATTGTACAATTTTTTTGCGTGATAAATTATTGACTTTCTTACTAATTCGGTGGATGGGATTGGCAAATAAACATCATAACTCGAGTTTCTAGTGGAGTAGCCATGGTTGGGTCTCGTAGGAAAAATATGTAAATGCTTTCGAATCAGACATACAGTTTCTAGAATAAATAATGAAGGGAGTGTTAGGATTCCGTTCCTTTGAAAGTATGGCTTGCAGTGGGTTCTTGAGCTAAGTCCAAGGAGATAACGAATTGCTCTCTTTTGTAATTTAAAAATAGCGTTGAATTGTGCAAGGCTACTAGAACCCCAAAAGGGAAGTCCGTAGCGAAGATGAGATTCAAAGAGAGAGAAATAAGTTATTTTGGCAGAGTGGAGATTTAGTTCTTTAGAAACCGATCTAATCGCGAAGCATGCTGATGCTAGTTTCTTCGTTAGTGAATCTGTGTGAAGAGACCACTTTAGACTGCTGTCAATGAAAAGACCTAGAAATTTTACAGACTCAACGACACTGACGGAATTGCTTTCAAGAAGTATTGGATGAAAGGCTTCTTTATAGGATAATGCAACTGTCTTCTCGACATTGAAGCAAAGCAAGTTACAATCGGACCAGTTTTTGATTGTAATAAGATCATTAGAAATGTCGGCATGTAAAGATGGATTATCGATGTTGCTCCAGGTGATACTAGTATCATCAGCAAATAGAAAGATTTTTCCTTTAATTTTTAAATTAGTGATGTCATTAATAAAGAGTAAAAAAAGTATGGGACCTAACACGGAACCTTGAGGTACTCCACTAGTAATTAATCTGCAGCTAGAATCTTTACCGTTTGTTCTGACTAGTTGTTTCCTATTTTCCAAGTAAGACTTGAACCAGTTCAGTGAAATGCCACGAATACCGTAGAACTCTAATTTTTTTAATAAAATATTATGATTTACACAATCAAATGCCTTGGCGTAGTCACAGAAAACTGTAGCGGTGGAATGATTATTATTAAGAGATGAGTAAACTTCATTGAGCACTGAAAACATGGCATCGTTTGTGCACTTATTTGACAGAAATCCAAACTGATTTTGTGATAGAATATTGTGCTTAAGGAGAAAAGGCATGAGTCGGACTTTTATTAATCTTTCGATAATTTTGGAAAGGGCCGGTAACAAAGCAATAGGTCGGTAATTACCGGTAATTGATTGTTCACCACCTTTGTGAAGAGGAATGACTATAGCCGTTTTCAAGCATTCAGGAAATACTCCGTTTTCAAAAGATCTATTAATTAGAGATAATAGTATTTCTATCACATTATCAGGAAGGTTTATGAAGATTTTGATAGATAAGCCGTCTGTACTACAAGAAGATTTACTTTTAATATTGTTGATTGTTTGTTTAAGTTCTGAACAATTCACTGGATTTAAAAAGAAGGTGTTTGCAACATTTTTAGAGGCGGGAAGAAAAGAGATAGGATCGAACTTAGGCGAGATGTTTGCAGTCAGATTATTACTGACATTAACAAAGTATTCGTTTAAATCATCGGAACTGGGAAAGGGGAATTTTTGATCCACTGAGTTAGTTTTATTACGAAGATCATTAATAATGGACCAAGTCTCTTTAGAAACATTTTTGGAACTATCTAGTTTATGTTGGTAATACCGTTGTTTAGCTATTTTTATTATTTTTAAATAAACATTCCTATATTTTTTTATATATTCGGTGACATGGATGTTAGCAGTAAATTTCTTGATGTATAATAAGGAGCGCATATTCTTGGCAGAATTACGTATACCTTTAGTAGTCCAAGGTTTATGACGTTTGGATTTAATGGGTTTAAGAGGAAAGGCTTTGTTAAAAGCGTTAACAATTTTGTTTAAAAATTTACTGTAGTTTGAGTTGATATCATTGGACAGAAAGTTCCAGTCGGTAGATAGACATAAATTATAAAACTTTTCAAAGTTTTTGGCACAGAAAATCCTACCCAAACGCCGAGATTTAATTGAAGTTTTAGATGGAATAGAGAACTTGGTGAAAACCGCTTCATGATCAGAAAGCCCTGCGCTGATAACCAAAGAATCGACATCAGGAGGCGAAAAGTCGGAAACAACGTAGTCTATAATGGTGGCAGAGGTTTTCGTGATCCTAGTTGGGGAGTCAACGTGCATTGAGAGACCATAAGATTCAAAAATAGTTACCAAAGACAGTTGGGAAGCACAAGCAGTAGCATAGTCAATATTTAGATCGCCGCATAAAATTTTTCTGCTCTTGATGGGCAGATAATCGAGTAAATTTAACAGGTTCTGGAAAAATAGATCGATGTTTGAACTAGGTGATCTATAAATACAAATAATGTAAAGGTTCATCTCATTATTATAAACTAGGGAAAATTCAAAGAAATCTTCGCTTAATAGAAAATCGTATTTAGTTACTGAGGAGAAATCATTTGCTCTAGAAAGAATGAGGGTACCTCCATGAGCTGAACTAGTACGGTCGTACCTAGCTATTGTGGTATATTTTTCAACAAGAAAGGGCTCGTTTACTTCCAGCCAGTGTTCCGTAATTGCAACTAATGGAGGAAATCCTAACTCCTCCAAAAACAAAAAAAGCTCATCAGTTTTATTTCTAAGAGATCTAATATTTATGAGTACCATGCTAAAAGTACTTGAGGATTCTAGTTCCTCAACACGCGTCAAATTTTTTAAAAATTTCGTCTTGGTGAGACAGCTGAGAAGTAATTATGATGACTTTCCCTAGATTTCTGAAGATGAATCATTCTTTCTGATGCGATAAATGACCCATATGTAACTAAGTCAGCATCCACTTCTGCAGCATTAATTCCGTAGGCATCGTGGTATCCATAAAAAATCTTGCGAAGGGCTTCTGTATGAATGGGAAGACCTTCAGAAGCCAAAAAGAGTTTAATACTGGTATTGGTGAATCCATCAAAACATACTGAGGCTGGTCGATCGTGAAGATAGGCGAGATGTAACTTGACTGCTTTTAGGATAGCGGGTTCTCTTAGTCTTGCCAGAAGATAACGGTTATCCAGAGAGTCTGAGTTATTCGTTAATTTCACTGTTGGTGGAGTCATAGGATCGATCGATATGGATGAATCAGTGGTAAAATCTTTAACGAAGTTCAAATGTGAGTCATTACTAAATGGATTTATTTTTGACTTGCAGATCTCAATGGCTTGTTTGTCTGAACAGATGGTTATCTTCTTCTCGTTGTTGGTTGTGTTGAAAGAGTTGCTTGAGTGATCAGAACTGCCTACGATTTCTTTTTTGCTCAGTTGTGGTCCAGACGAAAAAGAAGTAATTTTCAAAGAATCGTCGGAGGGTTCTTTGGAGTCAATTGACCAATTGATTGTAATATCAGGAGGCCAAATCTCTTCATTAAATAATAATTTAAGAGATGTTCTAGATGTCATACCTATTTTAAAGCATGATCTCTTGTCGGTACCAGTTTCTCTCAATAAGGGGTAGCATCTTATATAATTCGATAAACCTAATTTCTCTTTAATAAAGTGAACTATTTGGATGGGCGTATAGTTCGGGGAAAGATTATTAATGATAATATAGTGCCACTTATCTTTCAAAACTTTCTGGTTCTTCGGAATTTGGGGTGTTATTTGTAGAGTCTTGGGTTCATCCGTTTGGGTGGCCGATGTGACATAAGCTACACTCTTCTTCGAAATCTTTCTGGAAGTGGGTTTAGATATCGTCTCATTTAAGTCACAAATCCGTTTGTTGATATGGTCGATATTTGAAGATAGCTTATTTAAACCCGTTTTTATCTCTGACGCGCTTGAGTCATGAATCTGAACCTTAATTGTGTCATCAGAACTGTTAAAAAAGATGGATGAAATATTAAAGATGTCTTGTTCCATCTGTCTGAATGATTTTAAAATCACATCTGGTTTAAACAGATCACAAATTTTATGGAATTCATCAATTTTTTTCGTGAGGTGATCTAGTTTTTTCTCATTTTCGACCAGCATGTCATAGGTTTCATTAAAAATAGGCAAGGTATTTGTAATTTTCTTAGTTGTATCTATTAAGGTTTCAAGGTTCTCAAGGGGTAGCTGATTTTTGGTTAAATTAGTTATTTTTTCATTAAGGTACTTCAAATTCGGCGAATCACAAAGCGTGCAAAAAAATCTCAAATGATGAGATTTTTGAACCAACAAAATTTTCGTGGTGGATTTATCTAAACCTGTACATTTCATGCAGAAATTTCGACGACATTCACCACTGCACCTCAATTTGTTGTATTTATCTTTTTCTGCAAATTCCGTGTAGCAGTTATCGCATTTGTAAGCCATGATCGATCAACAATTTGCAATAATTTAAGTGGGTCAAGAAAGAACAAAAAAAAAACAATAACAATACAGTGTACACTTATTAACAAACACAAAGTAGGACACCGTGCTCCAAAAACAAAACAAACATTTCAGTAATAGCCGGCCTTCCACAACACAACATACACACAACCGTACAGCACGACGAATAACTACCGACTGGAGTAATCATGTAATCATGTAACGCGTTGTTAAATTCTTTGGGATTAGTACTCGGTGATCTATATATAGCAGTAATTTTGAAGTCAAGATCCTTTGATATTACCTTAATTTCTAAAGCTGTACATTCCGCTAATTTTACAATTTTGTAACTATATTCTAATCCTCTTTTAATATAAATAATAATACCATCATTTTTATTGAGATTTCCATTATTGTAAATTATATCATAGCCTTCAATTGAAAAAATTTTTTCATCGTATATTCTACAAGTTTCTGTAAGTACTATTATTTCGAATTTATTAGTGAAATAATTTAATAACATATAAAAATCATCAAAATTTTTTCTTATACTACGTATATTGAAATGTATAATATTAACAATGTTATTTTTATTTTCAAAAATTTTTTCTTTGAAGCCTTTAACATTTATTAATTCTCCTGTTATCACATCGTTTATAAAATCCCGAATAAAAGGGTCCATTTTATTGCAATTTATATAAATATGGCTAGGAATAATATAACAACATTTAAATTAATTCAGGTCTTTTTTTGTGTATTTTGAATACCAGTATAACAAAAACTAGACAATAAAATATATTGGCAATGACGGATTATACAGAGTAAGTACCTGACTAGACATAAGAAGTTCCTTACTTTTTTCAAAAGCTCTTTGACACTCTTCTGTCCATACAAAAGGAATACCCGATTTGCACAAATTGTACAATAGACCTAAAGAAGTCGACAACATTGGAATAAATTTAGAATAATAGTTAAAAAGACCTAGATAAGACTTTAATTGTGTTAAGCTCTTTGGTGACTCTGCATTTTTAATGCATTCCACTTTCTCGTCGGTGGGATCTATCCCATTTTCATCAATTTCATGACCTAAAAACTCTATACTTGTTTTGAAACATTTGCACTTACTTTCATTGATTTTGACATTATACTCATTTAAACGTGTAAGAGCATTTAACACCTTTTTATAAAAATCTTGTTTTGACGATCCATAGACTAAAATATCATCAATATAGTATTTAGTATTAGGTAACCCGGAAAGAATATTTTCCATAACCGATTGGAAAATTCCAGGTGCTGAACTAATACCATACGTCAATCTGTTGAACGTAAATAAACCTAAGTGCGTATTAATCGTGAGCAACTCCCTTGACTTTTGACTGACCCCAACCTGTTGATATGCTCCCTTCAAATCCAATACAGTAAAATATTTATTACCTGACAGCTCTGAAAATATGTCCTCCGGTAACGGTAAAACACAGTGATCAGAATCAATTACCCGATTCACCGTTTTCTTAAAATCCACACAGATTCTGAAAGATCCCTGTTCTTTCTTGGGGACCACGACAATAGGACTGGCCCACGCACTAACGCTAGTTTTACTTAAAATCCCAGACTACCATACGATCTAATTCCGCCTCTACCTTAAGTTTAAGAGCATACGGCATATCATATGCCCTGTGGAAAACAGGTAAAATATTGTCTTTTAATTTAAATTCGACTTTCACATGAATTTGGATCATCCTTAAACAAGTTAGGATAAGCTATCTTCAACCTTGAGACTAAAATATCCTGATTATAATTAGACTGAAATTCTGACATAGGTTCGCGACAATTTGAGCTTAATAACTCCTATTTAGACAATTTAAATTTAACCTATAATTTATGTTATCTGCGCTATTCTCAACGACATTAGAAGTATTAATAAGCTGATTAAACAATTCAAGTTTCCACGTAGGGTTAAACATACTCAACCAATCTCTACCTAACAAGGGTACAAATCTGTTAGAACTATTAATGACTTATAAAGGTAACACTTTTAACTGATTTTTATACAGAACATTGACATTAATTTGACCAAGTATTGAAATGACATTACCCGTGACTGCTCTCAACTTAATACTAGAACTAACTAATTTACAGTGACTAAATTACTTGAAAAATCACTTATATGAATGACAGACTTACTTGCACCACTATCTATTTCCATGATGGTCGGTTTACCCTCTATTTGGACAGTTACTTTTCAAGGGTGCTTTCCTGTCCCTTTGACTGTAGCAATATGACTTAGTTGCAAAAATTCTTCATTTACCAATTGTGATGATTCCTCTGTAACCTCTATTTGATGGACTTTTCGACTTTTGCACATTTTACTAGTGTGACCCATTTTCTTACAACAAAAACATTCCCAATTTACAGCTGGGCAAGAGTCAGGTTGATGACGTCTACCACAACGAAAACAAGACTTTTCCGACAAACTAGGACGAGTTGTCTGGCCATACACTGGACGATTATTAGGGTTTGCCTGGCTTCTAAATTGTTTACTGGATTGTAGGTTACAAACAGCATTTTCAACTGTGACTTGATGTACTGCTTTGCTTTGAGATTCAGCTGCTGACTGACTTAAGGCTTTCTTACAGGCTTCATTGAACGTTAATGACTCAGATTCAGTAAGAAGTTTCGTCTGAATGCTATTATTATTGATGCCACAGACTAACCTGTCTCGTAAAGCTTGGTCGAGAAAGTTTTGAAACTTGCAAGTTTTAGAAAGGGCTTTTATCTCATTAATATATTGTTCAAGAGACTCACCGGGCTATTGGGTACGACAATTAAATTTGTACCTCTCGTATATGACACTAGTAGTTGGTGCAAATTTATCTTTTAAAATAGTTACCAACTGATGTTTTAGATGACGGCGTATCTGGAAATAAATGCGTTTTCAGATTATCATGAGTCTTTGCACCCATAAACGTTATCAAACTAGCAACTCTCTTTTCCTCTTTGACATTATTTACTATGAAATACAGTTGTAGACGTTCTTCCCAAGCTTCGAAGTCCTCCTTGGTTGCATCGAATTCGTCAAACTTTGACATCGTGCCACTAATATCACTTATAACATCACACGGCTCGTGGATTGGACTGTACTCGTCGCCAAATGTTGTGTATTGAATAATAATATACGGTTTTTCTAACAGAAAGCACTTTATTAACAGCAAGCCAAAAATGCGTTTTACAACCAGATCCCTTTGATATTACTTCTTCTTACACTAAAGATGTAGCAGGCCTGTGTACCTAAATAATCCAGACACAACTGGCTGTATACATAACAGTGATAAAGTTCTTCTTTTTCTTTCTAGTTGAGGAATAAAGTAGACACATGAAAAAGTTATCATTTTTTTGTTAACATTATGATATCATTCTGACTGTCATGTCATGCCGAACGGGATCGTATTCTAAATGAAATATATCGGCGTATTTAGCACATATTTTGTGAATAGATATTTTTTCCTCTTCATTTAGACCTTCTACATTTATTAAATTCAATACCGTTTCTACTCTTTCTACTGAACAATTAGTATCGTTAAATTTATGAATATTAAAATATGAAACGTTTTCCATTTTTGGTTTAAAGTTCTTTAGCTTAATTTCTGTTTCGTTAATATTTAGAATTTTAACTGGAATTTTATTATAAGTAGGTTTTGCACTAATTCCCGCAACAAAAACAGCTTCTGATATTTCTTCTGGGATAATTAGACTGTCATTTTGTACATTAACTTCAAAATATTTAATAATTTCACAACGAGGTGGAATAATTGTATAGTTATTTTTTTCCGATATTAGTGGAATACTTAAACGTTTATTATTTAAATGAAAATAAAACATAAACTTTTCGTAATCTAAAACTGCATTGTATTTGATAAAGAAATCTGAGCCAAGTATGCCGCTAATATTACTTTCATAGTATATTACTTTACGAGTGGAGTAAATTGCATATTACAGCGAGTGTGTTTGGCCCATGAGCGAGCTTGCGAGCGAAGGGGCTAAAGAAACGAGCTAAATATGCAATTTGTTCCTCGAGTGAAGTACTATGCTTTACCCACGACTTACCAAATAAACTAGAAATAAGAAATATAAAATTTAAATTTTGGCATAAGTTTTCAAAAATATTCGATTTCGCACACAGTTCTGTCTGAGAAATGTCAAATTTTAGTTTAATTTAATGAAAACTGTAGGTAACCAACATAATAATACAGGTTTCTATTTACTTACTCCTCTTGTTTAGTAAATGAAACTATAACACAACTCCTCAATAATTTGACACTTACTGACACAGTTATAGGTCAAAAAATACGCAATTTACTTATGAGTCGTGGGTAAAAACTCTTAATTACGTGAAAACTATGACCTATCCTAATATTATTAGACTATAATGAGATATTTGTTACTTCGAACTTGCTAGTACAACCCGGTATATCTTTAATTTGTATTTTATGTTTATCATCAATTGTTTCATTTTGGCCAATACTAGAGGAAAAAATAACGCTTATGGAGGCACCGGAATCTAGCATAAATTTTAAATTATTATTTCCGTATTTTAACCGTATGTAATTTAACCCGTTTATATTAAGAACGACATTACTGTTTTTATTGGTTTGAAGGACGAAAAAAATTATTGTTGGTTGCAGTTTCTGTATTTTCTTGGACGTTAATCATAAAAAAGGTACGAGGTTGATTTCGGTTATTTCGCGTGTAATTATTACGCGTATTCATGCGACCGTTGTAACGTCTATTTTAAAATCTCCATTGATTTTGATATCTCGGGGTATTTGAATTTCTAAAATTATTTTGATGGAAATTTGGTGTTGGGTGATTATAAGTTGGTCTATTATTATGATTATAATTATTATTATGGCTAAATCGACCTCGATATGACCCGTTGGGCGTGAATTTCGGTTTGCCCTGCATACTAAAAATTTGAGGGGATGCATTTTTTGTCACCTCTTCGTCTTTGGCTCCTCGTATTGCCTTATTTAATGAAGAGTATTTACGCGCTTTCATTGTGGTTCTTAGGTCGTGATGTTTTAAACCATTTTCAAATGCGTTAATTGCAAGCTTTTTATTGGTACTTTTTAGGACCTTTACTGCAGCATCATTGCCGTCAGCCTGTGCCAATGTCAAATGAACCATTAAATCTTCAATTGATTTCGCATAATCATCGATAGATTTATCTTTTTGTTTTATGGTATGTAAATTTAAAGATATGAAAGCAGCCGATTGTTTAGTTAATAAATTATTTTTTATATCTTTAATTAAATCCGCAGTTTGTGTTAATCTAGTTTTTAAAACGTATTTAATTAGAAAATCTTTTCCACTGTCATCTAAAACACCATCGTATAGTTCAATTAATTGCTTTACCGAATCCTCGGTATCACAAATTACAGGGATAAGAGAAGAAGCCGTTATCAAATCAAACTTTTCACCCATATTTACACATTTACTATTACTATTTTTTAGCTCTCTATTGTTTAATCTATCCCTTAATATATTACTTATTTCTAAAACATTTTTTTCTACCGCAACTACAATTTCTTTTACCGCATTAACTACTTCGGGTTTATGAGAAGATAAATTAAATGTTTTCTTTAAATTTGTTAGGTAACTCTTAAATTTATCTAACTCTAATGTTTGTTGCTTAATGATTTCTAAAGAGTTTCGTCTTTGTTAATTGTCTTTAGCTAAGTTTCTCTTAAAAATCTTAATATCTTAATCTCATATAACTCATTAAATGCATCTATATTACTCATTTATAATTAAAAAAATTAAAACTACGAATACCTTAATAAAATGTCATTTTCAATTTAGGCACTACAGCATCCGGTCCTTCACTACACTGATGGTTAAACTAATTCTTGACTTCTCCTGATTTCTAGTCGGAATTTCTTGTCCAAGTATTTTCGGAACCTCTTAACCAGATAACCCATAAAAAAGAAAACAGCCATCGCCAATGCTACGATACCAATCACCTCTGCTGTGGAGAGACCATCTTCCTGAGTAACTTTTGGATTATTCGTAAGACCACCACTGTTACCAGCCTGAGCTATAATCACTTCTTCTTTTGCCTGGTTCTGGCCAATTTTTTTTTTAATAATATTTTTTTTCTTCTACTTAGTAATTTGCCACAACTGGTAGGATCGCCATGTATTAAACTCGCATCTTTAGGTTCTTTGTGTTGAAACTACCTAGGACTATTGTCCTTAATAAAAACTACTTTTTCTAATTTTGACATATAAAGTGACACTTTTTAAAACTGCTAAATGTGTTAATTCCCACAGGATTTCTGGTACATTATCCATCCGCATATTTTACGAAAAGTCTGTTGTGTTTAAGAACCTGGGGACGCAACTTAATATATTTTCTTAATATTTTAACAATATTCGTATTTTCAATGTCTCCAGTGGTAATTGCAAACTGCCGTATAACTTTTGTTTTTGAAGGTGGGATATCAACACGAAAATGGCTTCCTTCGTCTATAACATTTTCAACTGGAAGAAATGTTAATTCTGCTTTTCTGCATGCTCCTGCCATTCCAATTATCATTGCAACTTAGCCATTAAGTATTCTTTGTCATCAGCTTCCACTAAAAATTTGGCAAAATCGCTTGCCTTTTAATATATGCTACCAAACTTGTATATTTTTTAATATCAATATTCCTTTTCAGATTTAGTTTAAACCTTAACATTGAGTAAAGTGTCCATAATGTAAAAACTTTTAGATCTTTCTTACCCTCAAAATATGCAAGTAAAACTTTCTCATTAACGTGTTTAATTTTCTTCTTATCACACCACGTAACAAATTTCTCGTATGCCAAATCATAAACTGCCTTTGACTTTTTGGGAATTACTGATAATAGAGCATTACCTGCTGCCTCTTCAATATTGCTTGGTAGCTTTTCAGAACTTGAATCACTCATTTTTTAAAAATAAAACTAAAAATATATCAATCTCGCTAAAAACTGACAACTAACATGAAGTAACAGCAACAAACTAAATTTATGTTTTCCAAATTTTTATCAATTATATTAAATTTTATTTTTTTATTACTTTCTTCAAAATTAGAAAAAAATATTGTATGCAATACGTTACGAAATGAAATTTTGTGTAACTTGTGAGTTTTTACTCAAAATTAGGCATTTCGTAACTGATGGCATAAATCGCTATTTCAGTTCGAACTCTTTTTAATATCTCACTAATTAAAATATATTATTATAATGAAATATAAAAGTACAATAGGTAACCTAAGGAATTGCTGGATAGCTTATTTATTCCTAACTATTGGTAAAGCCCGAAAGGAAAGTGTATTGAAATTACTAACTTATTTGCTAATGCCAATTAATCAATACGTTATTAATTTTATAAAATAATTAATAGTATATTACTTTACGAGTGGAGTAAATTGCACATTACAGCGAGTGTGTTTGGCCCATAAAATATAATAAATATTTGAATACATCCATTACAAGCCTAGAGTTACTCAAAATGTATTAATTGCACCTCACATAAAAACTTCCAGAATTATTCCAAGGTGTATTGTCAGACTAAACCAAGACTTTCAAGTAACCATACCTGTAATGAATGTTGGAAGTCAAAATAATATTGAAGTTGAAGAAAATGAAAACCTGTATAGAGGAAAAATTTGTGAAGAAGAAAGTGTCGAAGAACTAAGGATAGATATGATAAACAAAGAAAATGTGACGATATAATAAACAAATGTACTGTGGGAGATTTGGCAAAAGACGAGTATAAGAAGCTTTATGAACTGATTAATAAGTACCTATTCTGATGTTTTTGCATTAAAAGTACAAGTACAACCTTTAGGTTGCAGGTTCGAGTCCTGCTGGATGCGACATTTTTTCAGTTTCTCTTTAATGTCATTTAACATATTCTTGTTTGTATACTTTCTGAAAATTTCAATTATTTAAAAATGTTCAAGGACTAAAAATGTTAGAACAGGTTTTTATAGTATTGAGTAAGGCAGGAATGACATTAAATCCGACAAATTGTTCAAATGAATTACATATTTGGGATTCGAAATATCAATTGAAGGTGTTAAACCCAGTCAGCGAAAAGTTGTATGTATCAGGAATTTTCCTATTCCCACAACACCACATCAAATAAGACAGTTTCTTGGTTTAACTTCATATTTTAGATGGTCATTAAAAATTATGGTACCCTATCATCTCCGCTAACTAAACTTCTATCGAAAGATAAAAATTGGACTTGGACTGAAAAGTAACAGACATTATTCGATGAATTGAAGAATGCATGAAATAAAGATTGTGTGTTGTCACTGTATTTTATTGAAGCTTATACCGAAGTACACACAGATGAGTCACAAAAAGGAATTTCAGGGGTGTTGTTACAGAAACAACAAGATAATAAACTTCATCCTATAATGTATGGAAGTAGACAGACCACAAAAAAGGAAGCCAGATATCAGTCTACTCATTTGTAAACTCTAGCTATTGTTTGGTTCTGTAAAAAAAGTAAGACCTTATTTAATCGGTATCAAGTTTACAGTTGTAAGTGACGGTAATGTAGTACGGAATACATTTTCTAAGAAAGATATACTAAGAATATGTCGATGGTTTTTGAAAATGCAAGAGTTTGATTATGATGTAGTACACAGAAAAGCAGAGAGGATGCAACATGCTGATACGCTGTCTAGAAACCCATATGAAACTCCAGATCTTATAGAAGTAGTACCAGGATTAGATATTTTGACTGTTGAAATAGATAATCACTGGCTTACTGTAGTTCAACGACAAGATCCAAAATTAAGAAACATAATAAACATTTTAAAAGAAAATAATGACCAATTAAGTAAAGAAGAACAAAATATTAAAAGGGAGTATAAGATTGAAGATGGAAAATTGTTTAGAATTGTAGAAGAACGTACCCAATGATATAAGGTGGAGAATATTAAAAATGTACCATGATGATTTAGGACATGGAGGAGTAGACGTTAAGACAACTTAAAGATAAATTTTAGTTCTCAAAAATGAAAAGGTATGTGAAAGGTTTTATAGGAAACTGTTTTAAATGTTTATATAGTAAGGTTCCTAAGAAGAAAAAGACCAGGAGTTTTACACTCTATTGACAAAATCGGAGTACCGTATGTCACTATTCATTTAGATCACTTAGTACCATTTATTAGAAGTAAAAAAGGAAATCAGTATATTATAGTAAGTGTTGATGGATTTACTAAACATGTCATGCTGAAGGCTGTTAAAGATACTACCGCAGCCCCAGCTTCAAAGTTTTTAATAGAAATCTGTAATATTTTTGGTCCACCCAAAAGAATTATTACGGACCGTGGTACTTCTTATACTGGAATAGCTTTTGAGAAGTTGTGTCAAAATAAAAACATCATACATATAAAAAATGCAACTGCAACTCCCCGAACAAATGGACAGGTGGAGCGCTTAAATAGAACTATAACATCAATGTTAGCTACTTTATCTTGTGATGATGAAGGTCGAGATCGGGATGCACATATAGGAAGCAATCAATATGGATTAAATAACATGTATCATCAGGCAATTAAAACAACTCCATTCGGTTAGTAAACGATTATTTGAGATTTCTCTCATTGGATTTTTTAAAAATTTTGAAATTTTGAAAGTTTTTAGAGAGTATACAAAAAAGAATATATTAAAGGACATTAAGGAGAAATTAAAATAATGTCGCACCCAGCGAGACTCCAACTCGCAACCTTCAGCTCTACGCGCTGACGCTCTAACAACTAAGCTATAGGTGCTTAGCCATCAAATCGCCGAACGGTTGTTAAATTCAACTTATGCCATATGTGACACTTATGTATGTATTTTACAGGACATCGAAAAAGAAACATATCTTTGTTTAGATATCAATCATTTTTACGAAAAAGTACTTTTTCCAAAAAACGCAAAAAAGAATTTACAACCACGAATTTAAAAAAACTTCCCGTAAACTTAGATATTAAAGATAAAAAATATATTTTAACTGTCGTAATTGAATTCGAACCTCCAGGTGATCTAAAATTTCCTGGACACTATGTCACTTATACCCGTTCCATTAATGGCAAATGGACTAAACTGAATGATTTACTAGCATCCCCAATTGTATTGACAAAAAATTAGCTGATGTGAGAATTAAAGCTTCAACAAATTTATCTATAATCTGAACTGCATTCGTCCACTCTCAGGAAAATTAATTAGTTTCTTTTTGTTTATTACCTTGACCTACAGAAAATATTAAAATAAATTATTAATTCATCATTATAAAATAGAGTAAATAAAATAGGTTAAAAAAAATTACACCTTTGTGCCTGTTATAAATGTTTTCGGTTGTTATCTTTATTAAAAAATTATTGAAACTGCCTTTTATTTACATTAATTATTTGCAGGTTTATTTTGAATCAGAGTCAATTACGAGTTTTTCATTCAACAACAATATTTTCTCATTCAGAACGACGTTGTCACCATCAGTAGATTGTTAAACTAATTAATCCTGATGACAGTCATGGTTACCAGGCTTGTAGGATTTCATATTTATTTCTGTGTGAAGCTTTATTTATCTCTATTATTGTTTATTTAAACGTCGTTTTATCAGATTATTTTTTAGATAATAAATTTTCACAGCACTAAAAAATTCATCAAGTATCACGTCTCAATTTAAGTTATCAGATACAAATTATTGAGACAAAGGTGTTATTAAAATTTACGGAAATTTTATAATTTGTTGAATTTTTTGAGTGGTAAAATATGATAAATGAAGCTTGAAAAATTGTTAATCTCATATTTATTTATTTTAACAGTAATCTATCGGTACTCAGTGTCATTAAAAATGACTTCGCTAGTTGCTAAGATAGTCTATGGATACTATTACTATTAAAAAACAATGTGTTTTATTGCATTACACCATTCCATTAATATTCATTGAACCATACCTACAGTGTGTCATGTCCAGCTACGTTGAATTGAATCGAAAAATCTGAGACAGTACATTTGACTGTACAGATTAACCAATTAAAATAACACAAATAATTTTTACCTCAGGATTACATACCCAGTCCAACTTCAAATGATTATATGAGACCATGTTGCTTCTATATGGGTTATGCGTAAGTATTTAATTTATTTTATACCTATTCCAACATTTCAATTTAACAATACAGGGACGTCGAATTAATACCTACTAAATGCTCACTTAAAAGTAATAATAATTTGTATTATTTAATTATAATTTTTCCTAATTATGTTATTAATATTTATTTATTGTGTATATTATTATAACCTATCTTTTTAGACCCTATATAAATTGTGTACACGTCTATGCCGTGAACGCATGCGCAATGATTTTATTCTTGATCATGCGCACAAGGAATCTTCTGCTAGTGTCACGTCACCCATCACCGTTTCAAATAGCAATAATGATTTTTAATTAATTAAAAATAAATAAAAGAAATTTAATGAGACTTAGGTTGAAAATAATATGAGCAAGTTGCGAGCAATTTATTAAAGAAAAGATTTATTAGAAAAGATAAATGCTCTTCGCTTAATTCAGAATTTTTTTTTTCATTTGTTGATAAATAATTAAATAATTAATTAATAATGTAAGTAATTGCAGATTATAATTGAGCAAATTGTGAGCAATTTATTAAAGAAAAGATTTATTAGAAAAGTTGAATGCTCTTCGCGTAATTGAAAAAAAATTATTTGTATTTTAATTTCTTAATAACTAATTAAATAATTAATTAATAATGTGAGCAACTGCAGATTATAATTGAGCAGATTGTGAGCAATTTATTAAAGAGAAGATTTATTAGAGAAGTTGAATGCTCTACGCGTAATTGAGAAAAAATTATTTGTATTTTAATTTGTTAATAACTAATTAAATAATTAATAATGTGAGCAACTGCAAATTATACTTGAGCAATTGATGAGCATTTAAGAAATATTGGCAATTATTATAGTTCTATGCCAACTTTTTTTGGGTGGTACGCGGGGCCTCTTTCTTTTCGGGGCCCTATGCCTCAGCCTACTCAGAATAATGGAAGATCCGCCACTAAATCGCCGGGCTCTCGGTCAATATTCGTGTTTGAATGGTCAACTAATTTGGTTATTAGTGAAATACTATTTACATAAGGAATCGTTAACAAATGAGTGCATCCGAAGTTTGGTAATTCGATAGGCAGATCTAAATCTTCATCAATATTATCATGCAGTATACTTTGTGGTTTTTTGAAAATTTTAAAATTTAGAAATTATACAAACAAGAAATTATTAAAATGACATTAAGGAGAAACTGAAAAAATGTCACATCCAGTGGGACTCAAACCCACCATCACTGCCTAATACGCAGGCATGCTTTAACCTTTAAGCTATTGGATGCTCAAGTGGTTAGCAAGCGAAACGTTATAATGAATTCAAATTCCGTCAGATATGACATTTACTCACCTTCTCCTTAAGCACATGTTACATGACGTTAATGAGGAAGAAGATTTGTCAAATCGACAATTGAAACATCAAACTCTAAGTCACTTTATTTGTGTCTTTCTTATATTTTTATTCGGTTAGGAGACCGGAACCATTGATTTTTAGTAAACGATTATTTTTGAGATAACCCTCAAAGGATTTTTGAAATTTCAAAAATCCGTTGAGAGTTATCTCAAAAATAATAGTTTACTTTGTGGTTTATTTGGGTTGTAAAGGTCCGTATTTTTATTAAAGCCATCTTTTAAATTAGAATTTGCTAGACTTACCAGCAATTGACACCTAGATTTTGGTATTAACGCCTTTCTACAACAAAATAAGAACAAAGTAAGTAAGTATGAGGTGTACCTAATGGTAGTTTTCGAATATAATACTAAAGCAATTTCACAATGTGTCATTTTTTATACATAACTATCAACATTTTGAATAACTACTGGCGTTTTTTTTTTAATCAAGAAGCGTAAATTGTTTTTTTGTAAAAACTAACTTTCATTCAGCAATAATATTTTAAGTAACATAAAATAAGGTTTTGTATTACGTAAAATCATTATCTGTTTGAAATTAATATAACATGCAAATAAATTTTACGTTTTTGCATTTAGCAATAATGATTCAATTGTGGTTTAGTATATATTTGATAAAAGAAGTTATAATTAATAAACATAATATCTTTTCAGTGGTGGTTGCCTTAACTTGATGGAAATCCATTTAAAAGTAATAAAACACCTAAAAAGGTTTAAATTTCCACTATATTAACGAATTTGCATGACGCACGTTTCGACACACAGCATTTGACAAAGACACTGTGTGTCAAAGCGTGCGTCATGCAAATTCGTTAATATAATGGAAATTTAAACCTTTTTAAGTGTTTTATTACGAATAAACATAATATTATCAAAATACATTATTTTAGTACAGAAGAGCTTAACCTTTGAAATATTACTATACAGCTATTTATTTTATTCACTTTTTTATTTTTATTAACAACGTAACCCATAAAAAATACCGCCTATTGTAATCTCGATATAACAACATAAATACTGACTTACTTGATAAATCCATCGTGGATTCACGTTAATAATTGTTTTGTAAATAAAGTAGAGTGTATTAATTTTTATTTTAAGCATTCGCTTGGTAGTGATGCGCTGGGAAGTACTGCTTTAAATGTTTGACTGTAGGGGAGAAGCTTGTACCTTGGACATGATTTCTTTATTGATGTGTATTTCTCGGATACATTTTTTCATTAACCTGTAACTAGTATGTATTAGTAGCTACCCTAAAAGGGGGCTTCTGTTAAAATTAACACTGTGAACCTTAGCACTTCTTTTTATTTTTTAAAAATATGGGTCAAGGTACAATACTGGGTTGTACATTGAACCGCGTGGTCTTGTACCACAAATAAAAATCAGTAAGAAATGTGAAATTAACAATTTATAAATAGTTAATATTTACTATTTACATATAATGTAAAGTCAATATCAAAAGTAAACATTTCTTTTTGCCATTTAGACAGTCCGGTCTGATGTGGTTCGTGGAGTAGCAGTAGGAGATCTTCTTTTTCAATTTCAAATTCTTGGTCCTTAGTAAAAAAAAACTTGTTAGTGTCGCGAAGCCTCTTTAAATATTTGACTGTTAAACAAGAAACCAAGTGTTAATCAAATAAAATAATAATCCAAATATTTAAACTGTTTATTCACTTTTTAATATGCCACACAATAATTTAAATTAACAGGAGCTCTCTTCACCTCAACGTCGCTGTCAGTACTAACTGATATTCGGGTATCGTTCCGATTAACGCCAGTCAGAACGATGTCGCCGCATCACGCCAGATTTTCCCGTAACACAAGCTTGTTATTTCTGCTACGTAGAAATGCAATTTTTACCAGATAGTGTTGTAAGGTAGAATGTGTCAACTGCAATTCTGGGAGCCATCTGGCCACTGGAATGGCTGGTAAGCTAAGGTGAGTCCTCTACTGAACCTTGTTTATTCTCCTCCATCTCTGAGAATGTCTCAGGGTCGAGCTCAGAGTCATCATCATAAACAATAATTTCGTCCCCTCCATATTCTAATGATAAAGACACTAGTACCTTTTTCGTAACCTTTTCCCTCTTGAGCTTTGGCGTTTTCTTTAACTTTTCTTCGCAGCTTTTCTCTATCTCCTCCTTCTCAGGGGTGTCTGTTAAAATGCGATACTTCCCTTTTTTCCGACCCCTTATCGCAGCACTTCTTGGAGCAGCCATAGGAAATAGGCGGAGAATTTCTGAAGAAGTATAAGAAGCAACATTCGATGTAGATGCTTCATCGGAAGTTGTTGAACATGGCAGATCAGTAATTTGCAGTTTTTTTAAGTACAGGAAGCAAAATCTGATGTAGATGGCTTAACAGTTGGCACAGTGGTATCCGCGCTGGGTCGGTCAGTAACAGAAGAGCTCATAAACTCATGCTCTTGAAACATATTCTCGTTTACAGGCCATATTCCAGATACCCTGAAGCCTGATTGAATATTTGCAGGTGTGAATGCTAAAGAGTAGGCTGTGCCAGATATCTCTGCTACATCGTAAATAGAAATTGGCTTTCCTGGATGAGAACGCATCCAGTCGGTGCAAGCTGTGTTATAATACGTCTTATAGGGGCCGAAGACCGAGGTGTTGGAGCTTGTGGCTTGTATGTGGAGGGGGAGTTAGCATAATTATACCATTTTCGCTTGCAAAGTTTATTGCTTCTACTGTTATGTGGCTCTCAAGGTTGTCTATGACCAGCAAGATATTATTTTTTGGAGAACACTTAACATGCTTCACAAAATGCTGTAGATACTGAATAAAAATTACTCCATTAGACTAACCACTAGGATGAGCAGCTCACACAGAACCAGTGGGAGCACCTTTCAACATGAACTATTTAAAATGAACTCTAGGGAACACATATAATAGGGGAATGTTGTTCCCTAGAGCATTAACGCAGGCAATGAAGGTAACATTAACGCCTCTTTCTCCAGATGTTACATTGCCTACTTGCTTGACACCTTTACACGTCAGAATCTTGCCTGAAATAAAACCCAAATAATTAGCAGTCTAGTGAAAATTGTGTTAATGTTACCCTACCTGGAACATGGACATTTGTATTTCCACTTTCATCCACATTGAAAATCCTTTTTGCCGAAAAATTATATGCGTCCGTTACTTTTTTTAACTTAAAAAAACATATTTACATTATGTTTATTAAAACTGATCGCACGTGACAGGCTTGTGGCTTGTGGTTTTCTTAGACTGAGTGCTTGGTGAAGCTTCATGAAGTCCAAATACCACTGCTTGCCAGCACGTCCATTCCTTTTCCAAGACGGTAGCACTGCCTTGTTATAGACCTTTGCAAAATTAAAAGCCAAGTTTTAAAATTTCGTCGTGTAAGACCGTAGTGCATACGGGAGGCTGTTACTAGGTAAGCAAATAAGTCTTTTTCCTCATCTTGTAACGATTGTATCGTTAGTTTTCGAACAATCCTCCCGGACTATAAATATTTTTAAATTATCTATTGTGTCCGCGTTGATACGAGTGGGGACTGCTAGTTGGAAGGAGAAAAATTATTTCGTAGTGAGTTTTTGATTTTATTTTGTCCATTTTATCGTTGAATTTTAAGTAATTCAGAGTTTCCGACTAACTTTGCCCTTCTGTCTCTGGTAAGTTCCATTTTGCCTTGGTTTTAAGTTTAATAGTTAAATTAATCCACAATGCGGTGAATATAATATTTTATCTATTTTACTAACATTTTAAATTTTCGAATACAATTGTTAATTCAATTCAAGATCAGTTTTTGTGGTATTTTATTATTTATACATAAAAGGTAATTAATTTTTTCTCGAAATTTGGAGAGACTTATAGCGATTGTATTCAAAAAATAGTATTTGAAAATTCGAAGTTTTAATTCCGATTTTATTGATAGGGTTATTGCCAACTAGAAGAAGGGCCCTATTAAGGACTACAAATTGCTTTATAAAAACTACACGTTTCGACATCTTCCGGTGAGGCCGACGCCATTTTGCTGTACCTTTCCTCTTTGTTAGAAGATTTCGACAAGAGGTTCCTACAGAGATATTACATTCCGTTGCAGTTCCGATCGATCGGTTAGAAAACCCGAAAAGAAATCTCTACAGGGGAATTCCATTTCCGTTGCTGTTCCGAGTCCACTGCGGAGAAGCGTGGAAAATTCAGTCAAGAAGTCCCTCGAAAGGAACCCATCCTTCTTACAGCACGCTCTTTAGGATCAAACTCTGTCAAAAGCCACAGATCCAAACCAAGTTAAGAGATTTGATTAATTTTCATAAATTTCATTACATTACTAACCAATTTTTAAAGTAATAAACCATTTTAAACTGATCTATAGGATTTTATTTATGCGTCTGTACTTGGCGCACTTTAAAACTTGTTTGGGGGGAAATTAAGCAAAAACACAGAAGGAAGCCACGACCCTCAGGAGCTATCCTGGGGTACAGGTCTATAACACTTAAAAAAATGACTTTATAACCTATAAAACGGCTTAAACTTTTATGTGCAAACTATATATATATATACGTTCACTTTCACATTGATCTCGGCCAAGCCGGTCTTAAGGTACAAGTCTCTCCCCTATATTGACGAATATTGTTGACGTGATTTATGATTTATCTTATAATATAACCTCTTTTTTTCATGCTTATTCTGTTCAAGTGACTTAAAACACTTTTGTTAAATGTTAAGCATGTAAGCCATTATTAAAATACGTAAACATCTCCAAAAGTTGCTTTTTGTGGGTTGACACATTATTGCTTATCAGCGTCCAATTATACTCAAGAATTCTGAGCTGGAAACAATTTGAAAACACAAAAGCGTTTCCCAAATTGTCTAAGAAGGTAATAGTTGATTAACAATCTAAGTTAATTTGAATTAAGATGCCTTGAAAACCTAGGTAACTTTAAAGAATATTAATTTATTGATAAATAGAGGCACTGAATTTTCCTAAATTATTAATTTAAATTTAAATTTAAATTTTTCTTGATTTTACTCAAAATTAAAATTGATTTGTTATAATAATCTATTAATTTCTTTTGCAATGAAATTTGTAAATAAGTTTCATGAATAATACTTTTGTGATTTTCTTGTAATAACCGAATGGCTTGATTATATCTTTCTTCAACATCCGAATCAAGGGTTCCGAAGAGCCACTTGGAACAAAGGGTTACAAAGTTTTAGAGTATTAACGTAATTCTTACAGTTTTACGTACATAAATTTAACACCGACAAACGTTATTATTTAAAAAAAAAAAACATTCAAGAAGACAATTTCGAAAAACAAGCCATAAACTGAAGGGAGGGTACCAGAAGTATCTTTTTGTACAAATTTCTGATCATTATTCTGCATAAATGACCTATAAAAAAATAAACTCCTATAAGAACGTAATAAAGTATGTGTAAAGATGATTAAACTTTACTTTTAGTTTATTTTAGTTAAGTTGTATATAATTAAAAATCAATACAATCTAAATCTAGCAGAAAAAAACGAAATAAGATTGTTTTTAATTTGACGATAAAAAAATGAGGAATTTTTAATGAAACTAGGAGACATTATTATGAGGTTTTTGTATTTAAAGCTCAAACAAATTAAAAAAATCATAAACAAACTTAAAGAAATAAGAAAGCAATGGCTTTTAAGTTGTATAACTGGTAAAAACCTTATAAAATTTTTATTATACCTTTAGTTAGATAACACGACAATGCATGTTATCAGGTACTTAATACTAAAATATTAAGTAAAACTTAAAGTTGTACTCAATATTTATTTAAATATGTAAATAATATGGCACAAAACATTTTAACAATAATAGGAATAGCCCACATATTTCAATAGTATCTTGAACTAAAGGCAATCATCAGTCTTAAGTCTTTATAGACAATATCTTAGAGGATGAACAATATTGATTGTACTTAAATCGGTCTCAAAATTATGTTAAAGTCTTGAACCTTTTCTTATTATACGTTATTTAATTAAATTAGGTATAGTATTCAGTTTAAATCACATTCTCACAGCTCTATTTTGTGGAAATAGGAACTAGGTACAAGTTTAGTAACAAAATTATAAAGAAAATCAATAACCAATGTTCGCATAAGTAATCATTAATAATTCTAATGTTTAACAATATTGGCTTAAGCCTAAATAGTCTCAAAAATATGTTTAATTCTTAAACCTGTTCTTAAATATAATAAGTAATATTGAATTAGTTATACTAGTAAGTTCAAATTACATTCTTACAGCACTGTAATGTTTACTTTTTTATTATTTTATAATTTAAAGCAGGTCTAAATAAAACACAGCTTTCTAGAACTACTTGTCAAAAGCGAAGATGATTGTCGCACTTGCGTATTCTTTATTTTATTATTACAATCTGGTAGACAACCAATGTTACATTCAGTCATGTGTGTTGTCTACCCTACATCCCTTTTCCTAGCTTTAGAGGTTCAGCTTCTGAGGAATTCTAACTATTCTCCCTGAAGAAGTTGTTTTAGCCGCCCTCACCTATATCATAAACCTATGTTTTAGCAAAGGAATATTTCCATCAATTCTGAAAGAAACAGTAGTTACGCCAATTTATAAAAAAGGCGACAAATGTTTAGTAAATAACTATTGCCCTATTTCCTTGACCACTCACTTTTCAAAAATATTTGGAAAATTAATTAAATATAGATTGACGTCTTACATAGATAAATATAATTTGTTGTCTCCAAAACAATATGGTTTTAGGGCAAACACATCTACTCAAGATGCCGTAGTAACATTACTGAAATATGTATACAGGTTTTTGGACAAAGGTAAATCTTGTTTATGTATATTCCTTGACCTTTCAAAGGCTTTCGATACTGTCAGTCATGGGCTACTTTTACAGTCTCTTGAAGATATCGGTATTCGAGGAACTTAGAATAGAATAGAATAGAATGGAATAGACGTTTATTTGCAAAATAAGTAAATACAATTTTTTTACAAAGGCAAATTAAATTTTAACAAATAAACATACCGTACACTTTTAAAGTTGTAACGTGAAAACACCCTTGGCTAGCATCCAGGGTTCGTGGTTTCCTTCTGGCTTTTTTTTAACTCCCCCCAAACAAATAAAATAGGGCGCCAAATACAGACATACAAATAAAAAATGGAGAATCAGTGTTAAATCGTTTATTCAAACTTTATGTTAATTGAATAAAATAAAATAGTGAAAAACTAATTTCTTATCTTTGTTATTTCCTTTCTTCGAAAATGTCGTGGTGGACGGAATTTCCTGGTTAGCACCGGTTAACGTTTTCTTAAAAAAAATTCTGGTAGTTTCTTCCGAAAATGGACCTTTGTAGCGGAAACGATCAGTCAATGGTGGTAAATAAAATTTCGGTACGGAAAAAGCCTCACTCCAAACAAAACCTTCTGATAATACCAGTCCTTTCTTTGGACCCTTCAAAATTTGGCAATGGCCCTAAGAATAAATATAAAATCCGTCAAAATTCCGTCTCACTAAACCTTAATTTCGATTACAATCATCCAAGGTTTCTCCAAGTTCGAGAAAGAAAAAAGTTAATCACTTGAACTGTTTACAAATAGTTAACTCAATAAAAAACTGATTCTTAACAAATGATTGTAATCGAAATATTTAAATGTTAGTAAAAATATATCCAATAAAACTATTAAAATAAATTCACCAAGTTTTTGATTATTATTAAAAAATTATAACAATTAAAATTTACTCACCGAAGGGAGAATGCAGCGAAGGAAACTGTTGCTTAGAAGCACAAAAATGAAAAGAATTAAAATAACGACATTTCTAATGATCGAACCCAACATTCCCCTTCTCAACACCGAAACCGGCCACGCGGCGACTCCAAAATAGCCGAGAAAAATTAAATAGTATATAGGCCAGGCCACAAATAACGTTGTAAACGTTACACCACGGTAACCTGACAAAAAAAAAGGAATCGAAAATAATAATCCAAAACTGGTGAATAGGTATAAAAAATACAACATTAGTAAATTAAGTAGGTAACCACAAAAATTGGTGTAATTCTTAAATAATAAAAAAAAAAATTCAAGAACACGAAACCTTACTACACTTTACCTCTAGGGAAGAAGAAAAATTGTTTTGAGAAAACTCGGGAGCAAGCACCCAGTGCGTTAAAGTACGCACCAGACTAAAACGACGTCGGTACAACCGTATCGGCGAACCGAGGTCGAAGCCCACCGAGTGAGCGGTATCAATGCACACTTCCAAGGGCGACCTCGCGAAAGATGTTAATCGCGTCATGGTTACACACCCTTGGACCTCACACCATACAGTATGCAAAGCCCTCTCACCCAGCAAACGACGAACACAGTTCCCACCCACTTCTGGACCTCCGCCGGAAAATAACAAAAGACATTTAACGGTATCAAAGATTATGGTACCGCTGGGACTTCCACGGGACGCTCTGCAAGGTATTCTGACTCTACCAGCAGTAGTGAACCCCCACATAGTGACAGTTTTCCCTCAGGTCCCTGTCGGCAGGCAATTCATTTCCCACTGGCAGAGCGTAAGCAATGCAGTCCCACTTAAGAGCAACTCCCCGTGCAGCCTCAGCACCCACCAAAACCTAAGGCCAAAGAAAAAGAACACGGAGGGACGTTTTGGGCCTAAGCCCGGGACCTGAAGGGACTCAGTGTGATAAAGTCCACACCCAACTAAAAACCTCTGAATAGCAAAATCAAAAATCAAATAAACCCCCCAAAAATTTTTGGTCGCACAGACCACAATCAGTAAAAAGATAATATTAACTATCCTAATCAATGTCGTCAACAACGATTTGACGCGATGTCAAAAGAAACAAAAGATAATTTGTTCACAAAGCAATTGTGAACAAACCGAGAAAACAAAAATATGTCTCCAAAATAACCAAAACAAGATAAGACCGACATCAAGAGAATCATTGAATACAAACAAAAAAACTCCAAAAGAGTAATCAAATAAGCCAAAGGCCAAGGAACTATTCCATGAACGAGAAAAATTGAAACCAAATATCAATTGAACGAAAATGTGTCCAAACACTAAAAGAAAAATCGATTGATATTCAGAACAAAACAAAACTTGACAGTCTTATCGCTGTTCAAATACGACATACAAACGATGAAAAGATAATTATTCAACGGTAAAAAGACAAGACATCGCAGAAATAATGAAATCCAAGTGAAAACACTAATATAGGACAGTTAATAAAAGTAAAAACGACGAAATCATTCAGGAACAGGAAACAAATACTCAAACGCTAAGAATACTGAAAGGCCATAATCAATAAGTAAAGAAAAAAAAAATTTTGAAAAAGGAACAAGGCAAACTAAGTATTCAAAAATACAAATTTATACTAACGTGGTGGTGCGGCACAGAAGAACAGCGACAGCCTGTACTCGCAAATAAATGCTATCCCTAAGGTACAGTACTGACCTGAACTCACCAACCCTTATAAAAATTTTAAATTAAAAAAAAATTAAATGACAATCGAAGTTAATTAAAAAGTTGAAATGAATTTTGAAAAAGTTTTAAGAATTAAAAAAAATCTAAGAAATAGAAATTGAAAAGTTAATGATTAGTGAACAAAACTAATGCCTTCAGTGTAGTGACTCCAGTGATCAGTACAAAAGTTATTTCGTCAATTATTATCATCATTTTCACTGTCTAAGCCCTCACTATCAGACAAGTTCTGATCAAAATCAGAAAAATCTTTTTTTAAATCAGATATATGATAATTCCCTAAATCATTGCCCCTAGTATCCTTAACGTTATAAACTAATTTGGAAATAACTTTGTTCACAACACAAGGAACATATTTAGGAGCTGAAAATTTATCAATCTTAGAAGACAGAACATGATTTCTTTTCCAAAGTTTATCCCCTACATGATATTCAATATCTCTTTTACGAAGATTGTAATAATGCGAGTTCCTATCATAGGCAAGTTTTAATTTCTTACGAACTTCAACAAATAATTAGGGTAATGATTGAATGTCAATTAAACGACTACTTTTATCGGCAATAGAAACTAAGTTGTTGGCATTATCAGAAATTTTCCCATAATAATCACCGGAAAGAGGAACATTTCTTGCAAAATTTAGGAAGGAAGGGGAATAACCGGTAACTTCATGTTAAGCAGTCCTAATTGCTTGAGCAACGTGAGGGATTTTTGAATCCCAGGAGTCATGTGCTTCGTGCATGAAACAACGAATTGCCGTAGTGATACTCTTGTTGGTTCTCTCATTGTGGTTCGCTTGAGGATGATAAACAGGGTTGTAACGAACATGAACTTTATATTTTTCCATAAGACATTTGAATTCACGACTAGTAAATTGACTACCGTTGTCAACGGATAAAACCTGAGGGACACCGAATATTAGGAAAACTTGATTTTCTAAGAACTTTAAAATATTATTCGTCGTTGCCTTAGGCATAGGGTGGACTAGACAGAATTTGGAAAACCAATCCGTAATAACCAATGCATATCTGTTGCCTAGTTTGAATCTAGGGTAACAACCAATAATATCAGCTGAAATCCATTGAAAAGGAAAATTAATATCTTTATAGTTTCCCATAAGGCCAGCCTTCGGAAGGTTAGAGCTTTTGCACGAAGAGCAAATCGCACATCTGCGGATGTAACGATAGATATCCTTTCTCATTTTAGGCCAATAATACAGTTTCTAAATACGCGAGAAGGTTTTAGAAATACCGAAATGACAACCAGCTTCGCTATCGTGAAAATATTTAAGGAGACTAGCCCTATTACCGGTAGGAACCAGAATTTTCCAATCGGAAAGATTACTCTCGATTGGATTTTTCGAGAATATATGTTTATAGATAATATTGTTATCGACACGAAATGACGGAAATTTGTCAGGAGAAGTCTGAATTTTCTGGATTAATGATAAATACCACTTGTCCGGTTTTAAATCGGCAATGTCTAGACTAGCGATATCGGAATTATAAACGCGAGAAAGCGCATCACTCACTGCCATGGTAGAACCTTTTCTGTGCTTGATGATAAAATCATATTGAGACAATCGTAAGGCTAGACGGGCTAAAAGACCCGAGGGATTAGACAATTTGTAAAGATATTGAAGGGATGAGTGATCAGTTTCTAAGGTGAAAACGGTTCCTTCTACATAACCCCTGAATTTTTCGATTCCAAAAATCGTCCCTAACAGTTCTTTTTCCGTCGTGGAAAGTTTCCTCTCTGAACTAGAAAGGCTTCGACTAGCATAAGCAATAGGGTGATCAACACCATCACATTCTTGATAAAGAATGGCACCCAAACCGGTATCACTCGCATCTGTTTGAATAATGAAGGGAATTGAATAATTAGGACTGGATAAAATTGGGCTAGAAGTAAGAAGTTGCTTGATTTTCGAAAATGCATTGTCAGCGTCGGGGTTCCAAATTATAGGTTGTCCTTATTTCGACCCTTAAGGAGATCAGTAATAGGCGAACAAACCGAAGAAAAGTCGGGAAGAAATCTTCTGTACCAACCAATTAAACCAATAAGTCTCTTAATTTCAGTGGTGTTTTTAGGCATAGGATAATTTAAAATTGCCGTAACCTTATCAGGATCTGTACGCAAACCACACTGATCAACACGAAAGCCTAAATATTTTAGGCAATCTTTACAAAATTCGCACTTATCCATATTTATAGTTAAATTTGCTTCTTTCAATCTAAAAAATAATTTTTCTAGTACCTCTAAATGAAGTTTGAAAGTCGGAGTCGCGATAATGATGTCATCCAAATAACAAAAACAATAGGGAATGATTGACGGATCTAAGACTCTGTCCATTAATCTTGCCATAGTTTTAGGGGCATTTTTTAAACCAAAACACATAGTCGTGTATTCAAAACTGCCTAAGCCATAGATAGAGAATGCAGTCTTTGGAATAGAAGTCTCTGTTAAGCGAATTTGAAGAAAGGCTTTTTTTAAATCAATAGAGGAAAGGAATCTTGCATCTCGTAACTTATTTAGGATTGAATCAATCTGATGAATAGGGTATGAGTCTGAAACTGTGACAGAATTAAGTTTCCTACTATCCAGAACTTTTCGGTAACCGTTATCACCCTTTTTCGGAACTAAAAAACAAGGAGAAGACCAAGGCGAATTGGAAGGCCTGATAACACCTAAGCATAACAACTCTTCAATTTCTTTCTTCAAATGACCTAACATTGAGGGGGATAGAGGGAATTGCCTTTGACAAATAGGTTTGGCATCGCCTGTGTCAATATCATGAGTTATTAAAGAAGTTCTACCAATTCTGTCAACAGGGGCCAGGTCTCTAAATAAGGATTTTACTTTTTCTAGTTTACTTAACTGAACCTCAGAAAGAGAAGACACGGGTTGAATAGAATTAATAACACACAACGAGGAAAGTATTGAATAAGATAAGGACTCAAAATTTATATCAATCTTAAATAAGTTCAAAAAATCCATTCCTAAAATGAGGGAATGAGCAATCGAAGGAATTATTAAAACCTTCAAGGTATGAGTAACCCCTGATAAAGATAACGAGAGATAAACAAAACCAATGCTTTGCTGAAGGTTACCATCCGCCGTAGTGACACAAATTGAATTATCATAGACGATAGGAAGTTTTAAGTGAGAAATCATCTGAAAACCTAGATTACCAAGAATACACGCGTTTGAACCACTGTCCAGAAGAGCAAGCATGTTAATTTTTTCTACCAAGATATTTAAATACAACCTGTTATCATTTTGTTTTTTAACAAATAAAGGACTGGTTTCCATGCGAGAGATTGCATTACTGTCTTTAGGAGGAGTTCGCAGAGAAGATAAAAAGTTTTTTACAAAAATTAGATAATCTTTCCACTCAGTTAAGGAAGTTACTGGCTTGATCGATGTTCTCGGACATGGGTTCTTGTTGAATTTAGAGAATCGTCTGGCTGATCTGCTAAAGAATGACCGGGACGGGTAGCCAAATTTCTGTCTCCGGTCTGAAATTCGTTTTTTGAAAACTTGGAACGACACCATGAGCAATTAGATTTAATTGTGTTCTTTTTCCTACAACCAAAGCAGAACGGAACCACTCTACGAGCCCTACATTGATTATAAACGTGGCCTAACTTTTCGCAATTCCAGCATTTAATCGGCCTAGAATTCGAAAGTACAGATAAATTCGGTTCCCCTGAATTGGAATTGAAGTTTTTCGAAGAATTAAAGGTAGAATCATTCTGGGCTCTATCGCACCAATTTTGAGATTCCTCAATTTTTTTACAAAGGATATTTAATTCATCGATCGTTGAAGGAGATTGAAGGGCAAGTTGATTTACGAAGGTAGGAAGAAGATTGCGTCTAATTTTAGATACCCTAGTTTGTTCGTCTGGACAATGATCCATACGTTTGAAAAGACCCTCCATCGAAGCGATGAAAAGAGCTACACTTTCACCTCTAGTTTGAAATTTATTATTGATAACATTTTCCAAATCAAATTGAAAATTTGAGGGAATAAAGTCGAATTTAAGTTTATCAACCAGATCAGACCAAGAAGAAAATTTATGACGATTATTCATAAACCAAGTTAAACCTTCATCTTTAAATAAATCACAACTACGCAAAAGTAGGTCACTGTCAGAAATTCCCCGAGAAACTCGCAACATATCAACTTTTTCCAAACAATCATGAACAGAATTATTACCAGAAAAATAAATATTCCATTTATGAACATCTAGGTTCTTGTGGAAAAATGCCGGCGAAGAAATACCATCAGGAGATCCCAGCATCATTGGTGTGGAAGTGTTGGACTTTTCTTGAACTTCCGCTTCTAATAAAGTTAAGTCATTTTTTAAGGCTCGTAAGATAGAAAGATGATCATCCTCAGTGCAAGAAATTCTGTTGATTCTACCCGAAATGTGAATAAGTCTAGAAATAATACGCTTAAAAACAGGAGCAGATTTGTCACCGGTAAATGATTCGATGTCAGGTTTCAAATAATTAATGGAATCTCTAACACCCTGTATGTCTTCATCAAAAGAAAATTTATTAACAATTTCACCAAAACTCCTATTCGCATTTTCTTGAGCTAACAATCCAGAAAGAAGTTTCCGTTTAGAATCAACAGTATTGGGAATCTCGACATCCCTAATGGCTAGTTCATAATCTAATTCTTTCGATTTTAAATTTGAAGGCAACATTGTAGTAAGGAAAAAAAAATCAATAAATAAAGAACCTATAATATTCGTCGAAAAATAGAACCCGATAAGTTAAAAATTAAAACCGAAATATATCAATTCAATAGTAGTTGAATCAATAGATAATAAAATCCAACAAAATAAAGTCATGATAAAAAAATTAGATGTTAGTAAAAACAATTTATAAAATATTTGAAGGTCTGTATTAAATTGATGGAAAAATTTACATTTAATTTAATTTAACGTGAATGTTAGGAAAAGTTTCAAAAAAGCAAGAAGACTTTAGTTGGGCGCCAATTTGTAACGTGAAAACACCCTTGGCTAGCATCCAGGGTTCGTGGCTTTCTTCTGGCTTTTTTTTAACTCCCCCCAAACAAATAAAATAGGGCGCCAAATACAGACATACAAATAAAAAATGGAGAATCAGTGTTAAATCGTTTATTCAAACTTTATGTTAATTGAATAAAATAAAATAGTGAAAAACTAATTTCTTATCTTTGTTATTTCCTTTCTTTGAAAATGTCGTGGTGGACGGAATTTCCTGGTTAGCACCGGTTAACGTTTTCTTAAAAAAAATTCTGGTAGTTTCTTCCGAAAATGGACCTTTGTGGCGGAAACGATCAGTCAATGGTGGTAAATAAAATTTCGGTACGGAAAAAGCCTCACTCCAAACAAAACCTTCTGATAATACCAGTCCTTTCTTTGGACCCTTCAAAATTTGGCAATGGCCCTAAGAATAAATATAAAATCCGTCAAAATTCCGTCTCACTAAACCTTAATTTCGATTACAATCATCCAAGGTTTCTCCAAGTTCGAGAAAGAAAAAAGTTAATCACTTGATCTGTTTACAAATAGTTAACTCAGTAAAAAACTGATTCTTAACAAATGATTGTAATCGAAATATTTAAATGTTAGTAAAAATATATCCAATAAAACTATTAAAATAAATTCACCAAGTTTTTGATTATTATTAAAAAATTATAACAATTAAAATTTACTCACAGAAGGGAGAATGTAGCGAAGGAAACTGTTGCTTAGAAGCACAAAAATGAAAAGAATTAAAATAACGACATTTCTAATGATCGAACCCAACATTCCCCTTCTCAACACCGAAACCGGCCACGCGGCGACTCCAAAATAGCCGAGAAATTATAAAAATTAAATAGTATATAGGCCAGGCCACAAATAACGTTGTAAACGTTACAAAGTATCCTTGATACTTGTAAGTGATTATTCCTTTTAAAACTACACTTTTGGTTTTCAAAAGTATGGTCCACTCCGAGATATATTGCCACACAATCGGGATATAAATGTCTAAATCTGGAAACTTGTTTAGATTTATTTAAAAGCTATTTATCAAACAGATATCAGGCTGTAAAAGTGGCTGATGGTGTCAGTGGCGGAGGCTTGGTGGAGTGTGGAGTACCGCAAGGAACCGTGTTGGGCCCAATCCTTTTTAATATTTATATTAATGGTCTGTTTTCTGTTCAAAGTTGTGAAGAAGCTGTAGGATTTGCTGACGACACTGTCATATTTTATGAAGGAAATGATTGGGATAGTCTAAAGGCTTTAGTTGAGAACGATTTTTTAAATATTAAAAATTGGCTTGATTCGAAATTATCAACTTTGAATCTAGAAAAAACCAATTACCTTTCCTTTAGTTGTAACGTGGCAGGGTCCCCAAGATTTGGCAGCATCTCAATAAATTCACCACACTTACAACATAACATCCTTCCTGCCAATGAAATTAAATATCTGGGCATATATATAGACAGAAATCTAAAATGGGATTGTAATATTCACTATCTCATAAAAAAACTTCAAACGATATTGTATATGTTTAGATGCCTAAAAAAATGTATTCCGGTAAAAAATCTGCAGAGCTTATATTACTCATTGGTATAGATACGGTACAGTCGCTTGGGGTAGTGCTGCAAGGAGTCACATTCAGCTTTTAGAAACTGTTCAGAGAAAATTCTTGAAATTGATACTGTCTGTAAATTATCTATATCCATCCGACTTACTTTACAAAAATAGCCATGTTTTAAATGTACGACAGCTATATTCCGTTCGAACATGAGTCTAGAGTAAAGTCATTACAGACGCTCCGGTTTAAATCTGAAATATTAGTGGTTCTATTCTGAATTAATTAGTGATTTTTTGCTTGGGGCTTGGTCATCGGGAGGAAAAATCTACATATGGGACGAGAGAAATGGTAATAAGCAGTTACTTAATGTTAATAGTGACCTGTGAGGGGCAACAACACGTGAAATATTAACTTAGTGTCCACGTCTGTATCAACGCGGTAGAGATATTAGAATCTTTTTATTAAGTATTATTTTCTTATCTGTAAAGGAATTCGTTACTTTTTTGCTGTACTTAAACTTGTTTATATTTATGTCCTATTTGAAGTCTATAGTTAAACACGATGTAAACCTAATTTATAATTAAGCGATTTTATTGAATTTATGTGTGTGGTGTGGCATTCTTTATTAAAAAAATTTAAAGTATAAAGTTATAAATGTAGGTGAAGAAAATTGTTCGCTAGAACAGTTATGGATAGAAGTCAAAATTGCAAAATTGTGCTTAGGCACTCTGTACAGGCCTCCAAGTAAAAATCTTGCTCAGTGCGTTATTCACTTAGAAAATGCTCTTGTTAGTCCGCTGCCTGAGTATGATTATGTCATTTTTGGAGGTGACTTGAATGTGGATTTTCTTCAAACAAATAGTTATAATTTAATAATTTGTTTGATAAATATGGTCTGGTTCAACATATTTCACATCCTACTAGAATTACTGGGGCATCTGCTACGCTTATCGATATTGTAGTTTCCTTCTGTACAGATATAGTAACAAATGCAGATGTCATAAACATGGATAGCATCTCTGATCATGATATGGTAACAGTAACGATCAAAATTGCTAAGGTAAAACCTAAACCAATGTTAAAAACTTATAGGGACTTTTCCAAATTTAACTATGACCTGTTCTTGAACGACCTCTTCTTGGTTGATTGGGATTATATCTTTGGTCTAGATGATATAAATGGCATGGTTGAATTTTTTAGTAATAATGTTTTAAATTTATTTGACACTCACGCGCCATTTAAAACGGCAAAAATAACAAAGTCTCCGGCCCCATGGCTTACTGAAAATTTGAAATTCATGATGAAGCTTCACGACAAAGCTCGAACCAAGTATAAGAAAATTAAATCATAAAATTCCTGGGCAGAATACAAAACTTTAAGAAATATGGTTAACATGGCTGTAAAAGCAGAGAAAAAAGCTTACCTGCATCATGTTTTCAAAAATAATACAAAAGATTTTTGGCGTACCATCAAAACTTTAAATATGTTTCGGACAAGTAACATTAATAGTTCTCTTTCATTTGACTTTGCTAGTTCAAACGAATTTAACGATTACTTTCAAAGTAGCTTGCCTCAAGTGACAAACAATTATGAGGATTTTATTACTAATGAATATTTAAATAAATCTTTTCTTGGAAATCACTCTCAAAAATTTAATTTTAAACTAGTCTCCATTGAAACTGTTGAGCAAATTATTTATAAACTGAAATCTAATGCAACCGGTCCAGACGGACTTAGCCTAAAACTTTTACTTTATCTTATTCCACATTTAAGTGGCCAAATTACATTAATAATAAACAAGTGTCTAGAACTTGGTGAAGTACCGCTAACTTGGAAACAGGCAAATGTTATACCCTGTAACGATTGTATCGTTAGTTTTCGAACAATCCTCCCGGACTATAAATATTTTTAAATTATTTATTGTTTCCGCGTTGATCGAGTGGGGACTGCTAATTTGGAAGGAGAGCAAATGGTTTCGTAGTAAGTTTTTGATTTGATTTCGTTCATTTTTTAACGTTGAATTTTAAGTAATTCAGAGTTTCCGACCATCTTTGCCCTTCTGTCTCTGGTAAGTTCCTTATTACCTTGGTTTTAAGTTTAATAGTTAAATTAATCCAAAATGCGGTGAATATAATATTTTATTTATTTTACTAACATTTTAAATATTCGAATACAATTGCTAAATTCAATTCAAGGTCAGTTTTTGTGGTATTTTATTATTTATACATAAAAGATAATTATTTTTTTCTCGAAATTTGGAGAGACTTATAGCGATTGTGTTCGAAAAATAGTATTTGAAAATTCGGAGTTTTGATTCCAACTTTATTGACAGGGTTATTGCCAATTAGAAGAAGGGCCCTATTATTGGTCTACAAAGAACTATATTAAGATTTCGACGAGAGGTTTCATCGGAGATAGTCCGTGGCAGTTCTGATTTCCTGGTTAGAAAAGCCGAAAAGAAATTCCCGTTGCTGTTTCCAAGTCCACTGCATAGAAGCGTGGAAAAATTCAGCTAGAAGTCCTCAATTGGAAATCAATCTTCTACAGCACGTGCGTAAGATTCAAACTCCGTTTTCAAGCCACCGATAAAAAACAAAGATAAGAGAATTAATTAATTTTCGTAAATTGACAAAATTACTAATCAGAATTTATAGTAATAAACCATTTTAAAACTGATCTAAGTATTTTATTTGTATCTCTGTACTTGGCGCCCTTTTAAACTTGTTTGGGGAAAATTAGGCAAAAACACAGAAGGAAAGTCAGGACCCTCTGGAGCTAGCCCGGCGTATTTTTATGGTTACAACCCATTCCAAAAAAGAATAGCCCCTCGGATCTTTCTCACTTTCGCCCCATAAGCATTTTGCCAACCATGTCGAAAATTCTAGAGAAAATTGTATCTGAGCAACTTACCAAATTCTTAGAAAATAACAACATTATACCGTCCACGCAATCTGGCTTTCGTCAAAATCACAGTACAGCATCAGCATTGCTTAACATAACTGATGATTTATTTAGAGCTTATGATTATAAAAAGAATACCTGTTTAGTCCTGCTGGATTACAGCAAGGCATTCGACACTATTAATCACAAAACACTTGCAATTAAACTTAAATATTATGGTCTAGATCAGATAGCAGTAAATTTTTTTGTGAATTACTTACAAAACATGTGTCAAAGAGTAGTTCTAAACGGTGTTTCATCAGATTTTATTTTTCTGGATAGGGGTGCACCTCAGGGAAGTGTACTGGCTCCCTTGCTTTTTACACTGTATACGTCAGACTTGGGGAAACATTTAAATCACTGCTTTTCTCACCAATATGCTGACGACTCTCAGATTTATTACAGCTTCTCAGTGGACGATATTGAGTTAGCCATGCAAAGAATTAACTCTGATTTGGACATGGTTGGCAAATACTCTATTGCTCATGGGCTTCAACTTTATGAAGGTAAAACTCAAATGCTTCTATTTGGAAAAGACAGGGAACTTCTAGCCAGAGATCCGCAATTTAAGATAACCCTAAATATTGTTGTACTGCACTCGGTAAACACCTGCAAAAACCTTGGTCTTCACTTAGATTGTGATATGAGATTCGTAAACCATGTCTCCTATTTACTACAAAAAATTTTGGATTGTTAAAAATACTGTACGTGTATAAGGATAGTTTAAGTACCGATGTTAAATTAAAATTAACAGACTCGTTAATTATTTCTCATTTAAATTATTGCAATACTGTTTACTGGCCAGCTCTATTACAAAAAGACAAATACAGTCTTCAAAAGATTCAAAATGCATGTATTAGGTACTGCTATAATCTTCGTAAATTTGACCATATTTCCGACAAATTTTTAGACACAAAGTGGTTTAATCTAGAGGAAAAATTTCAGATTTACAAAATAAATTTTTCAGAAAAGCCAAAATATCTGCATGACAAACTAACAAAAGGTTCTGATATACATGACCGTATCACCCGCTGTTACCATTCTTTCACAGTCCCTAGGCATAGAACATGCTTGTTTCAAAAATCGTTTAGCTACACCGCAGTCAAAATTTATAACACCCTGCCCCGCCACATCAGGGAAGCCCGCACCCTGGCCGCATTCAGTAAAAGACTTAAAATATACATTTTAAGTAAAAGAGATATATAATAATTGTTGTTTAGTTTCATTTCAATATTTTTATTGTTGTTCTCTTAAATTACGATCTTTTCATGAACTTATATCTGTGTATTCATGTAACTTTTAATCAGGTGGTTACATATGAGCAACCTTGTTTGATGTCGCCACCTTTTGTTAATGCTGCATTGAATTGTAATCTGGTTAAACGTAAATAAAGGCATTTATTATTATTATTATTATTATTATTTTCTTTCTACAAATGTAAAATATTTTACCCTAAATCATAAACTTCCCGAACACACTTACCATACTAGAAAAAGATCCCATCATATGGTACCAACAGTAACTAAAACACTCACTCAAAGGTCTTTTGATTTTCTGGCACCGAAAATATTTAATGCCCTTCCGGATACAATTCGATCTATTAAAGTAATGCATGTGTTTAAACACCGTACAAAAAAGTTCTTATTTAAAACACCGAGAGGTGTTATATCCGATATTATTGAGTTAAGGTCATAGAAATTAATGTTTTTACTTATTGCTTTTCTAAACAATGTTCTACACTTATTGAATATTCAGTTTTTCTATTTCTCTTGCATTACAACGTATTTTGTTTCTTTTTAGCTATCTTTTTTAATGTAGATACGTCTGTTGAGTATAATTTGTGTATTGTGTGAATGAATATAATTATTATAGTTTGTAGTTTAATGTTTCATTTGGAATAATATGTTAGTGTTAGTTTTATTAGGTATTTAATGTAATTTTCAAGTACTAGCTTTTTGTTCTCAAAACAAGTGCGTAGCACTTATTGAGTACCTATCAATTTATTCTTATTTTATATCTTTATAATCGTTGTACATGTTTACGAAAGAATAAATTATTATTATTAATTATCTCAGGTGCTGATCCTTTCGAGCTACTTTCTACAATATTGTCCTTATCTATTACATTTGTTTCACTTTCACTTTTTTCATCTAACTCTATATAATATCTACTTACAATACTTTCTCCCCTATCTTGAGTTTTGTTATTAAAATTTAAATTGTTTGTTTTAATTTCTTTAATGAAACGTCTGTTTCTTATTAAAATTGATCCATTCAACTCGACTTTATAGGTACGGTCTCTAACTCTTTCAACAACTCTCCCTAAAGACCATGTACTATTTGGTTTACATTGAATATAGACTTTTGAATTTAATTTTAATGGTTTTAATTCTTTAGTTTTGTTATTCTAATATTTGGCTTGTTTCTCATGTGCTGAGCTGACTACTTTATTATGATTTTTAACAACTTTAGATTTTAGAGAGTTTGTTGTGTAAGGAATAATGGTTTTCAATTTTCTTGACATTAAAATTTCAGCTGGAGATGTATGTCCAGCCACATGCGTATTTCTGTGTATCAATAACGCGAGATGTAAGTCTTTTTTGTCTTCAAGAATTTTTTTAAACATTTTTTTTACAGTTTGAATGTGCCGTTCTGCCATTCTATTAGATTGGGCGTATGTTGGGGAGGAGCAGATGTGATTAAATTGCCAGTCCTTTGCAAATTTTTTGAAATTCCACGATGTAAATTGCGGTCCTCCATCCGAAATAACCGTAAGTGGGATTCCAAATAATGAAAATCTGTATTTTAGAATTTCTATTATTTTTTCTGTTGTTGTATTTTTATTTAGATGAACTGCATCTACGAATTTTGAGTAGTAATCAATTAATAGTAGGTATTTTGTTCCGTTTATTTCAAATATGTCGCATCCTATATTGTTTCATGGAAGTGTTGGAATTTGGTGACTTTGTAGTGGTTTTGGTTGTTGCGAATTGGAATATTTAAAACAAAGATGACAATTTTATAATATTTGCTTAATTTGGTGTGACATAAATTGCCAAAATAGTGTTTGTTGTGCTAACTTTATACACTTATTAATTTCTTGGTGGTTGTAATGAATTCTTTTCAGCATTTCAGCTCTCATACTTTGTGGGACTACTATGCAGTTTCCTTTGAAAATTATATCTTCGTCGCTGATCCATAGATCACTTTTAAATTGTGCATATTTTTTTATTGTATTATTAAGACTTTATTGTTGTTTGGCCAACCGTCTATTATTACTTTCTTCAATGTCTTAAGTTCTTCATCTTTTCTGGTTTCTAATTTTAGCTCGTTTAATTTTTCCTCTGTTTATTTATTTCGTTTCTTATCATGCATATTTGTGCTTTAATTTCTTCGTCAAAACCCTTCTTTGTGGGTAGGTATGCTATCGATAAGGCATCTGCAATTAGGAGGGGTTTCATTTTTATTTTGAGGCCGTGGTATATTTGAAATTGCTTTAATTTTCGCTGGATTTGGAGATATTCCATCTTTACCGATAATATGGCCCATATATTCAACTTCGCTTAGTCCAAATTTGCATTTGTGTCTATTAAATTTAACTCCATTTTCTTCTGCTATTTTTAATATTCTTTCCAAATTAGCATCATGCTCTTCTTTTGTCTTACCCCATACTAACACATCGTCTATATAAACTTCTGCTCCTTTTCCTGCAAATAGGCTTTTTAATCTTTCCTGAATAACCTATCGTGCAGATTTTATACCATATGGCAACCTCATGAATTTGTATCTTCCAAATGGCGTACCGAAAGTGCAAAGATTTGTACTCTCTTCATTTAGGAGGATCTGGTAGAACCCGTTATTTGCATCTGGCGTGCTGAAAATAGTTGCTCCTTTTAGGTTACTTGCTATTTCATCCAAGGTTGGTATTTGACAATGTTCTCTTTTGATGACTTCATTTAAAGGCTTTCGATCTATGCATATGCGAAGCTTTTCATTTGGTTTTTTAACTAATACCATAACATTAATCCAGTCTGAATTATTTTCATCTTTTCTAACTCTGTCAGGCTTTCTTTTAATTTGTCTTGTAAAGGTAACGCTACTTTCCTGGTTGGTTGTACAACTGGTTTGGCATTTGGCACTAACGAAATGTGATATGGTTTATTTTTTATACAACCTATAACCTGAGAATACATCTCCATACCTATCATTCATTATATTCTTATAATTCTTGACATTATTTATTGATTAAACCCTTTTAATTAAATTTAAATTACTTTTAAGACTAAGTATACATTCAGTATTTGAGTCTACTACAAAAAAGTTAATGTCAAATATTTTATTATTTAGTTCAAATTTCAGAATACATATTAATAATATTTTAAGAATTTGACCTGTATATGATTTTAATTTAATGTTACTTTTCTGTAAAACATTTACCCCTAATTTTTTATAAATTTTAATTGAAATAATATTTGCCATTAAGCCCGTATCAATTTTAAATTTTATCTCTAAATCATTAATTTTTAAATATGTGAACCATTGTTCCACAGTGTTATTTGAAATCGAATTTATACTTCCTACAAATAAGTAATTTTCATCTATCGCGATGTTACATTAATCAATTGTATCTATATTATTTTCTAACGAATGAATTCTTTTATTTTTATTCCTTTTTCTTTAATTTCTGTAATGAATTGTTCCATCGCTTGACCTTGTTTTTGTGTATGAGTAAAGAATTCGTATCTTTGATAGTCTATGTTCTCTTTGAGCAAAAAATGTTCTACGAATAATTTCATTAATTTGCTTAATTTATTTTTGTCTTCGTCCGGTATTACAAAAGTTCGATATATTCTAAATGCATCCTCACCAATATAAGGCAATAGTTGAGCACATTGAGTTGCTTCGCCTTTCTTAATTACTTCGCTGGCCACGAGGTAGTACTCGAAACTTGCCCTCCATGATCTCCAATTTTCGGCCACATTGCCGGTCATGTTTAAAGGTGCAATTCCACGGGTATCCGACATTGGGTTCGTTCAGCCGTGCTCAACAGTTTAGTGATGAGTCAACTTGTTCGGCTGGACGCACCGCTGCACCAGTGATTACTCTCAACTGTTGAGCAGCATTCGCAGCAGAAATAAACTACGCTGACTCGCTCAGCGCCTTTTATCAACTGTCAAAATATTAAGAACTAGTTTTTCCCGCGGCTTTGCTCGCGTGAAATTGGGACATTCACAAATAATTTAATGACTGTCTATTTTACATATAAAACTTAAATTTTAATTATTCTGTAGGTATATCCTTAGTAAAATAAGTCTGGCCTATAACTACTTTTATTATTTTTTTTTTTATTTAAAATTTCATGTTTGTCAATCAATCACGCTGCAACCACTGGACAGATTTTGATAATAATAAATCATACAACACCGATTATGACTATCTTATAATATTGATATAGTAATTTGTGTGTCATTTGTATATGTACTTGCGATAAAAAACACCAATAGCGCGTTTTAATAACCTTTTACGTCATCTAGTTTCGAATATCAAAACTAAATTATGACACGTATGTATGCATGTTGTGTATTATTTTAGTGGTATTTTTAAATGTATTAATGCGATACTTTTATACAAAATCTGACCCCCTCAATTTTCTGGTTCAAGGGGTGGAGAAGAAATTTTTATACACCAGTTGAAAGAAGACAAATACATCTGTGAAAACTACATTCAATTCGAATTATTAGTTATCATGTGATGCACGAACAAACATCCAGACAGACTGACAATAAAAAATCTAACCACATTTTTGAGTTTCATATCGATGTACCTGCGACGTCGTTCGCGTGGCGTGTTGATTGTTGTATAAAAAGTAACCTATTTCACTCTTCATGCCTTCAACTATCCCGATACAAAAATCATTCCAAAATTTTTATACACCAGATTCTAATCGAATCAGTAGTTTTCATGTGATGCGCGCACAAATATCCAAACAGACAGACAAAAAAATTCTAAGCAAATTTTTGTGTTCTAAATCGATGTACCCGCGAAGTCGTTCACGTGGCGTGTTGATTGTTGTATAGGAAGTATCCGATCCTCGTTCAACCCCTATGAAGGGGGATAATTTCTAAAGATACAATATAAGTACACCTCCGCAACTTCTTAATAATACACATTTTAATTCAGTCCCTTATTTCAATAGGACTTTCATACAAATTTCCAACTCCTGTTTGACCCCCTTAGAGGTAAAATCCTTTCTTAGCGGACGTCTGGAGCCTATAAGGAACCTACCAGCCAAATTTCAAGTTTGTAGGCATTATAGTTTCTGAGATATGGTGATGAGATTAATAGGAATCAATACGTCAAAATGTCCTTCGTTAAAATGTTCGTTAAAATGCATTCTTTTTATCCCTTGTATCGACTCTCCAAATCTGGCATTAAGTCTGCTACCTTGAAACAGTTGTAATTCAAATGGAAATATATCTCCAGCTTCTTTCAGTTCGCAAGTTGTGCCATAAGTATTTAACCTACCCATATCGGCTACATAAAGGCGTTTTGTATCGTAAGGGGTCCCGGATTGGTCCATAGTAAAACACCTAAATCTTTGCCAATCGTTGGACACGTGGCTTACTATATTAGCTCTAACTTGAGCAGCCATTGAAATATTTCCATAAAGCAAATAAGACAGAGATGAAAATAAACACGCTCCATCGCCAGGTATCTCGTTCACTTTACATCGGATTGCTAATCCTTCAACTGTGACTGTCTCCATCCATTTTTCAAACAAACGTAAGTTTACTTAGCGAAAAATACAAACTTCTTAAGTAAGTAATCGATATGACACTTTGATATAAACGTCAGTATAATTAATGAAAAAAAAAAAAAATTCTAAGCTAGCACCTAATTAACATGAAACTTTGAAATAAATATAATTTTAATCAACGAAGAAAAAACAAATATTACTAACTAATTTGGAACCAAACTTGTACACCTCCACAATCTCTAAAGAAAACATTTTAATTTTCAAGTCCCTTATTTCAAAAACCATAGGACTTTCATACAAACTTCCAACCCCCGTTTTACCCCCTTAGGGGTAGAGGTTCGTAAAATCCTTTCTTAGCGGACGTCTAGACCCTATAAGGAACCTACCTGCCAAATTTCAAGTTTGTACGTCGTACGTCTTATAGTTTCTGAGATACGGTGATGAGTGAACTTTCGCTTTTATATATATAGATAATAGGTTAGAAAATTTGTTTACTGTTTACTGTTGTCTTTTGTATGGTGGATATTGAAAAAGGAATTATGGAGTTTAATTCACAAAATTATTATTTGGTAGTAGCAAAGGGAGGGGAACCTGTAGTTGAGGATAATAAACTTGTGATCTTCAGAGCCTCCTTAAATAATTACATAAGTTAAATACTAGATAAAATTGTATATATAAAAAAACTTACGTCAATCAGACTTAAACCAACAGGTTAAGTGATATTAATACAGACATCACAAACTTATTAAGATTAGACACAATAACAATTGAATTCAATTTGTTTGAAAATTCTTCTCAGAATTACTATTTAAATAAAAATTAAATTTTTAAAAAACTGAATGTCGTGTTAACTGCTCGGCAGAGAAGGTGTCATGGCGGAACAGCAACCGCGCAAGTACGTTAATGACAACATGAAATTGAAAAAGCGTCGTGGCTGTTCAACCGGACACGTTCTTTTAAGTACAAGTATAATTAATTAAATTTAAAGTTTTGACATTTTTTACATTTTAATTAATAAATAATTTCTTAGGTGGTAATCGAATTGAAACTGTTTTGTATAAGTTACCTTGAGACTGAGTTAGTGCTCGGCTCCCCCGACGCTGATGCGGAATCCAGTTGTGTTTGGGTTGTGTGAAGTTATAACTAATTAATTTTTTTTTCCTTTTCTTTCGAGTCGAAACGACCGAACCTGAGGCCACCTTTACCACGACTTAGACCCATACTAAGCGATGGTTCAGGCGCCCCCCGTCCACCGTTGCGACAAGAAGACTCCTTGAGTAGCCACGCGTACCCCCAAAAGCTTATACTAATGTTTTTTGAAAATGAGAAGTGTAGAAAGATATTAACTTAGGGTTGAAAATTATGTAATTTGAAATGGAAAGAAAAGTTCTCAAACAAACAAGAAGTCAACAAATAAGATTTGGAATTAAGAAGTAATAATAAATGTTAAATGTAAATAAATTTAAAAAATGATTAATTTTAATTTTTATTAAACAGTTTTAGAACCTAATTTTTAAAATTTTTAGTTTTAAAGTTTTAGAATATGATTAATTTTAAATGAAGTTAACGTAAGTGTAATGAAAAAAACAAATATGTTAACCTCTGGTCGACTTGGGAGGGTTGTTAGACCAAAAACCTATATCCATAATAGGCCTCCCTATATACAATTTTATCTAGTATTTAACTTATGTAATATTTTAAGGAGGCTCTGAAGATGGTTTGTTAAAACCGAAAGCGCTTAGCCGATGATTAAAAACTATACACACTTAGTACGAATTTCTTTTCTTTCCCGATAAAAATAACAGACTGAATAGAAACTATATTTTCTGCCAATATTATAATAAATTTTTTATGAAGTCTCTTTTTCTTTCTCCTTCGTTATTTACATTTGGATGTAATTCATCATTGAAAATATCCTTATCCTCATTTATGTTTTCTATCTCTTCTTCTGCTTGGTTTTTTTCAAACTTGATGACCAAATTGTGTAAAACACAGGCTGCTGTAATGACAGATGGCACTTTGTCTATTCTGATCATTTCCAGATACTTTAATCTTCGGAATTTTCCTTTGAGTAAGCCAAATGTTTGTCCAATTCGTGAACGAACTGAACTAAGCCGAGTATTAAACCTTATTTGTTGTTGTGTTAGATGTCCATTATCTCTGAATGGCTTTAGAAGGAATGCAGATAAAGGGTAAGCATTATCACCAATGATGTGTTCATTACCAGAAATTGTGGGTGGTCCATTACTTAACAAATAAAATACAGGACTGATTCTGAACACCCTTGCATCATGTAGTTTTCCTGGAGTACCAAAAAAAATATCTATGAATTGTTTTTTGTTGTCACAGATTGCTTGTAGGATAACAGAATGCACATTATTTCTGTTATAATAATCATTGGCATTATGGAGTGGTGCTTTTATGACTATGTGTGTACCATCAATTATGCCCACAATTCCAGTAATGTCTGAAACAAATAACGAACTATTTCACAGATATTTCAATACCTCTATTTTACAACATGTATGTAATGTTTAGTACTATGTGTACTCACTAGATTTCTCCTGTAACTCTCTCTTGATAATATTCTTTTGACCTTCATTTGGCCAGACAATTACCTCATGACAAATACCTACAACAAATCCGCTCAATTATTTCGAAGAAAATCAAATTTGAGGTACTCTTCGCCATGTTGAAGCGATCTCCTGCTGCCCATAGGACCTTTTTGTCAAATGGCACCACATCATGATGTTGTCTATTGACATGTAGCCTATTAACTATTTCCTACAAATGAATAAAATGCATACTTTGGTATATTCAATATATGACTAATGTGTGTGTATATATTACCTAAAAAGTAGTCCGTGTCATTATAAAATGACTTTGAAACTCATCCAAATTATATCTTGGAATGATCCATTCAAAAAAATGAGTATTTCGTACTGGCGCTTCTCTTTCAGGTGGAACTATATTAACTGGTTCTGCTAAATTTTCAACTGCAGCTACCTAACGAAGATCAGAATATTTTATAACTTGTATATCCAATAGCCAATGACCACAACTTTTATAACAGTCTGGGTTTGAGCAAAGCTTTTTTTGTATGTCAGTTTTTACATTTACCTTCTTATCGAATTTTAAAAATTGACTAGTTACATCACAAGTTTGTGGAACTTGAAAACGTAGATACTTAATTCATTACAAAAATTACAATTAAATCTGTATTGGACATGATTTTGAAAAAGTACAAATAATTCTATAATCCATCCTCACCACAACATTAATGTCAAGATCATCTTCTAACAACTCCTGAATAACAGCTATATTAGCTCCAGCCATATTAAAAACACTGGTTTTCACTGACAAATAACAAACTTTTAGAACTTATGGGTTATGTTTATGTTTTGGGAAATAGCGCGGTCAGCTATCGGAATCAAAACGTTCAGCAGACCACGATCGTTGACGAACAGCGGACACAACGCGTTTAGTGATTTTTCTCTACGGTTGGGCACGGCTGAACGAACCCATTATTAAGTGTTTATTTATTACACAAGTTCACTACTTTAATTATTGTAATCAATTATTTACTTTCGCAGCGCCATGTAATGTTTACTTTTTTATTATTTTATAATTTTATTTAAAGCAGGTAAACACAGCTTTCTGGAACTACTTGTCAAGAACGAAGATGATTGTCGCACTTGCGTATTATTTATTTTTTTATTACAATCTGGTAGACAACCAATGTTACATTCAGTCGTGTGTGTTGTCTACCCTACAAGCATTATTTTATGCAAGTAGAAAACACTTTTAAAGCAAAACAGTAATAAACAAACGCTTAAGAAATATTAAAATATTGTATCGTAAGTAGTTTCATAATCCTTGGGTATGATGTTGGTGTCAATTAAGTTTCGAATATCTGCCTTCTTTTCAGCAGCTAATGAAATTTTACGATCATACGCCTGCTTTAATGTTACTTCTTGAGATTGTTAGACTCTCGGGCTTCGTCTTACTGTTTGGTCACGATCTGCTTCAATCCAATCGCCTTCGTATGAAGTTTTGAAGTAATAAACATCGATATCTTTAATAAATTTCAGTTGACTTATTTCAGTTACTACTTTAATTGCTTGTCCATTTGCGGCTTAAGTTAAATTTAAACAAATATCTTTAGATTATAAAAGTTAGTAAAATTAATTTTTTTTTAATAGAAAGGATTACCAGGTTTTTTCGCAGACCTTACCAATTGACAATATTGAGCTGGAATATAAATTAGGCCAGATTTTTGGCTCGTTTTATAGCTTTCTCTATACCAGAATGGGCGTTAGCTTCATTCTGCGTATGCCCTGGAATAAGAAATTTATGTTAAATTTATTTGCAGTTTATTTACTGCATAATAATATGGATTAAACATGAATCTAAAATACAAAACAATTTATTTATAAATAATTATTTATTACTGAATATGAGATAAATGAACGAAATGCATATTTAATTTCGTTAATACAATTCGTAAAAATAATTCGTTAAACTCATTAATATCGCTTTACAATTACAAAACGCCTATCCATATGTTAAAATTATGAAAAATAAATTACACTTACTTGTTTTTCTGTTGTCCACAACAGTTATCTGAGTAGAATATCACGTCACAATTAGGAAGTTTCTGACCTAATTCTTCAAGGAATATGTAAACGCATTAGCCAATTTCATTGACTCCACGGTTGCCTAAGCCTTTATGCCAAAAGAAACAGGAAGTCTTTTTATTCTTAAAGTCTGTCACCTAAAAGTCAAGTAATTATTTGTTATTCGCTCTAGTTGTCTGTAAATGCAATTATTGTAAAAACTATAAAATACGTACTGTGAAGTTATAGCAGTTCAGTTTGGATTTGTAAAAGAATGCACTAGAGTTTCCTATTGGTGTTTCGATATAGTGGACTGTATTAATCAAATGAAGCGCTGGTTTAACTAATATTTACAAAAAATGTGTGAATTAACATAATTATTTCTAACGGACAGAACAAAACAAGTGTGGCTTTGCCAACAGTCTAGAAATGAATGTGCTTCCTTTTTTACAATTGCAGAAAGGGTGCACGTCAAACGTTGCCAGACTTGACCGTTGTTCTGACATCTGATGACACAAATTTCTCCATGCTCCCCACCTTGAACGGTTCGAAATCGTTTGAAACACTGAACAAATTTTAAAACTCAATAATACATAAAATTTGTTTTAAAATACACAAATAACGAATGTCTACGATATTGTCTCTGCTCTAGGCAACATTTCGTGACAACTCTTTTATAGGTGCCATGGGAGGTTTTTACTGAAACCACTCGAACTATTCCGTCATTGTCTGGATGAGTCGCTACAATTCTTCCCAGACTCCAGTTCAGGGAGGTAAATTATCAGCCTTTAAAAGTACCAAGGTACAAATTGTAAGAGGTGAATCACTGATTTTCCATTTCTTCCGCTGTTGGAGTTGGTTTAAATAGAGCTTGGACCATTGCTTCCAGAAACCTTGCAAACATTTGCTGAAGCATTTGGTATCTGGATAATTGATTAACTCTTACGTCCTCAAAAGAAGATCAGGAACTGTATTTATCAGACGAAAAATTAAAAAATAGGAGGAGGTTAAAGGAAGATAATCATTGGGGTCTGAGGATAGGGCATACAAGGGACGTAAATTTAACGTGGCTTCTTCCTGAACAAGAAATGTAAGAAACTCCTCGCGGTTTATAAGGTTTTCCCGATAACCCGATACAAATGGACACCCTTTACATTACTTTCCCATAATCCACCAAAATTTGGTGTACTAGGGGGAATAAAGTGCCAGCAAATACTTTGGTTAGCTAGTGAACTGACAATCTGATCTTTAGAATTTCGCAGACAGTGGTATAAATATTTCAGTTCTCGTTGCGCACCAATCAGATTTGATCCATTATCAGAATATATATGAGCAGGTTTGCCTCGTTTAGATGCAAATCTACGTAGTCCTGATAAAAATGCTTCACTTGTTAAAGTGCTAATGAGTTCCAAGTGAACTGACTTTGTGGAAAAACAAATAAAAAGGCAAATGTAGGCCTTGTAAGTTTTCGAGCTACGCTCTTTTCTATCTTTTAAAATAAAAGGGCCAGCATAATCTAAACCTGTAATAGCAAATGGTTGTGGAATAGTTACTCTTTGTTTAGGTAAATCGGCCATAATGGAAGTAGCTGATTTTGGTTTAAATTTAAAGCAATGGACACATTTTCTGACTACCTGTTTGGAAAGTGACATGCCAGAAATAATCCAAAAATTTTGGCGCACATTAGCTAATAAAAGTTGTGGACCAGCATGTTGCAATTGCTTGTTTGTGCTCATGTTCTAGTATGATTTTATCCAAAAGAATTGGATGCTTTTCATTAAATTGCAATGAGGAATATTTTAGTCGACCTCCAACTCTTAAAATTCCATTTTATCTAGAAATAGAGTTAATGTAGGAAATGAAATAACAGATTTAATTATATAATTGGCTGGTTCGGATATATATATAGCCTACAATTGGTAGCGGTTTAAGTCTACATCTGCTGGTAAAAAAGTCGAAGGACCAGTGACAGGCAGTCACAATTTGGGGTAGGGATATAAATAAAATTCAACCCTTCCGGTGAACATCTTTTATTGTTATCAGTACGCGAGGCTGTGAGATTTCGTAACACAATGCGTTGATGATGGTTGACGCACACTCGCGATTAGTCCAAAAGAAAAATAGAAAGGTTTACAAAGAAAAATGTATCTAGTATTTAAATAAAACACTAATTTAGAATACAAAGTTAATATAAATAGTTAATCACAATAATCACAAAATCTTTAGATTTCGATTATGAACAAAATATAAAGTTTATACCCAATGAACGATAATCTTCCAATAGAACAAATAAGTGTTTGTGTAATGAAATAAAATTAGCAACAGCGCAATACCACTTGCCGGCAAGTAAAGAACAGTATTTAGAACAGAATTTGGAAATGAAATTTGGCAGGTTGGTCAAATATGGCAATTACAAAACAACTTACAATTAATAGTCAACAACACTACTCACAAACGAACCACTTCCCAGTGTGGGAATACTATCAAAAAAGGTAAAAGATGGCACTTTAATCTTCACAACGCAAAACACTGTTGACTTTCACTTGTGACTTGACTTGAAGTGAGTGAACCAGAAGCAAGTTGACGGAACGTCGCACCGCGCTCGGTAGGGATCGGTAGAAAGAAAAAGACAATAACAGGAGAGTACTAGCGCGGGAGAATTTAAAATACTACTCTAGTGTAGAAATTAAAATGAAATTTCTACATACTGGGGGGGGGGGGCAAAAAATGAAAAATATCGAAGAAAAATTAAGTAATTTAGGGTTAAGCACAGGCCTTTTGATCTGTAAGGATTGAATTTCTTTGTGAAAATGATAACATTGTATCTTTCTTATAATGAAATCATGAGCATTCTGAAGCTCTTCTACAGACACAGGGGTACCATTGATAGGAGTATTTGATTTAAATTTGTTTACCCATCTAAGAACGAGTGCGATTGTACCTAGCAAGGTACGAAACTTTGAGATACGAGAAAAAACAGTTATCCAGAATTGTTCTGGAGCTTCAATCACAGGAAGGGCTATTTTTGGGTAATCGGTAAAATCATCAACAAATTCAAAGGTGTCGATAGAGTTGAAATCTGCAGTTTCAGTTAAAAACGAGGGGCCATGAAACCAAAAAGGTCTTATGTTTTCAGAAAAATTTCCCCGCGACAGTATGTCTGCAGAATTTTCCGACGAACGGATATGCCTCCACGTGGCATTTTTACAGTTATCTCGAATGCTGAGAACACGTTTTTTCACAAAAGAAATTTTTAGTTCAGGTTTTTTAACCCAAGTTAAGCCAATCGAGGAATCGGAGCATAGATTTATAGACTGGAAAGTTACTGTATTGCACAAAATTTGTTCGACTCGGTGAGATAAATGCGAAAGTAATTCCATTGAACATAATTCCAACTTAGGAATAGTAAGCTTACTTTTGAGCGGATTTACTCTAGACTTAGCGGTCAGAAGTAGGCAAGAGGAGGCATCATTACAGTAGTTTGCCACGGGATAAATGCAAGCACCATAAGCCAATTGACTGGCATCACAAAATCCATGTAAAGAAATAGAGGAGATAGACATTTCGTTACAACAAAATCTAGGGATTGAAAGATTAGAAATATTCCGAATCAAAGAGTAAAATGTTTCCCATTTTTGAAGTATGGAGGAGTCCTCTATGGGAGTATCCCAATTGATTTGGGATTGCCATAAATCCTGCATAATTAATTTGCCTTGGACTATTACTGGATTTACCAATCCCAAGGGATCAAACACGTATGAGATAAAAGCTAAAATGCGGCGCTTAGTTAAAACAAAAGTTCGTACATCTGTGGAAGTACGAATAAGGAATTGGTCGGAGGTAGGATTCCATTTTGGTCCAAGTATTTTACTTGGAGAGTCATGAGCAGTAATCTCGACTTCATTTACGGTAGTCTGAGCAATAGATTCTAAAAATGTTGGCGAATAGGATTGCCATTTGTGCAAAAGAAAGCCATGCTTATTTAAAGCAGTATTGAGCTCCGAATAAATAACATTTAAATCCGAAGAAATATTTGTTCCCATGAGTACATCATCCATGTAGGTTTGATTATATAAAGCGTATTGAAGGTTAAGGAGTTCAGGATGTTTATCAGCAATATCCTTAAGAACTCTAGTTGCGAAGAAGGGGGCACTATTTTGGCCGAAACTGAGACTCGTCAATTGTATACATTGAAGGATTTTCTCTCCATAAGAAATTCTGAAAGTGCCTCTGAGCAGGATTAATATCAATAAACCGGTACATCATTTGGATGTCCGCGCAAAGCACATATTTAAAACAACGGAAACGGCATAAAATATCAAATAAATTATCCTGTACTTGGTATCCTTTGGAGGTGAGGTTATTCAAAAAGACACCAGTGTCCGTACGGGCACTAAAATCGAATACAACCCTAACTGGGGTAGAACTATTTTCCCGAATCACTGCTCTGTGAGGGATAAAGTAATTGAAATCATTAGTAAGGGTATTAACAAACGATAATGGTATCACTCGAGCGTGATCTAGCAAGAGATATTCGGATATAACTTTATTGTAATCCTGAAATAAATTATAATTAGAACTAAATTTCTTTTCAAGGTTGTAGAAGCGTTGGCGAGCCATACAAAAGGGTTGTCCCAATTTAGGTTTATTGGGAAGGAAGGGCATATCGACCTGATAGCGGCCAGAAGGGAGAATTTTAGTAGTACTTGTAAATATTTGTTCTGCGAAGTCCTCTTCCGAACATTGCATTTTTGCCTCAGGAACAGTTTCTAATTCCCAGAAACTCTCCAGTAAATTATTAAGGTTAACTTCTTGTTCAGAGGGCAAGCCATTGGTAGTCAAAAAGGATAAAGAAATATTATTTTGTCTAGAGTAGGAAAGCATTAGACTTTTAGGTATAGGGCCCGCGACTACGTATCCCAAATAAGTTTCGACCAAGGAAGAGTTGTTAGGACCCATACTAATAACATTGGACTTAAGTAATTGGAAGTATACATCTGCACCAAGAAGAAGATTTATCGGACCAGATTCAAAGAAAAATGGGTCAGCAAGCTCAAGCTTTACATATTCTGGCAACCTTGGAGCTTGAGGTGAAATAGAAAATTGAGGAAGATTGTAAGTAATTTTGAAATTTAGAAATTAAACAAACAAGAAATTATTAAACTGACATTAAGGAGAAATTGAAAAAATGTCACATCCAGTGGGACTCGAACCCACCATCACTGCCTTATACGCAGGCACGCTTTAACCACTTAAGTGATGGTGGGTTCGAGTCCCACTGGATGTGACATTTTTTCAATTTCTCCTTAATGTCAGTTTAATAATTTCTTGTTTGTTTAATTTCTAAATTTCAAAAATACGTTGAGAGTTATCTCAAAAATAATAGTTTACTGTAAGTAATTTTGTTAATTATGGAACAAGAAATTTTAAAGTTATTTGCTGGGTTAATAAGGGAACTTATTTGAAGGTCCAGTATTTCCCCACTGTTAGTACAATTGGCACTGCCAAGACCAGAAATATGCACTATTTGAGTGCGCGAAGATAAGTTTAATTTGTTTGCGAAAGATCTTTCGATTAAGCTCATCTGACTGGCTGAATCTAAAAGAGCTCTAACGACTAATTGGCGACCATTAGAGCACTTAATGTTTACGAGCGCGGTTGGCAAAAGAACTATTCTATTAGATGAAGTAGTATGGAGAGACGCTTGTGAGGACTGCATGTCCATACGTTCAACAGAAGTATTATTTACACGAGGAGGGGCGGAAGGAGGTGTATTTACATTTTGTACATGCTGCGCAGTTGATGATTGGTACCCCTGAGAATTTCCAAAAGGTTGATAATTAGAATTTCTACCTTGGCTACCGTAAGATTGAGGAAATGGACCGTTTGAAGTCCGTGAATTATTTGTAAAATGTAAATGAGAGTGATGAGGTTTATCACAAGTGAGACATCGTTTTAATGATTTACATTCATTGATCTGATGAGAATTACTAAGACAATTGATGCAAGCTCTTTGTTTCTTAATGAACTGATACCTGTCAGAAGAGTCTAACGATAAAAATTTAGGGCACCCATAGATAGAGTGTTTGGGATCCTTGCAATGCAAGCAATTAAACCGAGAATTGGATGATTGCGGATGAGAGTTAACACTGGTAACTAACGAAACTTTATTTCTACGAGACTCAGAAACTTTGGAATGGGTTTTAGAATTGTTCGTTTCAAACATATTCAAATTTTCTAAAACAGCTTGTCTTTTGTTTAGAAATTTAAAGAAATCCTCCGCGGTAGGGATCGTTCCGACTTCCCGCTCATTTTCAAAGGCTTTTCTTGAATGAAAGTCAAGTTTTTGTTCAAAAAGAAAAATTACCAAACATTCAAATTTAACTTGAAAATTGTGACCAGTATTGTTAATTAAATCGAAAGTTTTTTGAGCTGTTACGTAAAAATCTTTTAAGTCGTTAGCACTACCTTTCTAAACACTTTTTTGCTCTACCAGTGTTTGAAACAAAGATAATTTAAAATTGTCATCATAATTCTTTTTTAGAATATCTAATGCTACATTCAATTTCTGATTAGTCAGGCTTAAACTTGAAATCAAATCAAGTGGCGTTCCACGAAGCAAACTTTTTAAATAATAAAATTTTTCACCGTCAGTCTTTAATTTTGAATTATTGAGAACTACTGCGGTAAACAAATCGAAAAACGAGGGCCATTCTTGAGCCAGTCCTGTGAAAGGTTTTATATTTATCTTAGGTAGAGAGACATTGGAAGCCTCAATGGATGCAGAGTTAGACGATTTTTTAGTATTTTCACTAACTATTGATTCTAATTTCGCTATAGCAATTTCAAACCTATCCGCGACTTTATTTTCTTGTGCAACTTCAGCATCTACCTCGTCATCTTTTAAGAGCTCGTCAATACCAGACTCAATTTCTTTATAATTATCATAAGTTGATTTTATATTTTCTAATTTAAGGTTTAAAATATAATTATCTTCATCGCCAGTGAGGGCGGCGAGCGGCGATGTACATTTCAATTCGAGTAAGATTAGCTTTGCATCCTTTGCGTTTATTTCTAAGACCTTTTAAATCCATTTTTTTTTTTTAAAGAGCCGAGTATTCAGAAAATGACAAAATATAGTGTAATAAATCGAAAGAAATTATTAAAGCAATAAACAGGTAATGAAAAATACAACAGTTGCTGAACTACAATTTAAAATCAGCAAGTAATATTAACACGAAAAACTACCATAAATTATATGTTTATCAAAGTGCGTTAAATGGGAAAACAATACATAAGCACTGTAAATGAAAAACGGCTAAGCGATAATTTTTTGTCAGTAAACCAGTAATTTTTATATTGCAAATTTAAACAAAAGAAATAGCGGTTAAAAATAATTAAGCATTACTAATTTGTTAATGTAAATTATTTAAAACAAATGGCATTATAGTTATAAAGTTATTACATAAATCAAATCAATCAGAAATATCAAATAGGTGAGCAACTATATGAGCGCAATAAAATATTTACCATATTTATTTTATACATTAAATATTAAATCAAATGTCAATAGGATTCCGCCCTGTAAATAAAGAAAATAAATGCGAGTAATGTCAATACGATAAATCATAAGAAAATAAAACACAGTTTTTATTTCTTAAAAATAACTGAAATAAAAGGATACCAGCGAAGCACCGATGATCCAAGTCGATGAAATCTAGCCTAGACTGGCAAGAACAGATGCCATAAGCCATAAAAAAGCGTAAACAAATACGCCGGCGATGACCTTGTTATTTGCAGAAAGTGGGATGAGATGTTTAAACTTCCCTAAGCAGGTAGAAACGCTTGCTTGGGCTATGGTCGACCGTCCATGCTGATAGTCAGGAACTCGTGTTGAATCTACACAGGGTTGCCATATTGTCCACAATTTCCGAGTCGCGAACCGAAAGTATTTAGTTTATTTTAAAGTTCAACTTTTCGCGATCTCACAGCTGGTAAAGAGTAGGTAATATTAAAAGACAAGAAAAATTGTCGAAAAAATATTTGACAGATTATTTAGGAAGTAAGAATAATTGCCGAGAATGTCAGTTTGACAGATTATTTAGGAAGTGAGAATAATTGTCGAGAATGTCAATTTGACAGGTGATCCGGCTCGAAGGACCAAAACAAATGTAGGAAATGAAATAACAGATTTAATTATATAATTGGCTGGTTCGGATATTTATATAACCTACATTTGGTAGCGGTTTAAGTCTACATCTGCTGGTAAAAACGTCGAAGGACCAGTGACAGGCAGTCACAATTTGGGGTAGGGATATAAATAAAATCCAACCCTTCCGGTGAACATCTTTTATTGTTATCAGTACGCAAAGCTGTGAGATTTCGTAACACAATGCGTTGATGATGGTTGACGCACACTCGCGATTAGTCCAAAAGAAAAATACAAATGTTTACAAAGAAAAATGTATCTAGTATTTAAATAAAACACTAATTTAGAATACAAAGTTCATATAAATAGTTAATCACAATAATCACAAAATCTTTAGATTTCGATTATGAACAAAATATATAGTTTATACCCAATGAACGATAATCTTCCAATAGAACAAATAAGTGTTTGTGTAATGAAATAAAATTAGCAACAGCGCAATACCACTTGCCGGCAAGTAAAGAACAGTATTTAGAACAGAATTTGGAAATGAAATTTGGTAGTTTGGTCAAATATGGCAATTACAAAACAACTTACAATTAATAGTCAACAACACTACTCACAAACGAACCACTTTCCAGTGTGGGAATACTATCAAAAAAGGTAAAAGATGGCACTTTAATCTTCACAACGCAAAACACTGTTGACTTTCACTTGTGACTTGACTTGAAGTGAGTGAACCAGAAGCAAGTTGACGGAACGTCGCACCGTGCTCGGTAGAAGGAAAAAGACAATAAGAGGAGAGTACTAGCGCGGGAGAATTTAAAATACTACTCTATTGTAGAAATTAAAATGAAATTTCTACAGTTAATGATAATAGTCTATTGTTAGAAAGAAGAAATTTTCCAATTTTCAACAAAGATATCTCAGTATTAAAACATTTTTTTCTGAGCTAATTGAATCATTTGAATTAATAAATTCAGTGCTTGAAATTGGACCCTTCTTTCTTATCTTTGAATTTATTAAAAATCTTTGATAATAAGCAAAGACTCTTATTAATTTTGTTAAGGACAAAAACTTATAAAAAATAGTGAAAGTTCATTGTGTTGAACATTCAAAGATTGTATGTCTTTTTTGAACTCTAAAAATTGGGATGGAGACGGCAAATCTGAAAATTTCACTCGATTGAATTCTTTGTATAACAATTCTGGACCCTTAAACCATATGTGGTTTTTTATCTAATTGAGATGGCAATATCACAGTTTTGTTGTAGTAGTCGTACGAGACGGTTGTGTTTTCGCGTACGTCGGCTATTCCGGTATTGCTGTTTGTTTTGTTTTGATTTGTTTGTTATATTTTAATTTGTTTGTTTTGTTTTGACTTTTCTGGTCTTGTTTTGATATTTTGACCTCTAAGCACTACCAGCATATTTGTTATTGTTGTACGTGTTTTTTATGATTAGTTCCTGTTTAACAAATTAGTACGTGTTTAATAAACGTGTCTCTGGCAGAAAGTTATTGAACTGTAACCATACGGCATTGCTAATTTCTCTGTGCTGTGTTTTTTTATTGTGAAAATAGTTCCGGTTTGACGTTCAGTTCCAGTTAATTATTATCATCAACTTTCATCTTCCTTACTTTCAATTATGTCTGACTCTAACAAATGCGACTCCTGCCAAAAAGCCGTCTCAGAAAAGGATAAGTATAAACTTCGTTGCAATGGGGAGTGTCGGCGTAATTTTTGTATGTCATGCACTGGGCTTGATAAAGCAACAACCAAGGTGATCTATCAACAAAAATACCATAATATTAGGTTCTTCTGCAGTGCCTGTGACTCTCCTACACTTAAATATCTTCACGAAAGAATGTCACAGATACAGAAAATGCAGATACCTCCAGAGAACGTCGAGGCCTTGGGATCTTGTCTAAAAAAGAATAATGACCTATCTCCAGTTATTTCGGAAATTTACGACATTTTAAATTTTCATGACTCCAAATGGAAGGTTTTATACAATAAAATGCATGAAATCCACACCCTCCAGGCTAGTAACTCTGGCAGAGACGGGGAGTCCTTATTCCAATCAATTCGGGAAATGAAACAAGATATTTTCAACCTTACCTCCATTTTTTTGAATAACCAAGAGGATTCCTTTAAGATTCAAATCCATGACACATCCAAAGAAGAGCTAATGAAGGAAATTGCTGATCTCCGCAAAATTATTAACAAAATGGCTACTAACATAGAAAAGTTAGCTGCCAAAGATAAGCCCAATGTGAATGCTGGCCCATCAAAAAAATACACAAAGTCGATATCAACCCAGACTGACGATGATATTTCATTAAATACTTCCGTACTCCAGAAAACATCGACAAAGGAAGATTGGCAGTATATAGTTGTTTCAAAAATCCCTGCACCATACACAGCTAAGCACCTTGCACACTATATCAAGGAAAAATTAGGCACCACCGACTTTATTCGATGCTTCCCAATGTTGAAAAGCAGGGAAGGTTCAGACTCAGATTTTAAAGTTGGTGTGCAAAACAAAAATTACCTGAAGCAGCTCAAAGAAATCAATATGTGGCCGTCAGGTACAGAAATTACCGATGCTACTAATCCTCCAACGAATATTTATTCACAACCAGTTCCTCCTTCTCATTCAGTTTCTCCTAACGTACCACCGCAGTCAGCTACAAATTGTTCATCATCAAAACCAGTACCTTTGTCTACGGAGGCAAAATATATACAAATTCGTTCTGACAAGGAAGCTATTGCAGCTAGTAAATCCTGTGGGAAGGATTTGCAAAACATTAAAGTTGTGAATAAACCTGACAAACTCGATGAGAGATTGGGCATGGATCCAATGACTCCACCAATAGTGAGGCTGTCCCGAACTTCGGATATGGAAAATGGTCGCTATTTGTTGTCCAGGCTGAGAGACCCCCTGATTCTAAAACCCCTTAGGCTATTCCTTGCCTATTTGCATGACCAGCCTTCAAGTGTATGTATGGAAGGGCACACTAGCACTAGCATTAAATTAATGTTAGCATCAGAGGGTCTTCCTAGCGATGTAGACTCCTTGCGGAAGTTGTATTACCGCTTCCACAATGCTTACGGTATTGGCCTAGCTGAAGTTGAAGCAGACCTCTCTTCCTTTAGGACTTATTTTTCTTCAGAGAAGCTCTGCCGGCTCCAAAAAATCAGAGAATGCCATAAGAACTATTATTCAAGTGGTTCTTCATCCAGTTCAAAAAATTTTTAATTAATAAGACGCGAACAGAGGAACAAGCACACTCTGAAACTTTAGATGATGGTAGGCTCAGTTTATTTTTTATTAATATTCGGTCCTTAAGACATAAAACAGATGAATTACTTCTACTATTAGAAGAGCTAAAATTTCCTGAAGTGGTTGCAATTACTGAACACTGGTTAAATATTGATGAGCCAGTCTTTGTTAAAAACTACACCACAGTCGCTCGATTTAATAGAAGTGATTTATCTCATGGAGGTACTATAATAATGTCAACAAATAACGACTTTTCAGCAGTGACTAAATTTGATCATTTATTATCTGAGAAACATTTTGAATTTTCCATTGTTTGTAATAATTTTTATGACATTTTCATTATTTGTATTTATAGAACACCTGATGCGGACTTGCAAATTTTTTATCAAAATTTACTGAGCTTACTTGAATCCCTTCCTTTAAATGGTAAATTAGTTGTATGTGGTGATTTTAATATTGACTACTCCAGTGTTTGTGCTGCAAAAGAATCTCTTCAGAACATTTTTGATTCTTGTGGAATAATCATGCACGTCAACGCGCCAACCAGAATAACTAAAACTAGTTCGACCACCATAGACTATGTCACTTCTTCTTTTGATCCGAAAATCGTTGACTGTACCGTTTTTAATTCGGGTTTTTCTGACCATGAAGGAATATTAACTACATTTCCCCTAAAATCCAAAAGTAAAAATGTTTCGCGCAAATTAGGCCGTATTTTCGGAGATAAAAATTTCCAAAATTTCAATGAGTTGTGTCTAACATCTGACTGGAATTTTCTATCTGATGACGTCGACTCCGAATTCTCTAGATTTGTAAAGATAGTGTCTGATCTTGCATTCAAATCCTTTCCTCTCAGGCCTATTAAAGTGAAGCAACACAAACCCTGGTCTACTAGAGGCTTACGATTATCTTCTAAGAACATGCGCTGTTTATCATATTTAAAAAAATTCTCAGATAGCGTCTCCTTCCAAAATTATGAAAAACTGTACAGGAAAACTTATATTAAAACTATCAAAGCTGCCAAGGATATGTATTACAACAGAAGATTGGGAAATGCGGGTAACATTGCTAAAGAAACTTGGTCTATTGTAAATGAATTAAGGGACCGGGCCTCTTCATCTAACAAAATTCCTACTTCTCCAGAGAACTTAAACAACTTCTTTGTTAATGTAGCAAAGAACTTAGTGAGCTCCATAACTCCTTCCCACGATCCTTTTTCTTATCTCAGAAACGAAAATTTACACAGTTTCTTCATGTCACCTGTATCATTGGCCGAGCTTCGTAACACAATTAATGAGATTAAAAACAAATCATCTGCTGGAACGGATGGGCTTACTCTGAAAATGTTTTCAAATCTACCGGTAAACACCCTAAGCCATCTGACTAACTTGATTAACAAGTCACTTCAACTTGGAGTCTTTCCAAGCTGCCTTAAGACTGCGATAATTATTCCTTTGCACAAAGGAGGTGATAAAGATCAAGCTTCGAACTATCGCCCAATAGCACTTCTCCCCACGTTGTCGAAGATTATTGAAAGATTGGTTAAAAAAAGATTGCTATCTTTTCTTTGCAAATATAAAATACTAACTCCCCAACAGTTTGGTTTCTTGAGCAATAAATCTACCAATGATGCTATGTTCTCGCTCTTTGACAATGTTTACTCCAGTCTTAACAATCAGAACTCTACAGCAACAATCTTCTGCGACTTCTCTAAGGCCTTTGATTGTGTAAACCACAACATCTTAATTCACAAATTACAACACTATGGGATTAGAGGAATACCACTCGAGTGGTTTAAATCTTATCTTACCTACAGAAGTCAGATGGTAAGGGTTGATGATAGAACATCCTCCTGTAAGCCAATTGACTGTGGGGTGCCTCAAGGTTCAGTTCTAGGTCCTATCTTATTTCTGCTTTTTATTAATGATATTGCCTACCTAAATATTAGTGGTAAACTCTGCCTCTTTGCTGATGATACTAGTTTTACCTGGAGCAACCCGGATAGTACATCCCTTTATAGTATCGTATCTCGTGACTTAGTCACTATTAAATCGTGGTGCGATTCTAACCTTCTGTGCCTCAATCTCTCTAAAACTAAAATCTTATCATATAAAGGTACATTACAAACTTTTGAACTTAATAACAATAGTGTGGAAATCGTTGATTCTGTAAAGTTCCTGGGTCTCATTGTTGACAACTCATTAAAATGGGATTTGCACATCAATGCATTGTCAAAAAAATTAAGTTCTGCGTGTTTTGCGCTAAGATCAGTTTCCAAGGAATTAAACTTGTCAACAGCTCGAACAGTCTATTACGCCCTTTTTGAGTCGCATCTCCGTTACGCCATTCCATTCTGGGGTACGTGTTGTGCGACTCAATTTGACCGTATTTTCAAACTTCAAAAGAGAGCTATCCGTTACATGTTAAGATTAAACAATAGAACTCATTGTGGGGAATACTTTAAAAAATATCAAATTTTAACTCTTCCTTCTTTATTCATTTTTGAATCCGTTTGCTTAATCCGCAAGCACTCGTCAGCGAATCCTGAAACGCCTTCCCACAACTATCCACTTAGAAACAGGGAGCTTGATCTTTGTTTACCAATCCCACGATCAGAGTTAATCAAAAACTCTATATTGTATAATGCAAAAAAGATGCATAATCGTCTGCCTTTCAATATCAAATCTATTTCACTCTTTCCCGCATTCCGTAGAGCTTTGAAGGCACACTTATTGGAGAGATCTTTGTACACAGTAAATGAATTTTTCATATTATGATTTTATACTTCTAAATACATACTAATTTACTACTTCAAGGAACTTTTTCTTTTCTTTTCTTTTTTCCTTTTCTTCTTCTTTCTCTTTTTTGATGACTTTCAATTTCTTTAATTGTATTAATATTTTTTTTTGTATTTTGTTTATGTGATATGTTAGATTTTAAGGTTTTTGTACTTTTTTTGTATGTTTTTTAGCTTTGTCGACAAATTGTAAATTTCTGACAATAAAGCATTATTATTATTATTATCCCTCTACTTCCTATATATGCAGGGTTTTCTGAAGTATTCAGATAATACCAATCGTCTATATTAGTGCTACGTTGAATATCAGCAACTCTGTTTTCTACAAAAACTTGGAGCCTAGTAGGGTTCGTGCGAATCCAATGCAACACTATCTACAAATCACACCAATAAAAGGCTTTGAAATTAAAAGTGACTGCTTGTGACACAGTTTTCATCAGCTTGACTAGCAAAACGCTTCCACACCATTCCAATCGAGAGATTGTAAGAATTTTGACTGGTGTCACCTTAGTCTTGGCGCATCATAATTTAACTGTTAGAAATACCGCGCCTACACTATTTTGTCTGTGTAGCGCCTTTTGGGCCGCTGCTTCCCCTTTCTTAGTGTTTGGTGCAGTACCTACCCTTATGAATTCTGGGTACACTCTCTGTAGAGATTTCAACGTTATTTGTATTGTATAAGTGACGACTGTGCTTAATAAACGGTTTATCTACTCATTATTAACAGTGGTTTTTCATTTCAAGATCCATACCTCCAACAGGTTATGGAAACAGCCAGCTTCCACTGCGCTAATTAAAACTATTTAAAACTAAATTTAACGAAGTAAATTAACGAAGTGAAAAATAAATAGGTACGTGAGAAAGTGAAAAATGGAATCAAATGCATCCATGCAAACAAAAAACTATTTTGCACATAAGTAAAGATATATTGAAATAATAATAAAATTAGGAACGATATGATTTTTTAAACATGAATAACACATGTATATGCATGTCTGTGTGTATCCAATAATATTAACGAATTCAACTAACAAAAAAAAAACGAATTGAAAATTAAATTACTATAAATATTAAACATTATATTATTTAATATAATATAAAAAAAGTACATGTATACGATTTGCATAAGTAAGTATACAATCGCATTATTATATTGTAGGATTGCGGTGTTGAACCCATTGGTCAACATCTCTACACGACGTGTCTAAATATCTTAATCCTAGAATTTATGGCATCCTTAAAAAGGAAGAAGAAATTTTCGAAAGAAAAATATAATAATAATAAATAAAAAATCCTTCTCTTTACTTTAAAGCCATATAATATATATATATATATATATATATATATATATATATATAACAAAATATCAAAGATGATACATAACGTATCTAATGCCATACTATCAAAAGTAATAATTTCAGTTTTGAACTGAAATGGTGTCAGTTAGAAATTTCTAACACTTTAAAAGACACCTTGGATGCTGCGATATAAATAGATATAAATATCATTCAACCTATATCAGGGCAAAACCAAACTACAGACAGGTGTTTCGCTCTCATTTTGTGCTCATCAGTGTAGTATAGGCTATGTCTCTCAAGTCACTAATCAAGAGACATCCCTGCTATAAATTGAACGATATCTATAGATTTCAAATTGCGAAACTGATAAACAGTCGCAAGTGGCTCCATCTTCACTCCAAAAATGGTACTTTAGTGGTCGCTTTGCATCTTGTATATAACCTTAGGCAAGGTAAAATGATAAAACGAACAGAGCGTTTTGTGACAGTCTAATATAACAAAATGTCAAAGATGATACATAACGTATCTAGTGCCATACTGTCAAAAGTAATAATTTCAATTTTGAACTGAAATGGTGTCGGTTAGAAATTTCTAACACTTTAAAAGACACCTTGGATGCTGCGATATAAATAGATATAAATTTTAATTTTATATTTATTTTAATGTTTAATAATGTTAATTGTTGTAAAAACAATAACGTTATAACCTCACAGAGATCTCCTTGAAAATGTAATAAAGTTATTACGAAAGCTTGGATTAGAAACTTTAAAGAGTTTTATTTACGTTAAGTATTGCTGTTATCCCAATATTCATTTTTACTAACATTTATCTTTTCAACAAATATTACTATTTAATTATATATATATATTGATATGGATTTTTCTTCATGGGCACATTCTTTCGGTGAAATATTGGAACGTGATCCATTGTTTTTAAACTGGTTGTCTAGATTAAGTATTTTTTTATATTGTATTTGTTTAGTTGATAAATTGTTTTGAAATTTTTGTTATTATTGATTGATTTGTCATCGAATTGAAATAAATTGAATATAGTTGTCATTAATAAAAAGTTATTGAAATAATACAAAGAAATGCAAGATTATAATCAGAAAGATAAAAATAAAGCAGGAGTACATAAAAAAAGAAACCAGAACTTGGAAGGTACAGAAAAGAAGAAGTTGGAAAATTGTAGGAAGAGGAAGGTATAGAGAAAGAACTGAGCAGCAGAAAGGTGTTAGATAGATAGAAAGGCAACAGCAAGAAGGAGTTGGAAAATTGTAGGAAGAGGAAGGTATAGAGAAAGAGCTGAGTATTGGAAGAAGAAAGATTCAAAAGAAGATAAATTATTTTTTATTTATAATTTTTGTAATTTATTTTTAGTACAATCAATTTAAAAATTTTGAATCCACGACTGATAATTTTATTGAAGAAGGGTGATCCGGAAGGAGGATCCATTTCAATATATATATATATATATATATATATATATATATATATATATATATATATATATATATATATATATATATTATAACATATATGATGAGTGTATGAATAATAATAATATGTTTTGATAATATCAATCACAATGTTATAAACTATTCCTTACCTTTAATTAATTTTGAATTTTAAATATAAATAGTGAATAGGTAAGAATTAACTCAATGTAATTATCTTCCAATATGATTAATTAAATATGCTACCGGCTATTCCCTTATGTCAAGGTCAGAGTTCAAATATTCAACCAAACTAGATTCAAAATCAGTTAATACACAAATTTGCAATAAAATGACTGTAAAACCGCACTATCCTAGACCAACAATGTTTTCTAGGCATGAATTGTATATAAATTTCTAACCTTTCTAATTCAAAATGTGTCAAACTTCAAAAATACCGTTAATAAACCAAAACAAGCATCAAATATATATAAATGAAATATTCTGTCTTGAGTTATTAAACAATTTGGATTAAACTTAACAAAAAGTGAATAAAAATAATTTAGTTAAATACATAAAACAGTGAAAAAAAAAATAAAAAATGTTCATGGAAATTACAAAAATCAAACAACAGAAAAGTTCTTTATTGATAATAATGGAAGAGTGATACCGTTTTATGAAGATCTTGCTTTCTCTTCGGTCTGCTAAGCCTTAGGATCCCCTTTTCAACAACAGGCCTATGTTACCCAGCACAGCAATGATATCACGAACTTTGAAAATTTTACTAATAAGATTTCTTCTAATCACTGCACAATCAGCTTTTACATCCAAAGGTAAGTACAATAATGCTATTCTTTCTTGTTAGAAACTAGAGTATCTTTCTTTAAATCAATTCAGGAAGCATTTATAACGATTAACTACTCAGCAATAATTTTAACCATTTATTCTTTCATAAAATCATATAGATTTCTCTTACCAATTGCTTTCTCTGGTTACCTTGGGATATTCTTTATACTTTAAACTGTTTTAATACTTTCTATTATCAATACTTTCAAAAAAAACTCAAAATTTCTACGGAGCAAATTTTTAATACAACTTCTATTTCAACAACCCGAAAACAAGAGAGATTCTATCAAATCAACAACGAAACAACTGACAAATTCAACAAACTTAAATCTATACATCTTTTCCATCTAATCGCCTACTAATTTCTTATTCAAATAAAATTATTAACAAAATCTAATTCTTGATTCAATATTACAATTTAAAACAATGATCATTCTTTTTTATATTCTTATGAAATTTACTAGCACTACAAACTAATAATTTTCTCTTTTTCAGAATATTTCATTTGGCATTTGAACTATTAATAAATTAGAATATGGTTGGTAAATTTGTATAATTTAAAAGTAAGTAGAAGTTTTAACATGTATTTTAACTATTTGTGATGTCTTTTTTTTATAATTTAATTTTCTCATTTACTTACACCCCTAATTCATTTAAAATTAATGTTTGATTACTAACGTATTGGCAATTTTATAAACTTTTAATTATCTACTTTACCCATTTATCAATTTCATAATTATCAAAACTTTATATAATGTAGATTAATCATTTTTGAATCTTTAAATAAAAATCTTTGAAATGTATTTGTATTTTTTTTTCTTATTATTCTATTTTCTTTTTCCTTTTTTTAGGAATTATGAAGAAGATGATGATAATCAATCCCAATGTTACTAAATTTGCGCTCTGACCCGAAATAAGAAAATCTCCTTTCTCTACTTTCCATTAGATTTTCCTTCTACATCTTATTTAATATAACATAGTAACTAATATCATCTCAAATCCCCCAATTAAAATTTTTACATCAAACATTTCATTGATGTTGGATTAAAAATTATAATTTTAATCTATTTTTTTTTTATAAATAAACACTCATTTTACAAAAACTTTAGCCTCAATTAATATTATTTGCACAGATTGTATAAACCTTTTTTCAATAAAACCATTCAATCTTAATTTAATATTTACATCTTAATACTATTATTTACAAAACTTTGCTCTTAATATCTTCTACCCATGCATTTTCTTTATAAATTTCTTTATTTCTATTTTTTTTTAATATCACATTTATTCTTTCTTTCTAACATTTATTCAAATATACTTTATTTATTATCTTTATAAACTTGTTTTTTTTTTTTTTGCCTCTTTCCTGATAATTCCAAATATACCCAATACCTACTATATTTTTAAATTTCTTCCCCCTTTCTTGGTATTTTCCTATATACCTAAAAGCTATTATAAATTTAGTTTTCTTCCCCCTTTCTTTATATTTCCAAATGTACAATTTTTCCAAGAATGCTACTTGCTTTGCTTTATATCCATCTACAAATTTCTTAATAGTCTTCTTCCTTTCTTCATCTATTTTATTTGTGTCTTCCTCTATGCTCTTCAAATTATCTTCCTTCATATAGTTTATTTGTCTTATAAATGTCTTAGTATCTTCTTTTATTTTCTCCAATCTTTTATTAGTCTGCTTCATTTTATCATTATTCTTTTGAAATTTTCTTTCTAATTCCATATTTATATGTTTCCTCATATCTTCGTTTATTTCTTCAAATCTTTCTTTAGTCTCATACAATTTTTTATTCTTCTCTTCAAATTTCTTACTTAAGTTAATTTTTAAATTGTCTACAACTTTTTCATTAATTTGCTCTTGCAATCGTATTTGTCCAATATCCTTTTTTATGACATCAGTATGTTTATTGACTTCACGTTCTATTTCCTCCGATAAATTTTCTTTAATGGACTTTTCTACTTCTTGAATTTTAATTTCTATACCTTTTTCAATTTCCCCTTTAATTTTTACTCCTGTATCTTGTATTTCTGTCCTCAATTTCTTGTTTTGCTGTTCGATTTTCTTGTCACAGTCTATCTTCATAATTTTCATTTCTTCCTTGATCTTCAAATTATCTTCTTTAATACTACTAATTTCTCTTTTAAAAATCTTATTATCTTCTTTTATTTCATCTAATTTTTTATTAATATCTTCTTTCATCTTCATATTATCTTCTTTTCTGCTTTTATTATACTCTTCCAATTTCTTATCCATATTTTTGTTTATATCGTCATTCATATTCATGATTAAACTTTGTATCATCCTGAACATATCAGCTTGGGACTCCTCTCTTGGTCTTTCCTGTACTACCTGTTCTTCTGGTTCATTTCCACCAGCATTTGCCTCTGTCTCTATTTCTACCATAGTTCGATCCTGCTCTCCCCCTATCTCTATTAAATTCTCTCCTTCTTCCGTTTCTGCTTCTTCCTGTGTCTGTCCAGTTTGAATCAGCTCTTCCACTCGATAATCTCCGGCTCCTAACACTCTCTCTTCATGTACTTGTACCGCCACACTTTCCATCTCAATCTCTCCTCCATCACTACTTTCACTCTCATCTCCTACTATCTTACCATCTCTCAATCTCATTTTTCCCTCCATATTCACAATTTATTCTATCGAGATAAATATAACTAATATGAATCACAAAAAAAATTTCAAATCAAGTTTTCAAAAAAAATATTTTAAATATTAATTATTTAAATAGGCTCTAGTTTTGATTGTTTAGAGCGAAATAATAAAAAAAAAATTTAACAAAATTCTCAAATTTTAATTATTTGAATCGGCTCTAATTTTGATTGTTTGGAGCCCCACGTTGGGCGCCAAAATTTATAACATATATGATGAGTGTATGAATAATAATAATATGTTTTGATAATATCAATCACAATGTTATAAACTATTCCTTACCTTTAATTAATTTTGAATTTTAAATATAAATAGTGAATAGGTAAGAATTAACTCAATGTAATTATCTTCCAATATGATTAATTAAATATGCTACCGGCTATTCCCTTATGTCAAGGTCAGAGTTCAAATATTCAACCAAACTAGATTCAAAATCAGTTAATACACAAATTTGCAATAAAATGACTGTAAAACCGCACTATCCTAGACCAACAATGTTTTCTAGGCATGAATTGTATATAAATTTCTAACCTTTCTAATTCAAAATGTGTCAAACTTCAAAAATACCGTTAATAAACCAAAACAAGCATCAAATATATATAAATGAAATATTCTGTCTTGAGTTATTAAACAATTTGGATTAAACTTAACAAAAAGTGAATAAAAATAATTTAGTTAAATACACAAAACAGTGAAAAAAAAAATAAAAAATGTTCATGGAAATTACAAAAATCAAACAACAGAAAAGTTCTTTATTGATAATAATGGAAGAGTGATACCGTTTTATGAAGATCTTGCTTTCTCTTCGGTCTGCTAAGCCTTAGGATCCCCTTTTCAACAACAGGCCTATGTTACCCAGCACAGCAATGATATCACGAACTTTGAAAATTTTACTAATAAGATTTCTTCTAATCACTGCACAATCAGCTTTTACATCCAAAGGTAAGTACAATAATGCTATTCTTTCTTGTTAGAAACTAGAGTATCTTTCTTTAAATCAATTCAGGAAGCATTTATAACGATTAACTACTCAGCAATAATTTTAACCATTTATTCTTTCATAAAATCATATAGATTTCTCTTACCAATTGCTTTCTCTGGTTACCTTGGGATATTCTTTATACTTTAAACTGTTTTAATACTTTCTATTATCAATACTTTCAAAAAAAACTCAAAATTTCTACGGAGCAAATTTTTAATACAACTTCTATTTCAACAACCCGAAAACAAGAGAGATTCTATCAAATCAACAACGAAACAACTGACAAATTCAACAAACTTAAATCTATACATCTTTTCCATCTAATCGCCTACTAATTTCTTATTCAAATAAAATTATTAACAAAATCTAATTCTTGATTCAATATTACAATTTAAAACAATGATCATTCTTTTTTATATTCTTATGAAATTTACTAGCACTACAAACTAATAATTTTCTCTTTTTCAGAATATTTCATTTGGCATTTGAACTATTAATAAATTAGAATATGGTTGGTAAATTTGTATAATTTAAAAGTAAGTAGAAGTTTTAACATGTATTTTAACTATTTGTGATGTCTTTTTTTTATAATTTAATTTTCTCATTTACTTACACCCCTAATTCATTTAAAATTAATGTTTGATTACTAACGTATTGGCAATTTTATAAACTTTTAATTATCTACTTTACCCATTTATCAATTTCATAATTATCAAAACTTTATATAATGTAGATTAATCATTTTTGAATCTTTAAATAAAAATCTTTGAAATGTATTTGTATTTTTTTTTCTTATTATTCTATTTTCTTTTTCCTTTTTTTAGGAATTATGAAGAAGATGATGATAATCAATCCCAATGTTACTAAATTTGCGCTCTGACCCGAAATAAGAAAATCTCCTTTCTCTACTTTCCATTAGATTTTCCTTCTACATCTTATTTAATATAACATAGTAACTAATATCATCTCAATATATATATATATATATATATATATATATATATATATATATATATATATATATATATTGTAATGGAACTTCTTATCCATAACTTAACCTCCGTTGGTCTTCTTTACTATATTCACAATTTCTCCTGGGGTGGGATCAATCCTTTCCTATCTGATCTACAATTATATAAATTAAATTTTAATAAACACAATAAATTATTAATAAAATTATACGTCCTTTTTCACAAAAACTTCTATATCCTTTTTTTTCCTCCTGCCTATCTTTGTTGATTCTTTTCTTTTAAACTTTTCCTTACTTCTTCGATCCTCTCAACTGTTTCTGTTCTCAGATACATCATTCAACATCATTTCTTTCATCTCCTCCAACTCTTAGTTAACTCGGTTATTCATAAGTCCCTTCCTTTCATTTACCTTTAAATCTTTTTTTTACTCCTGCTGTTTTTTTCTTTATTTATTTTTGATATATACGTTTTCGTAGTTGTTTAATTCTATTACTTTATATAGTTTAGTAAATTATACCAATTAAATTGATTCAAAATTTATATTTTTATAATTCTCGTGACATTTACAATTCTCTCATCATCAAAATTCCATTCAAATCCAAAATCAATAGTTCCCTCTCCCTTGGCAACCCTTTACAATTTTTTTTTAAGGAGTGATCACACCCAGACAAACTTTGAATATGTGATCAACGGGGTTGTTAAAAAAAAATCCATTACAAAGTGATCAACGGGGTTGTTAAAAAAAAAAACATTACAAAATGTAATGTATTTTTTTTAACAACCCCGTTGATCACATATTCAAAGTTTGTCTGGGTGTGATCACTCCTTAAAAAAAAATTGAAAGGGCGCCATTTTGTAATGGAACTTCTTATCCATAACTTAACCTCCGTTGGTCTTCTTTACTATATTCACAATTTCTCCTGGGGTGGGATCAATCCTTTCCTATCTGATCTACAATTATATAAATTAAATTTTAATAAACACAATAAATTATTAATAAAATTATACGTACTTTTTCACAAAAACTTCTATATCCTTTTTTCCTCCGGCCTATCTTTGTTGATTCTTTTCTTTTAAACTTTAAACTTTAAAGTTGGTATTGGTTTTTGTCATGTTGGCGTTTGAAAGTAACCAAGTCACTGCAAGTCGCAATCTGACAAGCTTGACAACAGATATCATAAATATAATGGTTAAATGCATTAAAAAAATTAATATGCCGAAAAAAAAATGTGTAGAGACAAAAAAATGAATACAAAGATGATATTACATGTTTAGAAAAGACCAGAAAGTTTCAGAAGTGGGATCTCTTAGGTTTTTAATGTAAGTACTTATTGTGTTTGTATTCAAAATTATTCCAATATTTTTATCAGCAAATAGTTCCAAACATTTTTAATTTCATTAGTAGTTGTATATGAAGTTATTTGTTACATTAAATACACTTTTACATTCTTATTACATTCAAATTACTTATAATTTAATAAACATACCTAACATCACATTTGTACTGTCAGTCATTATTTTACAATGTTGTCAGATTACACACTATAGTAAAAGTTAAAAATGTTTCAGAATAAGATATTTTCATTAATTTCTTTAATAACAATGATCCATAATGATAATTAAAATGTAATTTGATAGGACATGGACGAATCGATATTTCATTCATTAATCTATGACCTATCAAATATCATTTAAATTTTTATTTCATATATTTTTTAAATATTTCGTGTTTCTTTTTTAGGTTAGTGTTAAATATAATCGAAAAATCTTAAAAAAAGATTTAGTTTATGGTAAAGAAGCGGCAAATAAAAGGAAGAAAGATAAAGCAGATACATTTAAGAACTTCATTTAAAAAAAATTGCAGCGACAGACTTGGACGTACAATTATAAAAACGAATAATTTACTTCAGATAAACTTTTGACTGACAAAAAGCAAAACAGATTTAAACGGTAAACGAACTTAATACAAAATTAATGATATATAAACTTAAAAACGTGAACTGACGACAAATTTTAAGTGAGCGAAGACATAGCAAAATCTCTTTTCTTCAGAAATTTATGAAATTAAAAAAGCGCAATGAATTCATCAGATTCGTGTACATAGACGTGGATACAAAAAAATGGTACTCCAACGCGTCAATGGAAACCGTAATCTGATTTAAAAAGTAATCCATTGCATGTTTAATCCGAAGAAAAGCGATTTACAATTTTACTTGCAGGAGCAAATGGTGGGTCAGTAGAGGGATGTGATTTGTTATTAGACTCTTCAAATACTGACATTGACTATCAGAAAACTATAAATGGTGATATTTTCAAAAACTGGATTGTTAATTAACTTATTCCTGCTTTATTTAATTTTCCAGAGAAATGTGTAGTAAACATGGATAATGCTTCATTTCATTCTGTACCATCTAAATTTTTAGCAACAAAATAGATATTACAGAGATGGTTAAGCAGCAATACATCGAATTTGATAAAAAAATGAAAAAAACGACAATTATACTTACTCAATACAGAAGCAACGATAAGACATATTTTATGTAGTAGATAAAATATTAAACTATCATAGGCATGATTTACTTCGATTACCTCTATTTTGCATTTTTATATTCGGACAAAACTTGGACAGAAGCTTTAAGACAATGTACACCAGACATGTAAAAAAAAATTGTAGACACAGAAGAAATTATTTTGACAGATTGGACTTATACTGTTCACTTGACAACATTTTACCTTTGATACTGGAGGTGAATTGAAAATACATAACGAATAGATGAACGTGACAATAGTTTTAACCAAATCTGTTACTCCAATTTTTGTTGTTTATATGTTTTTTTTTAATGTTGTATGTTTCATTTTTTTTACTTTGCTTATTTTACCATTACTGTATCTGCTTTTCTGCTGAATTATTGCACTGTAGCTATTGAACACATATTAAACGGATTTCCATTATTTGAAGCATAACATTTTGTGGGAATATTTATCTTTGTTCTACTTATCAAAAAAGCTGAAACTGATTGGTATGTCATAATACCGCCATACCTGGAGAGCTCCACGAAAAATTCTTTAATATATATCTGCTGTAATACTTATCGACAAAATAAAATATTTTGTATTTTCTCATTTATAGCTGGTCCAATTTAAATGTTTGTTGTAAAATTTATTTTATAATATCGTTATATAGACATAGAAAATTTGTTCCTAATTGCAAATGAAGACTTTTTTGTAAATTTTTTTATTGTTTGCTTTCATTTAATTAAGTACCATTATTTTGTAAATGCATTTATTATATCTAAAAATATATTTTTAAATTTACGATTTTCGTTTTTTGTGAAAAAACTAATTTTTTATGATTTGATGGCGCAGAAATGGAGTACACAATTGTTATTTTATTTATTGTCACTAACACTATGATTTTATTGAGGACGTGACAACAGCGCATTTACAACTGAGAATAAGATTAAATATACAGGGCGAAATTCATCACCCTAACAAGGCCTACTTTAATAAAAATAACTTTGAATGATGTATACTTCTTCGATCCTCTCAACTGTTTCTGTTCTCAGATACTTCCTTTCCACATCATTTCTTTCATCTCCTCCAACTCTTAGTTAACTCGGTTATTCATAAGTCCCTTCCTTTCATTTACCTTTAAATCTTTTTTTACTCCTGCTGTTTTTTTTTTATTTATTTTTGATATATATTTTCGTAGTTGTTTAATTCTATTACTTTATATAGTTTAGTAAATTATACCAATTAAATTGATTCAAAATTTATATTTTTATAATTCTCGTGACATTTACAATTCTCTCATCATCAAAATTCCATTTAAATCCAAAATCAATAGTTCCCTCTCCCTTGGCAACCCTTTACAATTTTTTTTTAAGGAGTGATCACACCCAGACAAACTTTGAATATGTGATTAACGGGGTTGTTAAAAAAAAATCCATTACAATATATATATATATATAGAAAAAAAAAAAGAAGGGTATTTGTTGCTGACTAGTTATAGAATGAACTGGTAGGTATTGGGAATGCAGCAATTTATGTGTGAAAGAAAACTCTTTTTAATTCTTCCAAGCTTTCGGAAATTTAATTACTCATTTCCATCATCAGGGTAAGACTACAATAATGTGTGTTATATAAATGGACAATTATTTAAATTCAGAATACTTACACTAACTTGAGGGTGTTCACAAAAGTTGTTAAAAATAATAATTATTTTAATATCACAATGCGAATTATTCATTAAATCGTCGAAAATTGTTTATATTTATGTACAATTTTTTTTAAAATACTTAAAAACTTAGAAATTCAATTAATACTTTTGTAAAAATTTTTTTGTCAAACTAGACATTATTTTTTATCAAATGTTTGGTTTCACTTAAAGAGCAGGACACATTATGAAAATAATTTGGATTTATTTGAACTATTAAATATTGAATTTTGTCGTTCTTCGATTTTATTGGATACAGATGCCTTTTACTATTCAGGTTAACCAGCCCATTTTGTGATTTTACCTTATTGCTGATGATAAATTATTATTATTTAATTTAAATAATCTCAATAGTTTCAAAAGTGGTAAATGTCAGATTTATATTTGTTTATTGCTGCTGAATAGTAAAGAGTAGAATAAAAGGTGAAAATGACATAATTACTACACCCTTGGTGGTTTGTCTCGTGCTAAGAGATAGGAATAAATTTCACTTAAATGTTGAACATCGGTTTTTTTGTTCATACTGTTTGGATTTTGTGAGATAAAGGCCATTTCTGGAAATTTTCTTTTAGTTAGATTAGGTTCTTTTACTAGTGGAACTGCTGATTCCCAATCAATGTTGTGTTTCTTTTTTTGTGCATGTTCTGCCAAGGAACACCTTTCAGGGTGAAGTCTACAGTCACGTTTGTGTGATGTAATTCTATCTTTTAAGAGTCTGTTGGTCTGCCCAATATATTGTAATTGACAATCAGAGCAAGAGATTCTGTATACTACATCTGTCCGTGATCCTTGGGGGACTTTGTGTTTTTGTTTCTTATAAAGTGAATTTAAGGTGAGAATATTTTTATGAGCTATTTTGATATCACTGATATTACTTAATATTTTTGTCAGTTTGGATGTAGTTTCTCTTATGTAAGGTAATGAAAGGTATCTGATATTCGTTGACTCATTTTGTTCAGAAGGTGACAGTGGGTGAATCTCTGGTTGATTTTGTGTAATTGACCTATTCGGGGGGCTTTCATGATTATTTTGGTTTTCTCCTGTCATTGCATCACCTGTAAGACTATTACTTGAATTAAAAAGTATTTTACAAATTAGTTGTTTTGGGTAACCATTTTGTAAAAATAAATCTTTAAGGGTGTTAAGGTTTTTTTGCTGAAAAGTGGTATCTGAGATATTTATTACTCTGTTCTTCATTTGTTTTATCAGGTTTATTTTCATGGAAAATTTGTGATAGGATTGGTAATTTATGAACCTTCCAGAATTTTTATCCAAGTACATTACAGATATCTTAACTAAATCTTATGAATATGATAATGACTATTACATCAAAGACTCCTTTCAAGTTTCAGAAATATTTAATAACACTAAATTACCACAAAGGTCTCTTGATTAGTGACTTGAGAGACATAGCCTGTACTACACTAATGAGCTCAAACTAAGAGCGAAACACGTGTCTGTAGTTTGGTTTTGCCCTGATATAGGTTGAATGATATTTATATCTATTTATATCGCAGCATCCAAGGTGTCTTTTAAAGTGTTAGAAATTTCTAACCGACACCATTTCAGTTCAAAACTTAAATTATTACTTTTGACAGTAAGGCACTAGATACTTTATGTATCATCTTTGGATATATATATATATATATATATATATATATATATATATATATATATATATATATATATAATAAAGCGAAGGGTAGTCACGGCTGACTAGTTGAAAAACAAAAATTGTAGTTATCACGGGGAACCAGCCTGTGTGTGGGTTGCGGGAAGAAAAAGAGAAACTCTTTTTTACTTTACCAATATTTCGAAATTGTTTAATTTCTTTATCAAGGCTACAAAAAGATATCAAATATTTTAACAAGTTTGTGGTGTAAAAACAATGAGAAAACTTACTAGTAAGTGAGTTATAAAAGAAAACCATAGAATTTTATAAGAACAGCACACATTTTTTAATATATTTGTTCGTTGTTAATTTTAAAATATCTACATCGTAATTATTCTAAGAAACTAATGGAATTTTACTTGTTTATTCGTTTTTTTTTTACTAATTTAGCTTTTTTTAACTTGAATGGTTCAGGACAACCAACATTACTCGTACCAACTCAAATGAGACGCGCGAAAAAACAAATTTGAAATTTAAAATACTACAACTTGTTGTTAAACTTATTGGAAGGTATCCAGCCACAACTCATGGGCGAAACAGGTGATTAGGATGTGGAATCTGATAATTCATTCAACCCTGACCTGCTAGTGGACATCTCCAATAAATATGTGTATATCTGACTGATGTTATCCGTATCCGACTTTTTATTCATACTAGGTTGGTTACTATGGATGTAAAAAGCCTCCAGAGTTAGTCTTTTTCTGTATTTTTGCTCTATATCTAAAACTTTCGCTTCCGCAAAGTTAATGTCATGCCCTGTGTCCATAGCATGCTCTGCCAATGCACATGAACGTTTTTTATTCCTCAGATCACTTTTATGTTGCGTAATACGTTGATGGAGACTTCGTAAGGTTTGTCCTGTGTACTTTCTATCACAATTCATACAAGGTATGCTATAGATGCAGTTAGTTTGCAAATGTGGTTCCTCTTTTTGTTTGACTTTTGAATAGATACTATTAATTGTTAAGATGTTTTTACTAGCTATTTTAACGTTTTCATTCTTAAACATTTTTTGAATTTGTAAAGAAAGTTTCCCCAGATATGGTAATGAACCAAATTTGATGTCATTAGTAGGTTCGGGACGTCCCACAATCGCCGGCATGTCATTTACTACATCTCTATTCTTTGTGTTCCAGATTAGCTTGTTCAGTAGTTGTTTAGGGTAGCTATTTTCCCTCAGTGTGTTAAATAATATTTTAAGGTTTTTTTCTCTTAAAGATGGATGACATAGTTTGACAATCCTATTTTTTAGAGCCATAACTAGATTAATTTTCATTTTTATGGGATGGAAGGAGTGATAATGTAGGTATCTGCCTGAACTTGATGGCTTCACATACCAGTCAGTGATTAACGAGTTGTTTTCTTTTCTGATCACCTTGGTGTCAAGAAAAGGAACACTGTTATTAGTTTCTGACTCTACTGTGAACTGGATATGAGGGTTGTACGAATTGAAAATATCTAAAGTATCTTGTATGGCATCCTTAGGAACTGCCAAAATCATGTCATCTACATATTTTTTTAAGAAAACAATTCTAAATGGTAGTTTTGGAACCACAACTTCTAAGAGGTCGTCCATGACATACTGAGCGTATATGGGAGAGACCGAGCTACCCATCGGTGTACCAAAAACTTGTTTATAGAACTTATCTTCGAATGCAAAATATGTGTTGTTGTTAACAAAATCTGTAAATTCAAAAAATGCTTTTTTATCTAATTTAGTGTGGTCACTGATGGTGGGCCAACGTTTGTTGATACTATCTTTAATTAGGTCATACGGAATATTTGTAAAAAGAGATACCACATCTAGGCTTATGATTACAAAATCCAAAGGTAGCTGTTTTCCTTGTATAAATTCCGAGAAAGCAAACGAGTCTTTTGTAAAGTATTCATGATCATAGTTATATGCAAGCTTGAGAGTATCTGAAATATACTGAGCTATTTTGTCAGTTGGTGCATTAACAGAGGAAACTATGGGTCTTAAAGCAAGCGTCGGTTTGTGAACCTTTGGAAGGCCATAAAATTTTGGAGTTGTAGCTGCGGAAGCTCTAAGTTGCTTTAATTCGTTAGTGGTAAAAATATTTTCATATTGTTTGGTCAGAGCATAAGCTTTTTGTAAAATTGTTGAAATTGGATTTGTCTTTATAATTCGGTAATATTTTTTATCATTTACAATGTTATTATCTAATTGTGAGTAATCTGTTCTTTGTATTCTTCCCGCAACCCACACACAGGCTGGTTCCCCGTGATAACTACAATTTTTGTATATATATATATATATATATATATATATATATATATATATATATATATATATATATATATATATATTGTTATGATTCTCCTCTTTGGCTCCGGCTTCTAATGGGTTGGGTTCTTGTTTTATATATACTTTTCTTTTATTTATTTTTTATTTCAAATAAAAATTGAATTTTTAATTAAACTATTTATTATTTTAACTTTCAAAATATTTTAACAATGACAATTCTTAAAAAATTCTAATCAATCAAAATTCAAAAATCAATAATCATCTCTATGGCATTTCACCGCTTTATATTCATAAAAAATTTAATAGTCACTGGTCTATGTCGTCACACTATACAGTAAGATATTTTATTTACACAATAGACACAGTGATATCATAACAAATCCCCACAATTAAAAAAATTAAAATTTTCTCCAAAGACATATTTTAATTTTTTAAATTTACTTTTAATTTTTTTTTTATTATTATTTTTTTTATAACCTTTTTATTCAGTTTTCCTTTACATTTTGTTAAATTTTAATATCTTAATTTTAATTTTATTTTAATCTTATTTACTTTTATTTAACTATTTTATATATTTTTTTTCTTTTTATAATTATACATTATATCCTTCCAAATCTTCTTTAATCTTGTTTTAATCTTATTTCATATTTCAAAATAATTTATATCCTTATCTTCGTACGTTTTCTTCTTAAATTTCCTTTTATTCTTATTATCATAATTAATTTCAGTTTTATATTCAATTTTATTAATATAATAATATACTTCATTTTTATATTTGTTTTCATCAATTTCATATATTTTAATTTCATATTTTGCTTCTTTATTTTTGTAATATTTATCTTTATCATTGTTCTTATTATAGTCATAATCATCATTTAATTTTAATCTCATATTTTCATATTCTTTTTTCATTTTGTCTTTATAAGTAACATATCCTTTATAATTATTATTTTTAATTTTTTCTTCTTGTACATTGTCTACATGACAAATAAATTCTTCATATTTTCCCGTAGGTTTATTTCTCTTTTCGTTTATACTTGTATCATAATCTACCTCCTTAAATCCATATTTCAATTGGTCTACTTCTTTTTTTATTTTAATATTTTCTTCTTTAAAAATATTTTTCATTTCATTTATAATATCTACTTTCATATGTGATCAACGGGGTTGTTAAAAAAAATCCATTACAATATATATATATATATATATATATATATATATATATTGTTATGATTCTCCTCTTTGGCTCCGGCTTCTAATGGGTTGGGTTCCTGTTTTATATATACTTTTCTTTTATTTATTTTTTATTTCAAATAAAAATTGAATTTTTAATTCAACTATTTATTATTTTAACTTTCAAAATATTTTAACAATGACAATTCTTAAAAAATTCTAATCAATCAAAATTCAAAAATCAATAATCCATCTCTATGGCATTTCACCGCTTTATATTCATAAAAAATTTAATATTCACTGGTCTATGTCGTCACACTATACAGTAAGATATTTTATTTACACAATAGACACAGTGATATCATAACAATATATATATATATATGTTATGATGTAGTGTTTCACGGATGGTAGAATGAACAGTAGTGGTGTTCCGGGTTTCAATCCGTTGGTTGTTTGTGTCTTCACGACGTTTCGCCAACATCTCAGCTGGCATTTTCAAGTGATGCTTCCTTTGCGGCTGCTAAACTTGGAATGTTTCCGAACGAGTGTTCAGATAATCAGATAAACGAGTGGTTTTACAAACATAAATAATAATAATAAAAAAAATAATGATAAATAAATACAAAAATAAAACGTACGTACAAATTGTCTCAGATTCTATGTGTTAATATATGATTGAAAATTATTGGTCCACCAAACGAAATGTAAAATGTGGGCTCTGAACTTGCTGAATCATTGCATCTGCTGTACCGATGTTATTGTAATATAAACTCGCATAATTTAAGTATAAAAATATACTAATATAATCAGTTTTAACAATTTGAAATTTATTTTATTTTATTTATATTTTAGAAACGACGAATCAATTAATTGATAACTTGATGATTAGGTTTAAAAATATTTTTAAACTTAATGAAAATCATCCAAACGAGGATACTGTCCTAACAATTTTAGAGAATAATGTTCTTCTTAAAACTCAGACTGGTTTTGAGTACAGAGCAGGTGTGTTATATTAAAATATATTTATATTCTTTCACTCACAACGAGCGAAAAATATTACAAAGCCGATGTTTAAATTATTAGGCTAATATTGTCTTGTTGGGTCACCAATATAATGGCTGATACTATGTATTTAGCCATTGTTGAGGAGACTAAGGTCTGTATATATGCAATCTTGATGTTCGGATGTGTATATGCGGATTTGTATCAGTCTGATTGTACTTGATGTTCGGTCAATCAGGCTAGAAGCACAGGTTTTTGGTATCCACAAAATTTTAATTACATTAAAAATCTTCTAGATAAGACATTATTTACAAACAAGGAGTGGAGAACTTTAAACGAACCGACGAGCAGTCTTGAACAAATAGGCAAGAATTTAATTATACCAAAATCCTTAAGCCAACAAGAAGAGGATGATTTGCTAAATGATTTGGACGACATAATAATTGAAAACGAAAACGAATTGAACAAGCGAACGTGTCGACGAAACAAAACGAATTAAAGAAAGCAGATTCATCTGGTAAAAAACAACTTTTAATTACTGGGATTGAATCAGTTAATTATTCTTTACAATACATTAATCCTGATTATTTAATTACAGGGAATGATTCTGTTATTTCCGCTGCAATGCCCAAGGCGCCAAAAATTGCCAGCGATATGAAATCTAACGATGCGCTAACGATTATGAAACAATTCTGTGAGACAGCGAATAACCTTGTGTTACAGCAGATTCAAACTCTGGCTGGTGTTGTGACCTCGGTTAAAATCTCGAGTCTATATGCAACAGGAACTGTTGAAGGATTTGAAAAGTCAACAGAAAAATCTGGATAGTCTAACGAAACGATTTGACGAGTATGTCCAGAAATCTGCTCCAAATAATGACGAAGTGCGTAAACAACGTAGTGTAAACTCATCTGTTATTAACGAAGTGCAAGAAGCTATCAAGCTAGAAATATACAGCAAAGATTCTGGTACACGACGTGATTATAAACAAAACTCTCAAAGTTCCTATGAATACTTCTATGATTATTTCTCATCAGAACTTAGATAGAACGATTTGCTGTATGTAATTGACTCGACTCGAGTTTAGACAACGCCGACATGACGATTGAAAAACATAAATTAAAGTCAGAGATATACTTATTAACAGGCTTGATGTAAACTATCACTCAAAGGTGATTCACTTAAAAGATCCAATTCTAATTCTAAATGAATTAAAAGAATTGAAACGGTGTGAGACTAATACAACGACAGTTATGATCAGAAAACAGTTATATAACTTACTTTACATACCAGATAAACAAAGTTCTTCAGATTTTTGTGAAAAATTTGAGGAAAAAGTTCGTAGCTATGAGAATATTTCTTAAGCAGATTCTCTTCCAGAAGATGAAAAACGAGATGCTTTTTATAATGCGATAATGTCCACGGTTCCTGACGTGCAATCAACAGAATTTGTTAAAAAGCATGCCACGTACTTTTAGTAAAAGTAAAATAAAATCAAATTTTGAAAATTTAAACTTTTAAAATCTCCAACTCCAGTTAAGATGGGTAAGTGGTTTCTCTACTGGCAAATTTGTGCCCAGCTCAGCCGTAGAGGGTAATTCAAAACAAAATAATGTGAGTCGCGCCACCGATTTTACGGTATAAATCGGAAACCCCTGATGGTCCAGGCACTGACCTATCTTACTGGAGATAAATAATGAATTTAAGAATCTTAATTAAAAAAAAAAAAAAGAAAATTGATTGAGTAACCAATGTGGTGAGTGGGTGAAGATCTGAGTAAGACACAAAGTTAGATCTATCAATTATATTCACAAAAATAAATAAATACCCCCCCGCACAATAAACCCAACAATTGAGTTATACAATTTATAAAAATATATATATAAATGAAATAAAGAAAATTAGCGATTATCAGAAAATTTGTTCCACAATAATGTCAAAACCCTGGCAGATTTAATTATGAGTGATCACCCAGCGCAATATGAAAGATTTAAAAATTAAAAATTACTATAAATAATCAATATTCGACTAACAACTTTTACAATGTCTTAATCTTAAAATTAAATTTTTGGCTTATCTGTTATCTGCAGTGCTGGTAGTGAGGCTTTCGTTATTAGCCTGCTGCTTGATGTTGGTGAGGCACAAGTTTAGCCTGATCCAGAAATATTCACCCGGTCCAAAAAGAAAACAATATTCGCCAGGTCCAAAAGCAATTGTTCAGCCAATACCAAAAATAATTTCAGCCAGAACCAAAAACAATTTTACTCGCCAGGTCCACAAACAAGTTCAGCCAGGACCAAAAACAAATGTTCGCCAGGTCCAAAAACCCCTTTTTATATTAAGATTAGGGGTTAGCAGCCAAACTGCGATGTTAATTCGCTAACACCCGGTGGTAAATTTCGTGATCTTAAATCGGATATCCACGCTTGTTCGAAACGAATTCTCTTAGCAACCACACGAAGAAAGCACCATTTAATCAAATCCCAAAAATATGGATTTATCTATACGCCTACTCAAAAAAATACCACAAAGGAACAACCAAAAATGAGGCTTAGATAAAATATATTGAAGTGAAGTTCAAAAACCCATACGGATGGCTTGAATATTGCCAAAAGAACTCTCAACTTCACAAAATGGCGTCACTTAATTCGATAGTAATACTCTAATGTGTTCGTACGATCGTTGAAATGCAAAAGGGACCACATTACGCTAATCCACGCAAACCTTACCGCGATGACACTTGTGAGTATAGAAGGGGAAATAGTGCGTTCCGTTGTGCAAAAATGACTTTGCTAAATGTTAAATTGATTTACAAAATGATGTTAAAATTAAATCGAATTCATTAAACTAAATGTATTATTAATATCAAAAGGAATTGATGCACTTATTTACTTAATTTAAAATTTTAGCTATTAGTGTGTTAGTTTAAACAGTAAAAACCCAATATGTTTTCGACCTGACAATCAAATTCTCTACTCTCCCCACGGGTCAGGTCAATAAGAATCCCACCACACGGATCAGAACCCGTTTAGAGGCTAACAATCGAGCTGATACATTAACTTAATTTTTAAATATATTGACGCCGATTTTTGCACGTGACAAGCAAACGACTGGTAAAGGCTTAAGTTATGAAGAACTGAAAATGTTGTTAATGCAGTCGGAAGCCAATAAAAGACAAATGGGTGGAGAAATAAGGGCTGCATTAATCGCCAAGCGAGATGCAAAAGATCGATGCTTTGAGTGTGATGATTACGGACATCACGGTCACTACAAAGGTTCTGATTTGCGGAAGTGCTATGAATGTAATCAATTTACCACTCATAAGGCTAACGATTGCTTACAACGAATCGCACGATTAAAGACAACGATCGGAAGAAACAGATGGTTCACGAGAGGCAATAACAGGTCTGGAAAATTTCAAAATTTTCGGAACGAAAAAAGGCAATTTTTAAAGCGGAAAAGTTACGAAAATTCCAAGGACTTCGATTTTAAAAGGTCCAGGTTCCATAATGGTCAACGAGGTAACCATAAATTAGATAAGACTCCAAATCAACACAAACAACGTAAAAACATCAATACGAAGTTTACTGATACGAAGACAAATAAAGGTAAGATTCTTTATATTGATAAAACCTTTTTTTAAACGACTGTAAGGTACTAAGTAATGATTTGTACGAAATGGTTGGTGGGTGTGACAGTGAACCTGATCAAGGTAAATTTGTTGCAAAATTTCTGGCAGATTTAGGTGCTACAGAACACATTACAAATTCAAAATTAATATTTAGAACATTTAATGACAGAAACCCTTGTGTTATTAAATGTGCTAACAAAAATCCCTCAGCAGACTTGAAAACGGAGGGAGAGGGTCAAATGGAAATAATTCTTGATGATGGTCAAATTCTTAAAATTGACAACGTGATTTGCGCAAAAAGTCTCTCTGATAATTTATTGTCATTAAGAAAATTTGCTGAAATGGGACTGGGTATTTATTTAGATAATAAAAAGATCGATATTTTTGATCCGGTCTCAAACGAATCGTTTATAACGGGTGTATACAATACACCTTATTGGATTATTGAATTAGAAATTAATAATAAATTAAACAAAGACAAAGATAGTACAACTGGACAAAATAAACGAATTGTGGCATATTTAACAAAAGATAATAACAAAATTGTAAATGAAACAAGGTATAAAACACGAAGTGTAACAGCAAGAGAAACTAAACGACAAAAAACGCGGGATCTAATGATAACTTGCAAAACGTGCAGATAGAAAATAGCAATACCGGGTCTGAAAGAAATTTAAAATTAAAAACAGTAGAAAACGAGGTGTTAAACGAACGAGAAGAAAAGAATTATGAGGAAACTCAAAATTCTAAAGTAGAAAAGAAAATAATCTATGAACATTCAAATTTTGATACTACGATTTGGGATAGAAAGATTAACGATATAGACGAATTGCCAATTGTTGAGATACAAGATAACGAATTCCCATTTGATGATAAATATATTAAATTTAATCAAAACAATAAAGCTATGCTCTGGCATGTTAGATTAGGGCATGCATTCCTAGAGTATCTCAAGTGTTTACAGAAAAAATTTCCTGAGAATAAAAATTTGCAAAAAGCTATTTTTAACGACGCAATCTTAGACTGTGAAGTATGTCTGATATCAAAGATTAACAAATTACCATTTAATACGACACGCAGACGAGCCACTGAGCCTTTACAAATTATACATTCTGATACAATGGGACCTATAAACCCACCTTCATACCCTAAAAGTTATAGATTCATTTCCGTGTTTATTGATGATTTCTCGAGGCTTGCTATGGCGTACCCGATGAGAAATTAGAGCGAAACTGGTCACTGTTTTGAAGCATTTGTGCGAAGCGCACGCAATTTATTGGGAAAAGATGCGAGTTACAGGACGGTGACCTTCCGGTGTTCTATTTCACCACGGCGCTGACTTTGCGATATCAGCGAAATACTTGGGAACATTCGATGCTGAATTTACAATATTTTTATTATAAATATTCAATCAATTTTTTATATAATTTAGTCTTAAGTGTTGTTAATAATTTTCTTAAGTGGAATTAAGTTTTTAAAATGTGTTTTGTGATTAGTTCAAACATAATTGGCGCAGTCAGTAGGATAGTAAAAGAGTCCCTGAGGATCCTCGTCGCTTTCAAGTGTTTGTCTACTATTCCGGAAACCAGTTCCAAGGGAAACTACGTTCAAGTCAACCTGAAGAACAGAAGTTTAATCAGATAATTATATAGCGAGAGGATATCATCCATTTTTCAAATGTGGTCAAATGGTAATACCAAAGAAAACACAAAGTCTCGTACCACACAAATTATTTTATTGTATTCTTATAAAAAAGGTTGACAACTAGTTTCGACCAACAAGGTCATCATCAGGTCTGTGAAAAAATATGGAAATGATAGAAAGAAATACAATTAAATTGGAGTTTAACAACTTACCAAATGCAAAAAGTAAACGTAATCAAATACAATTGCATAAATACATTATTTCAATGGAAAGCAACTAAGTGGTAGAACTGGTTTCTATATCTTCTACACTAAATGTCCAACGATGGTAAAACAAATGTGTAGTGAGGAAATAAGAGGTAGAGATGAATAATAATGGTCAAGAAATAGTGGTACGGAAAAACTATGTTAAGAACAGTAATAAGTAGTAATATAAAATAAAACTTAAACACATTACTGGAAAACTGGAACTGAAAAATTGTAGTTGTTAGCTACGGCATCGGCATCAGCAAAACTTTGGTGATGGATGATCCAAAATTGGGTGAAATTAAGGTCAAAATAAAATAAAAGCCATAAACGAGCTTAAAGAAAAACAGGTGTTCTGTATGTAAGGGTGTCAAAACCCAAGAGATTAACGAAGAAACAGTTAATGTATGATAACCATAGGCTAGAAGTTTTTTGACCTGTATAAGGAAGATGATGAATTTCAAAAATTGTGGAGAATAAGTCCACGTAATGTGACATGTGAGATCGGTATAGAAAAGGCTCTGTGAAACAGGCTTTGGAAAGAGGCTGTTTTGTGGTTAAAAGGATGAGAAGAAAAATAATTGATGACACAATCTGTATTGGTAGGTTTCCTATAAATTTGGAAATTTAGATTAGAAGAAGAGACATCTCTAGAAATTAAAATATCTAAAAAGGGTAAACTGTTATTAGATTTAAATTCAATAGTGAATTTTATTCTCTCATGAAGTGAGTTGATATAATCTAAAAAAGAAGTGGCTTGGGCTCTGTCACCTTTGAAAAGAACAATACAATCGTCAACATATCTGTAATAAAACACGATGTTATCAATAAACGTGGGATTATAAAGATATTGGTTCTTCAAGTTGTTCATGAAGATTTCTGCTAAGAGAGGGCTAAGGTTAGAACCCATAGCTAAACCTGTTGACTGTCTAAAAAACTTAATCATTAAATTGGAAGAAATTTTGTTCAAGAGCAAAAGTCGTAATGTCACAAATATATTGAGCAAAAACCGGGTCAGTATTATTCCTGAGGAGCATAGAGTGAATGAAAGAAACACAATCTTCGCCGACTTGGAAGATGATTTGTATTACTTATGACATTTTCGTCCAACGTTTTAAAGTTTTTCTCCTCACATGCTTCTGTGTTTGGCTTGAACAACATTCATCATTACATTCTTACTTACTACTACGTTGCATTGCCATTTCTTACATCATATTTGGTGTTTTAAGATCCTTTCCTTTTACGTGGACTTATCCTCCACAATTTTTGAAATTCATTATCTTCCTTATACAGGTCAAAAAACTTCTAGCCTATGTTTATCATACATTAACTGTTTCTTCGTTAATCTCTTGGGTTTTGACACCCCTACATACAGAACATCTGTTTTTCTTTAAGCTCGTTTATGGCTTTTATTTTATTTTGACCTTAATTTCACCCAATTTTGGATCATCCATCACCAAAGTTTTGCTGATGCCGATGCCGTAGCTAACAACTACAATTTTTCAGTTCCAGTTTTCCAGTAATGTGTTTACGTTTTATTTTATATTACTAATTATTAATGTTCTTAACATAGTTTTTTCCGTACCACTATTTCTTGACCATTATTATTCATCTCTACCTCTTATTTCCCCACTACTCATTTGTTTAACCACCGTTGGACATTTAGTGTGGAAGATATAGAAACCAGTTCTACCACTTAGTTGCTTTCCATTGAAATAATGTATTGTATTTGATTACGTTTACTTTTTGCATTTGGCAAGTTGTTAAACTCTAATTTAATTGTATTTTTTTCTATCATTTCCATATTTTTTCACAGACCTGATGATGACCTTGTTGGTCGAAACTAGTTGTCAACCTTTTTGATTAGAATACAATAAAATAATTTGTGTGGTACGAGACTTTCTGTTTTCTTTGGTATTAGATAATTATATCACGATAATAAGGAAATGCATCTCAGCATCATCTGCATCGTGTAAGAATTTGAGAATCTTTTTATTTTTTTTATGTCAGACTCCTCTGGTTCAGATTCATCTGATAAAGAGTTAGGATTAGAATCTTTTGTACCAAGTATCATAGAATTCAACTTAAGTGCAGTAGAATTAGATATAATTAACGAATTTAACACATTAAACATATCAAGAGAATTAACCTGCTGTACCATTTTTCGATGTCAAAAATTTATGCATCCTGCCAACTTCCGATGGAAATCCAAACGAACTATACGATTTTATCAGGGTTGCAACGCATTTACTGAATTAATACTTCGATTTAACAAATCCGACCAATGTACAAAATACAATTCTACTATATGGAATCTTAAGTAAAATAACAGTAAGAGCTAAAGAAGTTATATCTATATATGGTTGTGAAACTTGGGATGATGTAAAGAATACACTGATCCAAAACTTCGGAGTCCAAAGAAATGAGGATTCCTTTACAAGAAATTTAGTGAATTTAAGACAAGGATCAAACGACACCCCTATCCAATTTTATGAAAAGGTTATGGGACTTTTAAGCTGCATATCCAACTACATAGAAGTGCATGTTCTAAACCATGAAGTTAAGAAAAGTAAGCTCGAATTCTTCAGACAGCAAGCCTTATCTACCTTCCTTGCTGGACTCAGAGAACCCCTTGGTTCAACCATAAGAGCAATGAGACCGACAACATTGGCAATAGCAATCCAATATATCCAGGAAGAAAATAATATACGATACTTACAACGAGGTGCGAGCCCATAACCATCCGCCTCAAACACAAAGCCAAGAAACAACTTTCAGAACCAAAACCAAGTTCAAAAACCAATTATTTTCCAACCTGGACCAAGACTTCAAACCACGCAGCTACCCACTTCATACAATTGGAACCGATGGCAACAACCAATAACTGTTCAACACCCACCATTCAGACCACCATACGAAGGAGTACCCAGGCCTAATTTCAACCAACTGAGACCTTTGTTTAATAACCCTAGATTTGGTAACACTTCACCAAATTATCGACCACCAAATCAACAAAATGTTTGGGCACCAAAAGCAGGACCATCTCAACAACAAAGACCAACTCCAATGAGTGTCACATCAAACGCCAGCTTTAAAAAACCAGCTGTGGCAACAGCCTCAAAACCACAGTCTCCTTCTAGATTTACGGTTGAAGAACTTTATAACATCGAACAATCCAGTGATGAGCTCTATAATCAAGAATATAACTATGGGGAAGAAAATCCTTATTATGAAGACAATATGGCATATGAACAATTTACCTCCGAGCAACAAAGCTTTTAGTTCCAAGAAGAAACAAATTTTCAAGAGAACCCAACAGCAAACTACGAAACATAGTTGAACTCCACTCTTTTCCCGATAAAAAAGAACTACCTTTCATTAAAATTTTTTATTCACCCCTCAAATTCTGATCGACACCGGATCCACAAAATCTTTTCTAAATCCCGAAATAGCTACAAAGTTGTAACATCCATTTTTCAAAATTACTCTCAAGATTATTGTGCAGAAATACCTTCTTTCCCCGAATTTAATTCTACCGAAAATCTTAAATTTTACTTGTTTAAATTCCACAAAACCTTTGATAGGCTTATAGGCCTCGATAAGCTAAATTTTTCTGAATCAAATCTAATCTTGAAAAATTCTGTAATTCCTATTCAATATTATGAAACCAATAAAACCCAATTCTACTCAATCCAACTGAAACCAATTTCAATTACTCGAGTTCGACTACCTGTCAGGCAAACCCAAGGGAGAATACTAATAGCCAAACAACATATTCAAGGAGCCGACATTTGAGAATGTCTAACTACAACTAGTGACAATTTAGCCGGGACAGAAATAACCAACAATACTTCAGAACCAATTCAAATTGCTCTCACAGAACCAGTAACAAGCACAGAATTCCAAAGAGAAGAATTTCATCTCTATTCAATAACAACTCTTCCAGAACTAACATTGAAAAATAACATTGATGAAGTACTACGAACCGATCATCTTAATGAAGAAGAAGACCAACAAATACAGAAATTATGTAGAAAATATTCAGATACTTTTCATCTACCTGATACACCATTAACATTCACCAATGAGATCAAACAACAAATCAAAACAAAAGATGAATTACCAGTATATACAAAGTCGTACCGCTACCCACATGTCCATAAAACCGAAGTACAAAACCAAATAACATCAATGCTGGAACAAGGTATCATCAGACCTAGCCAATCTCCCTGGTCGTCACCAATATGGGTTGTAGTCAAGAAACCAGACGCCTCTGGAAAAATTAAGTGGCGTATTGTCGTTGATTATAGGAAAGTTAATGACAAGAAGATAGGTGATCGATATCCAATTCCGAACATCAGTAACATTCTGGATAAACTAGAAAGATGCCAATACTTCACCACCTTCGATCTTGCTAGTGGATTCCACCAAATTGAAATGGCAGAAGAAGACGTACCAAAAACAGCCTTTAATGTAGAGAATGGACACTTTGAATTTGTACGTATGCCATTCGGATTAAAGAATGCTCCAGCTACGTTCCAAAGAGTAATGGACAACATCTTAAAGGAAATACAAGTGCAAATATGTTTGGTTTACATGGATGACATAATAGTCTACTCTACATCTTTCCAAGAACACATAGTAAATCTCTAGATATTCCAACGTGTTAGAGAAACTAGATTAAAGATCCAAATTGACAAATGTGAATTCCTGAAAAAAGAAGTTAATTTCTTGGAAAATGTGATCACTCCTGAAGGAATAAAGCCAAATCCAGAGAAAATAAAAGCTATCACCAGATACCCAATACCAAGAACAGATTAGAGGTTTTCTAGGACTATTAGGCTACTACAGGAAATTCATAAAAGATTTCGCAAAAATCACGAAACCATTGACATTCTGTCTAAAGAAAGATACTAAAATAGTACATACACCTGAATTTCTTAAATGCGTAGAAATCTGCAACCATCTACTAACGAATGAACCATTACTTCAGTATCCAGATTTCACGAAGCCTTTCAATCTTACCACCGACGCAAGCAACTATGCAATTGGAGCTATATTATCACAAGGGCCTGTAGGAAGTGATAAAACTATAGCATATGCCTCCAGAACACTAAATGACACAGAAACAAAATATTCAACCATCGAAAAAGAAATGCTAGCGATCGTCTGGGCCACAAAATACTTAAGACCGTATCTATTTGGAAGAAAGTTCAAAATATTGTCAGATCATTGACCAGTCCAATATCTGTTTTCGTTAAAGGACCCAAATTCTAAACTTGTAAGATGGCGTTTAAAGCTGGAAGAATATGACTACGAAGTAATTTACAAAAAGGGAAAAGCCAACACAAATGCAGATGCACTCTCCAGAATAGAACTAAATACTAAAGAATTGAATAAAGATATAATAGACATAAACATAGATGGAATACTGGATAACAAATCTAATATGGATACATGGTCCATATGTAACAACCCAGATGAAGAACAGAAAATAGATGACATTATTAGAGAGCTAAGAAACATGGAAGCATCAGTTGAAATAAATGAAGATGACGATGATCAAACCAATCATACTGCTGTCGAAGATCCTATACTAGGCATCCCAATTATCGAAAAACCTATAAATTATTACAGTCACCAAATTATATTTAGAACAGTGAACTTCAATCCACATCCACCAATAAAAATACAAACATTTCCAAATAAAAAAAGATTACAGGTGCAACTTGGAAAAAACAATTTGGAAAAAGACACTATAGACTTTTTCAAGAATTATATCCATCCAAAAAGAAAATATGCGTGCAAATTTAAAAATGATGACTTATACTTTAAAATAAGTGAAATAATTAGGAAAATATTTAAAAATAATGCCTATGATATCATTAAATGCAATCTATTGTTAGAAGATGTCAATTCTCCAGAAAGACAACAAGAAATTATCAAAAACTATCATGAAGGAAAGACAAACCATAGAGGTATAATTGAAACAGACAATCAAATAAGAAAACGCTATTTTTGGCCGAACTTAAGAAAAGCCATAGAAGACATCATTAACATCTGTGACATATGTCAAGTAAATAAATATGACAGAACACCACCGAAGCACAAATTTATGATTACCTCAACACCATCGAAACCTCTGGAAATCGTTCATATCGACACATTTCAAGCCAATGGACAGAAGTTTCTAACTATTGTAGATGCTTTCTCTAAATATGGTCAAGCATACCCTATAGAAGGAGCAAATTCAATCAATATCTTGAACGCATTGCTCATATTTATGACACATCATGGTTTACCTTCTATGATCGTAGCACATAGTGGTACTGAGTTCAAAAATGGAGTAATACAAGATTTCGTGAATACTCATAATATATCTATCCACTATACAACTCCAGACAGTCCACAATCCAATGGATTAATTGAAAGATTTTATTCGACACTGATTGAACATCTGAGAATTGTACGAAGTACTAAGAAAAATCTTTCTATTGTTAAAGTTGTTAGTTGTTATTAGTTAATCTACTAGTATCTAATAGGTATTAAGATTGTCATGGTTTTATTTAAAATGTTTTGGTTTAATATATGTTATAATAAAAGCTGACATACAAGACGCCGTTTTCCGTAAAGTTTATTTTTATTTTTTCAACAAGAGTAAGTTTATAAAACTTTTACACTGTCCAATACTTAACATCGGTTATGGGCCTTTAATGGTTTGTATTGGTACATTTTTTTTTTCATAATTGTTGAAATTTATTCTTGAACATAAAAAAGATGACAGAACCGGAAAATCAATCAAATGTGCCCACCCAAATTGTATTCAATAGTGGATCAAATATTAATATTGAAAAACTTAAAGGGGTGTGCAACTATGCTACGTGGAAATTTCAAATGAAATTAGTACCTACTGATTGAGCAAGGTTTATGGGAATATGCTACTGGAGAGTATCCATTAGGTGTTCTGGATACATCAAAAGACCAGAAAGCTTATGCAAAAATTTGTTTATTGGTAAAACCTGTTTGCTATCCACATGTAAGGAATGCTAAAACTGCAGCTGAAGCATGGAAAAACTTGAAGTCTGCCTATGAAAATATGAGTATAAGCAGACGATTACTATTAAAAAGAAAACTATCGCAAATCAAATATTTAGATTTTTCTTCGATGGATCATTATTTAGGTGAAATTATATCCGTAAGTCAAGAACTCTTCGGTGTTGGCCATTGTATCGACGACGAAGAACTTGCTGAATTGATGCTTATTGGATTGCCAAGTGAATTTGATCCTTTAGTTATGGCGATAGAAGCTACTCAAACAAAGTTAACTTCAGAATTTGTTAAATCTAGACTAATTCAAGGTGAATTCAAAAGAAATGATAGCATGGCTGTTAATTTGAATGAGAAAGCGTTGACCGTTCAGAAGAAATTTATCCCAATTTGTCATTTCTGCAAAAAGAAAGGTCATATAAAGCCTAAGTGTCCTGTTTTGAAGAAATTAAAATAAAAAAAAAAATGAACCGCAAGCTTCAACTTCTCAACAGTCATGTTCTATGTCTGAGGTAAAATCTAATAATTCATTGTTATTTTCTAGTCATACGGCTTTATTTAATAATCATATTACCAATGATAATTGGATCTTAGATTCTGGTTGCACCAGCCATATGACAGGTTGCAATAACAATTTTTCAAATTTTTTAAAAAATAAATCTGAAATCTATATGGCTGAAAATAATATAATTTACAGTGCGGGTATAGGTCATATAGATGTTACTTTAAGTAATAATGAAAAGAAAAGCTGTTACTGATGTCTTATTTGTTCCAGATATAGCCACAAATTTGTTATCTGTAAGTAAAATTACTCAAAGAGGATATGTTTTAGTGTTTGATGACAAAATGTGTCATGCCTATCTCAAGTCAGATGTAAATGTAATAGGTTCATGTCAATTTACAGCAAAACAAAGTAATGGTATTTATAGGTTAGATCAAAAGGAAAATTTAGATAATAATTTAATAAATGAAGATACTGAAGGTAACTCTTTTTTGTCAAGGACTATCTCTTTATCCATTTGGCATCGTCGCTTGGGGCATATTAGTCTAAAAGGAATGTTATTGCTTCGTAATTTATTAGCGACAGGTGTTAATTATGACAATGGAGATTTAGGTTGTTGCTTTCCGTGTATTAAAAGAAAACAAAAACGTTTGGTTTTTCCTAAAGGTCAATCTATAAGGGCTAAAAGTAAATTGGAACTTATTTATTCAGACTTGTGTGGGCCAATGTCTGAGAAAAGTTGGGGAGGACATAGTTATGTTATAACTTTTACAGATGATTTTCGTAAAAAAACATTTGTATATTTTTTAATAAGCAAAGACCAAAAAAGTGTTTTTAATTCGTTTGTTGATTTTAAAAATTTAGTTGAAAATCAAACAAATTTAAAAATTAAACGGTTTCGCAGTGATAATGGTACTGAGTATTGTAACAAAAGTTTCTCAGAATATTTTAAAAAATGTGGTATTATTCATGAAACCACAGTACCTTATACACCGCAACAGAATGGGGTTTCTGAAAGATTAAACCGAACAATAATGGAGAAGGCTAGATCTATGCTCCAGGATTCTGGTGTAAATAGAAAGTTTTGGGCAGAAGCAGTAAATACTGCGGTTTATCTTAAAAATTCTTCTACTACGGCTACTATTAAAGATGCAACACCACAAGAAGTATGGACAGGTTCCAAAGTTGACTTAAGCCATCTTCGAGTTTTTGGGTGTAAAGCATATGTTTTGACACCACAACATCAAAGAAAGAAACTAGATCCCAGATCCAAACCATATATGATGGTGGGATATTGCGATCATACTAAAGGTTACAGATTATCAGATTTGTCAAATCCTGGTAAAATCGTTAAAGCTAGATCTGTGGAATTTCTTGAAGAAGTAAGAGTTGAAAAACCTATTAGCAATACTGAGATTTCTAGTATAAATCTTGATGTCTCTACAGGTGAAAATATTTCAGAACATTTATCAGTTTCAGGGGAAGTTATACAACCAGAAACATCTGATATTTCAGAAAATGTTTCGTCTGAAATAAATGATGACAATGATCATGAAGTTCGAGAAAATAATACTATTGCTGATTTAGAACAAACAGCAAACGAGGGGCCCATACGTAATGTACGTACTCGACGTTTGCCGATTCGTTTTAATGATTACGAAATGAATTATTTTACAGAATTAGCGTAGTAGGAACCACGCAGGGTTGCCAAGTATAAAAAATATTCAAATAATTTACATAGTTGCTTAACATAGCCGCCCCTCTTGAAAGGCTGGACTTTCAACATAATAAAAAACATTCAGTATAAATTAAGGTAATATGAAATCCTGTACATACATAACAAAATTAACGTACATACATAAAAATTAAAGTACTATAAATACAAACTCCATCAACTGGAAAATCAAGATAAACATAAAGTTCATATAAAAAAATTAAAGTACTGTAAATTCAAGCTCCATCAACTGGAGAATCGAGATAAACATAAAGTTCATATAAAAATTTAAAGTACTGTAAATACAAGCTCCATCAACTGGAGAATCGAGATAAACATAAAGTTCAGACAACTAGCAAAACACTAATAAGTTTCATCTGTCGGTAACAAACAAGTTTTTGTAATAGAACGCTTAAAAACACTACCACTAGCGACCTTAACGGACACAACGCGAATCACTTTATCCTTTCCTGGATGGAAATCAAATTATATAATTCTAAAAAGTAATTGTTTGCACCAATAAAATTGCTTCCATTATCTGAGTGAATTTCTTTGGGCTTACCTCGTCGTGATATAAACCGTTTAAGCAAATTTAAAAAACTTTCGGTACTTAAATCGTGAGCTAACTCAATATGTATAGCTCTAGTGGCAAGACATACAAATATACAAATATAGGTCTTTGTACTTATAGGCTTCCGTACAGTTCCCGTTTTTATAAAAATAGGACCTGCATAATCCGTACCACTGATTGAAAATGGTCGAGATGGTTTTACGCGTGATTGTGGCAAATCACCCATAACAATTTCAGCTGGTTTTGGCTTAACTCTGAAGCATGTTACACAGGAACTCAATACCCGTTTAATAAGCCATTTCCCGTTAATAGGCCAATATTGTAACCTGATTATTGATAATAAATTTTGAGCACCCATGTGCAAATATTTGTGGTGAAAATGACGAATTATCAAAATCGTGAGTGCATGATTTTTTGGCAGTATTATTGGATGTCTGTTTTCAAAATTCAAATAAGAATTCTTTAACCTACCTCCTACTCTTAATATGCCCATTTTGTCTAGAAAAGGATTTAAATTTAGTAAATGACTATTACTTAATAAATTTTTATTTAATTTCAATGCGTGTATCTCGTAAGAAAATATGTGGGACTGAGCTAATTTTATTACTAAGTTTGATGCAAATTCCATTTCTTCTACCGAAAGACAAGTACATACTAGGATACTTTTCTTTATAAACAACTATTCGTTTCCACCGCAAACAGTATGCTATTACGCGTCGTAATTTCTCAAATCGGGAATATCTTTTAAATAAATAATCATCAAAATTTGATTTGGTTATAGCTAATGATAAATTAGAAGTTTTAACTTCAGGTAATTCATGTGGAATAGTTATGTTCGATGTGCTTGCGCTTAAAATTTTATTCGTTAAGAAATTAGGTCCGTACCACCATAATGACATATTAATAAGTTTACTAGCATCCACGCCGCGTGAAATCAAATCAGCAGGATTATTTTCTGACGATACATGGTGCCAATGATACCTATCAGTTAATTCAATAATTTTCGCAACACGATTTGATACAAAAGTTTTTAATCGACACGGGTCTATCTGTAACCAGCATAGCACAATCGTGGAATCTGTATAATAAACTATATCTGAAATGTTAATTTCTAAACAATTTTTAACGTAATGTACTAGTTTAGCTAATAAATAAGAAGCTAGTAATTCCAATCGTGGTAACGAGCACTTTTTCTGTGGAGCCACTTTAGACTTTGCGCAGAGCAAATGTGAATAAAAATTATTACATTGATCTTGAGATACTAAATAAATACACGCTCCATATGCCCTTTCACTAGCATCGCTAAAACAATGTATTTCAAAATTTTGTGAGCCGATACATGATACGTGTCTTTTGATATTAATATTATTTATATCCCTGAGTTGAATTAAAAAAGAGTAAAACCATGAACGTAATTCCGTGTTTAAAGGTTCGTCCCATTTTAACCCTTGTCGCCATAAATGTTGTATAAAAAGTTTTGCTAAAATAACTGCCGGGCCTACCAATCCCAATGGATCAAATATTTTTGAAAAAATGGCTAAAACTAATCGTTTTGTAATAGTCTGACTGGAGTTTACATCTAAATTAACCGAGTATTTAAAACAATCCGTTGTTGGTATCCAAACTATTCCAAGAGTCTTTAAATCTTTATCTTCCTTAAATTCAACGAGTCGATCCGTGTTATCATTTTCCCCTAAAATTTTATTTAAAATATCGGTGTCATTTGATGACCATTTTCTTAAACTGAATCCGTAACTTTGTAAAATTTCTGTTAATTCCTTATACAATTCTAGTGCTTCTTGCTTACTATCTACACTAACTAGTAGATCATCCATGTAAAAACAGGTTTTTATGACTTTACTTGTGATTGGATATTGTGATTCATTTTGTTTACTAATTTCGAGTAACGTTCGTTGAGCAATGAATGGTGAGCAAGCTAATCCATATGTGACCGTATTTAATGAATATAAATTTAATGATTCAGACTCATTAAATCTCCAATATATTTGTTGAAATGTCCTATCTTCAGGGTGTATCCAAATTTGTCTAAACATCATTTTAATATCCGAATTTAAAACGTATTTTCTTAATCTGAGTCGTAATATTATTGCAAAAAGATCATCCCGAACTTGATAACCGATGTGCAAATTGTCGTTCAAGGAAATTCCGGAGTTCGAGCGCTTCCGTCAAATACTACTCGACACTTCGTTGTTGTGCTATTTTGTTTGATTACTGGATGATGAGGTAAAACGTACAAAGATTCTGTATTATTTTCTGAATTTTGTGTCATGTGATCAAGTTCTTTATATTCCGTCATAAACTTTACATAATCTGATTTTAAAGTTTTGTCATATTTGAATTTATTTTCTAAAAGTAAAAAACGTTTTTTCGCGATAATATTTATATCCCCATAATCGTTATCATTCTCTTTAAAAGGTAATCGTACAATAAATTTACCATCTTTTGCTCGAGATGTAGTTTCAATAAAATAGTTTTCGCATATTTGTGCTTCTGGTGTTAAACTAATTTTATGAGGTATTTCTTCTAATTCCCAGAATTTTGTTAAACTATCGTTTAATTTTTCATTGCTGATTTTTGTGAAATTACATGTAATGCCCTGTTTTGTGGATTTGCACGTACTGTTCCTGTTAATATATATCCAAATACAGTTTCTTGTAACATTGGTGAATTTTTGCTTAACTTGATTTGATTTGGTAACAATAAATCATAAAATATATCTACTCCTAACAACATATCAATGTGCCGGGATTGATTAAAGTGTCGATCTGCTAAATTAGTTCCCTGAATTTCTTTTAATAAATTAGTTTCTACGTCAAAACTAAACGGTGGTATTTTATCCGTAATATTTTCCAATACTAAAAACGCGACATTTGTATTAAAATTATTGTAACGAGATGAGATTGTTGCGAAGGTTCTTTGCTTGATATGAATTATATTTTGATTGACTCCTGCAATTGGTACATTTATATTTTGACATTTTAAATTAACTTTATCGCATAAATTTTTCGTGATTAAACTAGTCTGACTACCTGAGTCTAATAAAGCCCTACATATGTGCTGATTTCCGAATTCATCAATTATATATATCTCCGCCGTAGATAATAGTACTATATTTCGAGTTGATTCGTGTAAGAATTATTGCGGTTATCGTGTGCAACGTGTAAACAATTTCGAGCTTGTGTTGGTATTGCGTTTGGTTCCGCTGTTGCCTCTTCTTGAGTTGAGTAGCGTGATTGCGCGCCTATTTGTGAATAATTTTCATTTCTAGAAATTGTTAATGCATGAGTTTGAGAATGTGTGTTTCGATGTTGCGTATGTGTTGTGATATTGCGATTATCAGGCATTTGTCTTACTTGATACGAGTCATTGTGTAAAAGCGAGTTGTGATTTGAGTTACAATATTTGCATTATCGAGATCTACAATTAAATTTAGTATGTCCTGCTCTTAAGCAGTTTGTACACAAATTCAATTTTCTTGTTTCTGAGTACCTATCATTTATGTTAAAACTTAAAAATCGTGGACAATGATAAATGTTGTGATTATCTTTACATACCGGGCATGATATAATTTCCGTAATTGCAAATGATTGCCTATTAATATGTTCATTAATCGCGTAATTCTGTAAGGCTGGTTTGGATTGTTGCATTTTGTTAAATGAGTTGAGATGTGTGTGTGACGAGTTGCGTTGAGTGTGTGATGAATTTGGTTGCGCTTGTGATATATTAAGTTGTATTTTGCCATTATAAACGTTTTTATTAGCTGAACACTTTTTTGTTTAAAATTTATGAAACTTTTCATAAGTCGGTAGTTGATTTTGTTCTAGGGTATCTTTCCACTCTAAATTTAATGAATTTTCTAATTTATTGGTTACAACACATATAAGAATCAATCCCCACCCCTTTATAGGTACTTGCAACTTTTCTAATGAGGTAACATGTTGATGTACTTGATCTGTTAAATCCCTTAATGTAAATGTACCATTTTTGACAACTTTTGGTAAATCTAATATAGCTATGATGTGCTTATTTACTATGATTCGCTTATTTTCATAACGTTCCACCAATAAATGCCACGCTACTTTGTAATTTATATCGGTATAATCTAAATTTTCTATATGTTTAATTGCAGCCCCTTTCAAACAAGATTTTAAATGACACATTTTTTGTACATTTGTAAGCTTACCGTTATTATGAATAAGATGTAAAAATGCATGGTGAAATGCTGCCCAAGTGCTGTAATCCCCAGAAAATTCTGGCGGTAATTTTAAATCATAAACTGTATCACGAAGTGGTTGAATTCGTGATATTGGCAAATTTTGAGAACTTAAAACCGTTTCAGACTGATGTTTATCAATAATTTCATTACATTTACTTATTATTTCGTAAAAACTGTTTTCTATTGCCTCTCTTTTGTTACACTCCGTCCTATCTAAAAATTCTAATTTCGTCTGTATATCTTCAAACTGAATAAAATAATGTTCTAACTTTGATAAACGTGTTTTTATGTCTGATATTTTGGTTAGATTTTCCGGTTTTCTGATATAATTGTCTAAACGTGTAATATGCCCTTTTAAAATCCCCCTATTATGTTTTAACTGCGCTATCATTTCTTGTTTTTCCGCCATTTTACGATGCAAAATATTTATACTGTTCTTTAAATTACTATTTGTACTAATTATTATACTGTCTTTTTAAAAAAAAATACTAATACAAATCGAGACTTGTTTAATTGTGAGGGAATTTCATTAAATTATAAAATGATAAGGAACGCACTGACCTTTGTTTCGTTGTCTTCCACGTGTTGCTTCTTCTAACTCTACTTTTACGTTTATATCTTGATTTGTCGCTGGAATCCGGACCTATTAAACAGTTTTTGGGTATTAAAATAGTAAGAGATAGAAAGAATGGTACTTTACAACTATCTCAACAAGAATATATTAGGAATTTATTGGCGAAATTTGGAATGTCCAATTGCAATAAAGTATCCACACCAATGGACGTAAATTTAAAATTGGAAAAAGCATCACATTGTGATACTAATTATCCATATCAGGAATTATTAGGTAGCATGATGTATCTATCTGTTTGCAAACGTCCTGATATTAAATATGCCTGCAGCAAACTAAGTCAGTATAATACCTGCTACGCAAAAACTTATTGGTTAGCTGCTAAGCGAGTATTAAGGTATTTAAAAGGTACATCTCACTATGTGTTTATAACCTCGAAGGACCATAAAATTAAAACGTCTATAATGCTTTGAATACACTTTAATGGAAGGAACTCTTTTTACTGAACAAAATTATAAATTGTAACATACATCATACACCATTATTCATTCTTATATCAACTGTCGTCTGTCGTTCTTTTCGGCGCATGAACCACGCAGGGTTGCCAAGTATAAAAAATATTCAAATAATTTACATAGTTGCTTAACACTATGCACTATCGTTTAGAAGAGGTAGTACTGCTCTAGAAATATTATCTGATGCTGACTGGGCAGATGATATTGAAGACAGAAAATCTTGCACGGGACTTGTAAGTAAATTAGGTAATTCGGTAATTAATTGGGAGTCTCGAAAGCAACAAAATGTCGCATGTTTGAGTACTGAAGCGGAATATTATGGTTTGACTAGTGCTGTTAAAGAAGCAAAGTTTTTCTTAGAAATTTTTATCAGAGTTAAATCTAATAAATTTGCAGGAACCAATTACCATTTACAATGATAATCAAAGCACACACAAAGTGATTAACAACCAAGTATATAGGCGCACTAAACATATTGACGTTTCTTATCATTTCATAAAAGAAGCGATTGATAATGGTCAGGTCACAATAAAATATAAACCTACAAATGATTTAGTGGCAGATTTGTTTACAAAGGCGTTGCCAAAAGTCAAACATGAAAAATTTATTAAAGACATAGAACTTGACAGTTGTAAGGTGTTAGAACTGTAATTTCTCTCTACTCGACTACGTCATTTGTTTAATTTATTTTACTTCATTGATATACAATGACATACTCGAGTAAGGGGAAGTGTTAAAGTTGTTAGTTGTTATTAGTTAATCTACTAGTATCTACTAGGTATTAATATTGTCATGGTTTTATTTAAAATGTTTTGATTTAATATATGTTATAATAAAAGCTGACATACAAGACGTCGTTTTCCGTAAAGTTTATTTTTATTTTTTCAACAAGAGTAAGTTTATAAAACTTTTACACTGTCCAACACTTAACATCTATCAAAGAAGAAATGCCGTATGCTATCTTGGGCTACAATAATTCAATACACTCAGCCACCAAACTAAAACCAATAGAAATATTAAATGGGCTCTTAGACAACAAAGATCCTATCGATGTAGATATCGTTCGAACACTAACGAACAACTACGTAGAAGATCGTGAGAAAACGAAACAAATTTATCAAGAAATTAACAACCACCTTACAGAAAATAAAGAGAAAACCATAAAAAATCGAAACAAAGAAAGACAGACGCCTATAACTTACAAACCTAACGCTAAGATCTATACAAGAAGAACGTTAAAAAAAACAACTTACTTCCAAAGTTTTCACACAAAATTGTACAAGCTGACAATATTGTCACGATCGATACACCAACCTCCACTGTTCACAAGAAGAATATAAAACATCAAAAAACCACAGCTAACAAGGAATTTTGTTCACAGATGGACCCTAGTAAAAGGGGAGGAAATCTTAATTCAAGATCTGAAGGACAACCCCGGCATTCTCCCATTCAATCTGGGACAAGCAAAGATCCAAACTAGTTGTCATGGTTTCATCCACTACATCCCACTAGATCCAGTAGCACAAGAAATTGAAAACCAGTATAATGCCGTCACAGAAGCTATCGGAAAAGGTTTAAGTAATCCTTATTTCACGTCCCTTCAAAATTTTGATCAAGCACTTCGCTATCAACTCAAAACTGTCAAAGAAAAATTTGCATCCATCTACCCAACTAGAAGAACTAAACGAGGGCTCATAAATGGACTAGGCACTATCATAAAATCAATATCAGGAAATTTAGATGAAGAAGATGCTGAAAAATACAATCAAGCAATAATGGAATTAAAAGAAAACCAACAAAATATTATAAGCGAAATCAACCACCACATAAGCTTAAATAACAAAGTTATGGAAATCCTCAACGAAACGATATCTCTTCTCACACACAATCAAGAAACTATAGCAGATGAAATAAAATTAATCAGTACAGATCTCAACAAGTTCATCTTTGAATTCGATGACTATCTCCAGGCAAGAAACGTTCTAGATCAACTCAATCTGATTCTTAATTCCATGCTTCAACTACTAAATGACTTAGAAGGTGCCATTACCTTTGCAAGAATAAATATTGTTCACAGTCTTATAAAAAAAGAAGATCTTAACTGGACCATAAAATCATTGTTGGAACACCATTTAGAAGATCAATTAATATATTCCAAAGAAGAGGACCTAGTCAAATATTACGATATTATAAAAGTAGATGCCTACTACTCAAACTCTACAATAATATTTATCCTCCACTTTCCTATACTGTACCCAGAATCCTATACATATTTTCATTTATTCTCTATTCCGACACAAAATCTTTCAACAATAATTCCTCCTGCACCATATCTCTTAAAAAAATTGCGAATCATACAAATATTTAGAAACTCCCTGTACCAAATTTAATCCCAATTACATCTGTCAAGAAGAAATACTTCCTAAGACACGAGAAAACAAAGATTGTATTAAAAAAATTTTGGAAATTGGAAAAGAAGATGCTCCTTGCAAATACATACCCGTTGAGATAAACACACCTATAATTCAAGAAATATCAGATGCTCATTACGTCACAATTTTTTCCCAACCAACGAAGATAATAACTCATTGCTTCACCACAACCAAAATTGTCGTTATCCATGGGACAGTCCTCATCAAATTGCCACTAAACTGCGAGTTTCCAACAGCAAACCAAAGATTTATAAACTCCAAAAATTCCCTTCCAGAAGAAGCCACTGACGTTACCAAAAATCAAAACAACGAAAATTCAATAAGTAGAAAAGATGAAACCTATAAGATTAGAGAGAATCCCTTTAGATGAGCTCCATAAACTGACCAAAGAAGAAGAACATCTTCAATCCATAACACCAATACAATGGGACCCCAGCAACAATCACTTCTGGATGATCCCGGTATATATAGCCACAACAATACTTGTTATATTTTTGTGTTTTACAGCAAAAAGGAAGTGGACAAGAAAACCAGAACCTACAACATCTGAAGAAGATGGACCTGCCAAAGTTTTGTTCGTACCGTACAAAACTTTCTCTGGGGATGGAGAAGTTACAGGACGGTGACCTTCCGGTGTTTTATTCCACCACGGCGCTTACTTGCGATATCATCGAAATACTTGGGAACATTCGAGGCTAAATTTACAATATTTTTATTAGAAATATTCAATCAATTTTTTATATAATTTAGTCTGATATAAAGTGTTGTTAATAATTTTCTTAAGTGGAATTAAAGTTTTTAAAAAGTGTTTTGTGATTAGTTCAAACATAATTTGCGAAAGTTTGTTATTTACGATCTGATCGGGGAACTGAATTTACTGGGGGTTATACGATAGAAGTCTTAAAGAAATTAGAAGCAGAACAACAGTTTTCTGTTCTGACACTCCAGAACATAATGGTGTTGCTAAACGATTTAATCAAACCATTCAGAAGAAAGTAAGAACTTACATGTACGATGCGAAATTTCCCGAAAATATGTGGAATTTAGCTTTAAATGCAGCTGTTTATGCTTATAACAGAACTCCATATAAATCTAATGACATGATAACTCCTATGGATAAGTTTGCGCCTTTCCGTATGATATAAATCAATTAAAACGATTTGGGTGCTTAGCATATATAAAGGTACAACGAAAGACATGGCCTAAATTTCGATTTGAAGGACGACGCGTAATTCTAGTAGGTTATACACCTACTGGATACCAACTACTGAAACCAGAAGAAGGTAAATTTTATGAAAGTCGAGACGTGAAATTTAACGAAAAACTGGTTTACGAAGATCAATATGAACGAAATAGTATAAAAGATTGGCCAGTCCAAGAATTGCCAGTTGATAGAGATGGTTGGTTTGTAAAATTCACTGATAAAGTTAACGATTGTGAAGAATTGTCAAAAACGGAGGGAGAATCAAAAAGACGACGTGGACGACCGCGGAAAAATAAAGTTAACGATGTGAACAGAATGAATTGCAATGTTGAAAATAATAATTTAATATCTCTTAAAATATCAAATGACGATGATATTGATAATAAATTATTATTCGCAGCTAAACTAAACGATGATTATGTTATCAAAATGAAAAGCTAGAAGATTAAACGTTTCATGCACTTCTTGCTAAAATTAATCATGATCCGATTACTTATAATCAAGCAATGACGCGATAAGTTGGGAAGAACCTATTGATAGTGAATTACATTCAATGATGAAGAACGATGTGTGGGAAATTGTACCGAGACCGAAAACGATGTGTAACGGGAAAAAGGCTAATATAATTGATTCACGATGGGTATTTAAGAAAAAGACTGAAAAAGAAGGTAAAACCAGGTATAAAGGTATAGATGACGGCATGCAGACTGATGTTGTGTATTTAGATTTTACAAAAGCTTTTGATTGCCTTGATCATCATATTTTGCTTCAAAAACTTTATAATTTCGGTTTTTCAGATTCTTTGTTAACTCTCTTTTCTTCTTACTTAACTAACCGTACCCAATATGTAGAGATTCAAGGGGAAAGATCCTGTGAATATCAGGCAGTTTCGGGAGTCCCGCACGGGTCCGTTTTAGGACCTTTGCTTTTTAACATTGTTATTAATGATATCGGTGATACTCTTACAGTGAAACATTTACTTTATGCTGATGATGTTAAGTTGTATACAAGAGTAAAAGATCTCCAAGACTGTTTAGAGCTGCAATTCAATCTTGATATTGTTAGTGAATGGTGCTTAAAAAATAATCTCCAACTCAACGTTAAAAAGTGCAATACTTTGTCGTTCACTACCAAACAGTCGCCGACAGCATATGACTATAGGCTGAATAAAAACGTTCTCTCTCTAGTATGTCCGTTTTCCGGGATCTAGGCGTGACCTTTGATTCAAAACTGACTTTTTCTGTCCATATTAATGGTATTATTTCAGAGGCACTAAAAACTTATGGTTTTATTATACGTAGTACCAGGGATTTTAGAAATATTGATGTCATTAAAACCCTCTATACATCATATGTTCGTTTAAAATTGGAATATGCTTCAGTTGTTTGGTCCCCTGGGTATAATATTCATATTGATAATTTGGAAAAAGTACAGAGTAAATTTTTAAAATACGTCTTCTATGCCTTCTTTAATAGTACTATAAACGAAGAGATTTATATGGAAATTCCTAATGGAGTTCAAGTTTCTAAATAAGATAGGAAAATATCGTTCGCAAAATTAAACGAGCTTTGTATGGTCTAAAGATCAGTCCTAAACGATGGAACGAAAGATTTACTAAAGTAGCCCAAGGTGTTGGTCTAAATAACAGTAACGATAAACCATGTATTTTTACCTGGCGGAAAAGTGATAAATTGTTAATATTATTACTATATGTAGACGACATATTAAAAGTAAGTAACGATGGGGAAAAACTGAACGAAGTGAAAACGAAATTGAAAAACGAATTTGAAATGACTGATTTGGGTGAACCCAAAAATTTTTGGGTATCTCTATCAAAAGAAATCGCCAAAATAAAACTATATTAGTTCTTAGTCAAGAGCGCTATGTAAATAAAATACTTGCTAGATTTAATATGAGTAATGCACATTCTTAAAGAACTCCGATGGTTACTAATCAAGTGGCCAATAGAGATCGCAAGCTGAGAGAAGAAACATACAACGATGAGTTATTACGAATGACTGAAACTAGTGAAAATATACCATATCGTGAAGCCGTAGGTCGTTTACTGTACCTAGCAGGTGCAACTCGACCAAATATCTCGTACGCCGGAAACGTTTTGAGCAGACACCAAATAAATCCCACAGAGAACGACTGGAAATTGGTAAAGCGGGTGTTTCGTTATATAAAAGGTACAAAACATTTTGGTTTGACTTACCAATCTTATAAAGACGATATGCAAGCCTTTTCAGATGCGAGTTTTGCAGACTGTAAAGGTTCCTTAACGACGTGTGGCTATGTTATCCAGTTTTACGGTGATACTATAGCCTGGAAAACTCATAAGCAGAGTTACGTCGCTTACTCAACTTGTCAAGCTAAATACGTGGCGATGAGTGAAGCTTGTCAAGAACTGATAGCGATGAACAACTCTTTAAAGGCTATTCTGGATAAAGACTTCTGTCCGATGAAACTATGGTGTGACAACAAGGCGGCTGAAGCCAGTGCGCAAACGAGCGGTGGTAATAAATTACGACATATGACGGAAGTAAAAGAACATTACGTCAAGGAATGTGTTAATCGCAACTTAGTTAAAATTGGTTGGGTACCATCAAAAGATCAAGTCGCTGATATATTCACCAAACCACTTCCGTTCGACTTGCATAAACGACTGACGATGAGAATAATGCAAATAACGAGTCGATATATATATATTTTTGATTAAAATAATTTTATAAATTGCAGGAACTAAGTCTAACTAAAGGATCTTGGCCCGAGTTTTAACAAGAATTCGCGGCTAAAATGTTATTTTATAAGTATTATATTTTATAATTATGTAACAATATTAAGACAAATAAAATGTAGTCAGGAGGGAGTGTTAGAAATACCGCGCCTACACTATTTTGTCTGTGTAGCGCTTTTTGGGCCGCTGCTCCCCCTCTCTTAGTGTTTGGTGCAGTACCTACCCTTATGAATTATGGGTACACTCTATGTAGAGATCTTAACGTTATTTGTATTGTATAAGTGACAACTGTGCTTAATAAACGGTTTATCTACTCATTATTAACAGTGGTTTTTTATTTCAAGATCCATACCTCCAACATTAACATTAATATTACCTTAGATATCTATACATCTAACGTAAATTGCTGCACAATATGCTTGGTTAGAAGCATCGCTTAAGCCGTGAAGTTCAGTTATTAAGTATTAAATTATTTAAAAGGACAAACCTTGGTATTGGCAATTTGTTAAAACAAATAATAGTTTTTTGAAAATGGTTTCATTTAGATGCTAATTCCGAAGGGACTTCATCATCCCAATCTAGTTTTAAAGACCAGAGAACCTGGATTATTATCTTAACTAAAATAATGCAACAACTCAATAACCCTAAAGGGTCATAGATTTTTGCAATAGAAGAGAGCATAGATCTTTTAGTCGCATTTGAATGAATTTTTTGTTCCACATGGAAAGTAAACGAATATAAGTTGCATAACCACTAAACGCCTAACGTTTTAATATAATCGTTATCCCCTAAATTCAGTACACTGAGTGCATCTGACGTATCTTCAAAATTGCTAAGAAGCTCTTTGGCATTGGAAGACCATTTCCTTGATTTAAAACCTGCCAATGTTAAAATGGTATCAATCTGTGTACAAATATTAATAGCTTCCTTTGTACAAGGAAATCCTGTAATTAGATCATCTACGTTAAAGTCGCGTAGGATAATCTTACAAGTAATTTCGTTATCGTAGGCCAGTTGTTCAATGCAATGCATGGCCAAAAATGGCGGACTAGCTGTGCCGTATGTTACAGTATTTAAAGTGTAACTTGAAATTGGAAGTACCATTTCTCCACAATAATTGCTGCATTCGTCTATCCTCTGGATGCAAAAGTACCATTCTGTACATTTTGTTTATATCTGAGCTTACAAAAACTGAATGCTGTCTAAATCGAATTAAAATGTTTAAAATATCATTTTAAATTGCTGGACATGAAAATTGTATATCGTTTAGTGATTTACCATTACTAGTTGGTGCAGACCCATCGAAAACAACTCGAAGCTTGGTCGTTATATGGTCATTTCGAACTACACCATGGTGAGGTAAAAAATAAGAACGTTTTTCATCATCAGTGACGTTATTAAGAGACATATGCCCCCAGAGACATATGCCCCATGAAATCAAACAAATTCAAGGAAAAAAATACGTCTTTATAAATAAAAACATCCTAAAATTAAACTTTAGAATATTTGCTACCAAAAACTATAAAAAAACACAAGGACTTCTTTTTTAAGGAAATCGCATTTATCGATTTGCACTTTGAACCTGATTTCTCGTAAACGTTGGAAGATCTTTGCGAGGTTGACGATGTGCTCGTGTAGGGATGTGAAAAATACTAATATATCGTCCATATAAACAAGACAGATTTCTCCTTAAAGTCCCTTAAGAACGTTGTCCCGTTTGAATGTTGCACGAGCGTTCTTAAGTTCAAATGGCATTCGGACGTATTCATAGTGGCAATTTTCTACGTTAAAGGCTATTTTTTGTATGTCTTCTTTTGCCATTTCAATTTGGTTGAATCCGTTCGCTAAGTCAAACGTTGAGGAATACTGACATTTTCCCAGTTTGTCTAAGATGTCAGATATGTTTGGAATCGAGTATTAGCGTCTATCGTTTTTTTATTTATTTTTCTATAGGCGACCACGATCCGCCATTTGATTTTTCCTGAGGCGTTTTTTTTGGGAAGACCCAAATTGGAGATGACCATGGAGATTGGCTGGGTCTAATAAGTTCTGGGTTCAGCATAGATGATATCTGTGTTTTAACTTCCTCCTTATGGATGCGAGGATATCTAAAGGATTTGGTGTAAACAGAAACTTTATCGGTAGTACGAATATTATGTTTAACTTGGATCATAAATGTAAAATGTCATCTAAATATCCTCTACAAAGTTTTCTGATATGTTTCTCTTCTTCTGTATTAAGGTGGTCTGTTCTAATTTGTCGGTCGATGTTTATTGGATATTCTTCTTGAGGTATGACGTCTGTAGTGTAGAGATGATATTCTTGAGGGTTGATTTTTGTACTTTTTACTGCTTCTATTAATAATATTTGTATTGGCTCTTCGGTATTATTTATTAGTTCTGTCCAAGCCAGATGATCACAAGCGGTGGTAAGACTTTCTCTTAGAACTGCGTCTTAAACTTCTTGTCTTGGGAGAATTAGGGTTCCTGCATCTTCGTTGACAGGTACACGGACTTTGGTAATTGTTTGTGGTTCAAGTTGAATAGTATAGAACTGTGTTTTATTACTTTCGTAATAATGAATTGGAAGGATTGAGTTTTCAGTAATGAGTTTTGATTCTGGGAGATTGACATGAACTTTAAGAAATTTTAGATTGTCTAGGCCTATATGACCATCAAAAGTTTTATGAAATTTAAAGAGATAAAATTTGAAATTGCCGTTCGTTTTTAATTCAGGAAACATCGGAATATTTGCGCAATAATCTTTACTGTGGTTTTGGAATATAGATGTGACAATTAAAGGTTCACGTTTGATATTGTTACAGTAGAATTTTGAGGCAATTTCGGGGTTAAGGAAAGATTGAGTAGTACCGGTGTCGATTAATAGTTTGAAGGGTATATTAGCAATTGATATGTATGGTAGCTCTTTTTTGTCGGCATAGGAATGAAGTTCGACTACGTTTTTGTGTTTTTTCTTGGAACTTCTGGAAAATTTTCTTCCTCGTATTGTAAGTTTTCTGCTTCTTTTGGATCTTGGGTGTAGTATGGTTGTTCACAATAATGGTTGTAGTTATCTTGGTCTTCGTCGGGACCATACGTATTCATATCGTACCCATAGGCTTCATCGATTTGCTCGATATAAAATAGTTCTTCGGATGTAAATCCCAGAGGTCCCTGGTTTCTAAAGAATGTTCGTTGATTTGGAGCTTTGTTCTGGCTGGTAGCTCTTGTACTTATGCTCATGGGTGTCGGTTTACAGGGTTGAGATGGTCTTGGTCTATTGAGCGGGTTTTGTTGAAACGGTGTTCGAAATTTGTTGATTTCCTTGAAACCTAGGTTGTTGTTGGAAAGGTGGTCTTGTATAATTATTTACATGGTGTTGGAATTGTGGAGCCTTAAATTGCGGAAATGGTCTTGGTCATGTATTGCTTTGCTGCCATTGTGGCTGTAAAAAGTTAGTGGTGCTTGGGAAATTAAGCGGCCTCGCTGTAGGGGTGGTAGTTTGTGTTCTGTTTGTAGGCGGTACAGGGTTTAGTCCCCTTTGCAGATACCTTATATTATTTTCTTCTTTGTGTACTTTAGAGTTATGGATAGTGACGTCGGTCTCATGGCTCTGATAGTAGATCCCAATGGTTTGCGAAGTCCTGCCAGAAAGTTAGTTAGGGCTTGTTGTTGGAAGAAGTTCTCTTTACTTCGCTTTATTGCTTCATTTTCTTCAAGTAGTTCGATATAGTTAGTGATTATGCTTAGTGCATACTCTTCCTTTTTATCTTTTTTAATATAGTTTTCTTGGTGGCTGTCAGGTTGACAATTGAATGTTTTCTTGAGCAGGTCGTTTAGTAAGCAACCGTTTAAAAACGACGAAGAATTTTAAAGACACTCCCGCTATCCTACTGACTGCGCCAGAAATATTTTTTTTTTACAAAAATCACTTTTTAAAAACTTTATTTTTGAACTTTACACTAAGAAACACTATGATTACTAAATAATTAGAACTGATTTGATTTTATAAATTTACAACTATTTATACTAAAATTATTGATGAGTAAATAGGATCGAAACATCAGACTTGCAGAATTGCAAGTTTGGTTCCTCGAGTGTGACATCCTGTTAAATTGCAGAATTTGCGATTGGAAAGTCCGCTGCAGTGAAAGGAAATCGGGTATAGGATATTACAGGTCATCAACTTATAACTCGCACGACTGAATGTTAAATGTGCTTCTAGCGGTTCTATAATGGCTTTTTCTGTGCAACCAGATTATAATATTTGGTTTCAAATTTACCGCGCTCTTGCGGTTGAGTATTTAAGTTCGAAAGCTGAGAAAATTTGCTTTATATCGCTTTGAATCTTTTCAGACTCGTTTAATGAATTCATAAACACATCTAATCGCGTATGTAAATTCATACGTGATATATTAGATAAAGGCGATTTATTTTTTTTTTGTTAATAGATGTTTCAAAGCGAGTTAGGCTCGATTTGAGGATTCTGCATCTGGCTTAAGGTATTTAGGATTTCCTTGGTTTTGTCCTTTAGCTATAGCGAGGCTATAGTATTATTAAGGCAATATTAGGAATTAACGATTAACTATAAATATGGTATAAAAACGTTGAAAAGACTTCTACAGAAGAAGACTGAGAAATAAAGATATGAATGAGGTTATAATTCTATAAATAAATACGTATAAGGGAATATAAGGTTATAATTCTGCAAATAAGAGAGTATATTAGGTCATTTATTGCACTTCTTTAAAAGAAAATTGAAGATTATAGGTGCTGTTATACTTCTACAAAGAAGATTAACGAAAAAATGTATGTAAAGTTAAGGTTATGTTTCTATTAAGAAAGGCTACAGTACGAATTATATATGCGGCTGAGATGTTATCAGAGAACAAAGGGCGAGAATTTGTACATATGCAGGTGTGTAGGTTGTTTTCTATGGTAGAAAATAGTATATATTTACTTTTCTATACGACAATCTTGTCTAAATCTAAAAATATTGATTAACCGTATTATTATATTTTTAGGTCGCAATGCGCGGCCAGGTAAACAATACAATTAAACGTATTATACTTTTTATTATCGGAAATAATATCGAAGTAGTACGCAGATTCACATCAATCAAGAACATTAGAACTAACTACACTAACTATATGAGAATATGACAGATAACATTTTTATATCATATAAAACGTGTATTAACCATATGCAACACAGAACACATCTACTATTAACTGGTTGCATACAGTGTACGGTAATCGAAAACATTGAATATTTTAACATTCTCCCTCAATGTCAAGGTTACCAAAAAAAAAACAATTACCACGGAAATGGCATACATACACCCAAAAGAAAAAAAAAACTTAAGATAAATTTAACTTTTCGCACAAATACTTGTGCTTTTTACCAGGCAAAGATTTCGTAAATATATCCGCTACTATTTCTGCAGTTTTCATGAAAAACAATTTAATTTCATTATTACTAACACAATCACGAATGAAATGAAATTTCACGTGTATGTGTTTTGTTCTCTTGTGGTAAATTCGGTTTTCAGACAACTTGATAGCACTTTGATTATCATTAAATATTGTGATAGGTTCATTTTTACTAAATATATTTAATTTATTCTCAAATAATTACAATTAAAGAGTTTTTAAATACAAAGCTTTTTTAACAGCTTCACCTATCCCAATATATTCTGCCTCAGTAGAGCTCAATGCAATACTTTTTTGTTTACAACTTTCCTATGAGATGGGTCCTGAAGCCAAAGTAAAAACATAACCACAAAAATTTCCTATCTAAAGAATTATTGGCCCAATCCGAATCCACATAACCAATGATCGAGTCACCACTCTTTTTGTAAGTGATACCCATATCCTTGGTTCCCTTTAAATATTTTAATAATCTTTTTGCAGCCGTCCAATGCTCTTTGGAGTGGCAGTTATTAAACTGACTCAAATATGCCACAGCAAAGGCAATGTCAGGCCTCGAACACACTGTCAAATACATAACTGACCCTATTAATTGTTGATAAGGAACATTACAGTATTCGTCACCGGAACCAAGTTGTTGACCCTGTTCTAAAGGTGTTACTACAGTTTTACAATCTAACATTTCGAACTTATTTAATAGTTTTAAAATATACTGTTCCTGACTTATTTTTAACTCACCTTTAGAACGGTTTCTTTCAATTTTCATGCCTAGGCAATGAGAAATGGGTCCAAGATTTTTATCACAAAAATGTCTATCTAATTCAGCCCTCAAAAGCTTAGCTTCCTCAGGGTTGTTATGGAAAACAAAAAAGTGATCGACGTATAATGCTACAATGATCTATGTTTCATTCAAATTTTTGAAAAATATGCAAGGTTCTATTTCAGATTGTTTGAAACCTAAATTTAAAATAACGTCTTGAGCTTTTTTATACCACAACCTAGAGGATGGCTTTAGGCCATAAATTGCCTTATTTAATAAGCAAACTTTATTCTTGGAACGAGGGTCGTCAAAGCCCTCAGGCTGAGACATATATATTTGTTCATCTATGTCGCCATTTAAGAACGCTGTCTCCACATCCAGATGTTCTGTTTCTAAATCTAATTCAGCAGTTAAAGCAAGAAGCAATCTCAAGTTACTAAATCTGATTACTGGAAAAAACGTTTCGCTATAGTCGAAACCATATTTCTGTGTGAACCCTTTGGCAACAAGCTTCACCCTATATTTTACAATGTTACCCCTCTCATCTTTCTTTACCTTAAAAACCCACTTATTTTTAACAATGTTAGCTTTGTTGGTTTTGTCAACCAATTCCCAAGACCATTCTATTTTTCTAGGACCACTTAATGCTTGAAAAAGGGTTACTGGTTCTAACTCTGTTGTTACAGAAAGAAAAGCTTGATCAGATTCCTTATTAGAATCACTATCTAACGTGTAATCTTTAAGAAATTTAGGTTTTTTAACATTACGTTTAGGATACCTTCTTGAAACACTTACTTGTGTATTTTCCACACTTTCACTGTTTTCTGCACTTGCTTCACTTTCACCTGCTGCTGTTGAGAAACTTTCTTCAACTAGTTGATTCTCTACTTCCAAGTCTTCATCCGCAGTAATCCCATCGGCTAACAGGTTTTCATTCCTGTCTGTCGACTTGGCAACAGACGAAAAAAGAATCTTATTTTCCAAAAACACCACATCGCGAGCAATTTTAACTTCACGTGTTTTTCGATTTAACAACCTATTACCAGCACTTATTTCCGAATAACCCACGAAAACAAACTCTTGACTTTTAACGTCTAACTTTTTTTGTCTACACTCCGGAACATGCACAAACGCACAACACCCGAAAACTCTTAAATGTTTCAAGTCAACCTTTTTACCGCTCCATTTTTTTTTTCAGGAGTCGCACCTTTTATCTTCTTTGTAGGTAAACGGTTAATGAGGTAACTAGCTGTATTGGTTACTTCAGCCCACAGTTCCTTTGGGCCGTTAGACTCTGCTAACATGGAACGTACCTTCTTCATAATTGTTCTATTGTACCTTTCGGCCACCTCGTTTTGTTCTGGAGTGTATGGTACGGTAAATTCATGTTTGATTCCTTTATCTTTCAGGAATTTACACATAGCATCGGAGCAGTACTCTCGGCCATTGGCTGTCCTGAGAATTTTAACTTTTCTCTCAGTTTGTGTCTCCACCATTTGGCAGAAGTCTTTGAAATAGGTGAAGACTTCACTCTTGGGTTTTAAAAAATAACAAAACACTTTTCTGGTGCTGTCATCAATCAGTGTAAAAATATACCTTTTACCACTCCATGACTCACCTCCATCGGTCCCATGAGATCTGAATGCACCAGAGCTAGTTTGTTCACTGCAACACTCTTCTCTTTATTATAAGGAAAGGGTTTTCTTGCCTGCTTCCCTTTGATACAACTTTCGCAAGGTTCTGAATTGTTGTCATCAGGATAGGATATCCCAGTAGCTAGACGATCCTTTAACAGACTCATGCTGTAGTGGTTTAGATGCCCCAACCTTTTATGCCACAGCATTTGAGTGTTCGTTATTATTGCACTATTCACCTGCTCTTTAAAAGTGTTAAGTTTATATAAACCATCAACTTTTTGAGCGGTTGCTACAATTTCTCCCTTAATCGAAACACTCGCGTCGTCAACTATTTTGCACCCGTTATTATCAAACAATCCTTTACTCGTTAAAATGTTCACTGATAATAAATTCACGGATAGATTCGGCATGTATGTCCGAAATTGTTCGTTCACTACCATCGGAAAATAACTTTACAACAATTGCACCAGTTCCATTGACAAGTAGTTTAGAATCATTCGCTACAGTGATATCTTGTCTCAAACTATCATCGGTTAGTTTACTCAATAGCTCATTGTTCCCAGTCATGTGCGAAGAAGCTCCACTATCAATATACCATTCGTTTTTTGAAGATACATTGACGGCTAATGCCGTTGCAAATAGAGATTTCTTCATTTCACTATTTTTGTTTTTTTTATTTTTTATTAAAAGAACCAGAGTTATTTCTTGTTGGACAATTATTTTTATAGTGTCCCTTTTGTTTGCACTTCCAACACCATGGTTGTTTTTTAGATTTATGTTTCATCAACAACGCACTATCATCATATCTATTATTTTGATATTTATTATCTTGGAGTAACTTAGTTTTCACAAAATCCGACGTTATGTCAATGCCTGAGTTCTCTAGAGCCATAACCATAGGTTCGTACTCTTCGGTAAGACCCTGTAACATGATAACTACAAGAAACTCGTCGTCGATTGGTTTACCAATCGATACCAGCTGTTGCGATAAATTCATATTCGCATTTACATAACTTTCTATAGTATCATAACTCTGTAATTTAATTGAACATAGATTTCTTAGAAGTCTCAAACGCCGGTGAAGCCCCTTATCTTCAAAAGCTTTTTCCAACGTAGTCCATGCTTCTGCCGCTGTTTTCGCTTGCATCACATGTGGGTACGTTAATTTATCAAGAGAAAGAATGATTTTTGATAAGGCTTTTTCTTCACGACGCAATCTTCCTGAATCCTTTTCATCGGTACTTGCTCTCCTTTCAATGCAGCCCCAGAGTCCATCCAATTTTAGTAAGGCAGACATTTGAAATTTCCATTCAGCATAATTTTCACGCCCTTTTAGTTTTTCTAAGTCCCAAATTCGTACCTTCCTTTGCCGCCATATTTTTTAAGGTTAGGTTTACTCAGCACGCTTTTATCACAGAAAAAACTAATTAAATTGTATTTTACCAACAATCATGGAGCCCATAACCTATTATTATATTTTTAGGTCGCAATACGTGGCCAGTTAAACAATACAATTAAACGTATTATACTTTTTATTATCGGAAATAATATCGAAGTAGTACACAGATTCACATCAATCAAGAACATTAGAACTAACTACACTAACTATATGAGAATATGACAGATAACATTTTTATATCATATAAAACGTGTATTAACCATAGGCAACACATAACACATTTACTATTAACTGGTTGCATACAGTGTACGGTAATCGAAAACATTGTATATTTTAACAAACCGCATAAAAAAACTATTAAAAGACTAACTTATTGATAACAAATTTAGGTTGTAATTAATAAAGGATAAGATATGAACGAACTGACCTGCTTCGTTAGAGACGAAAGAGAACACATCTTTGGATTCTATTGTGTATTTACTACCAGGTTGACTTTGCAGATTAAATAGTCTTTTTAAATAAACAATTTTAATGAACAATAACTAATAAATTTACAAAATGTTGCCTCCCGGCCTACTATATACTAACACAGAAGAACTAATAATTCCCGCTTCTTATTATTAACCTCACTTTCTTATGACAAATGTCAATATCACCTTCTCAGGTGAGCAACATAAAATTAGGTCAAATACCAACAATCCTAATTAAACTAGCCAAAAGTATCACTTTATAATGGCTCGCGAATAGTATAGTAAAAAATATATATTTCTAAAGTAAAATAATTCTTTAATTTTTAAAAAACATTTTTTATTTAAAAATTTTTCTTTTTAAGTGTATTTAAAATATATCATACGAATTTCTTCCTGTTTTCGACACAGCAGCATGTGTGAATTTTGAATACTTGTAAGTCTGCTATATAAAAATTTTCTATTAAATGCTAAACCTTCTAAAGTTTTTACTCTTGACAAAGCAACATATGTTAAACCAACGAAAGTTTCTTTATCTCCAATACAACAACAGCCTTTTCTAAGGTTAAACCTTGTGATTTGTGAATTGTAATTGCGAAAGCTAACTGTAATGGAAATTGTTTACGTGAACAATTAATATTTCCACTTTTCCAAAATTTAGTTATGCTTGGAATCGGAACACTACCATTATTTTCATAGCTAGTATGAGAGTAATTTTCGAAATGGATCATTATAACCCGTGGCATTTGATCAGGTGGACCATGATTTTCTTCATAAATGATATCTTGAACGTAACCGAGAGCTCCATTGACTAATCCTTTCTCTATACATAAATTAGAGCGTAGCATAACTTTACATCCAATCGATAAAACTATGAGCGCTTCAATTCTACCTGATACATCTACATTAGCTAATTTTGCTTGAGAGCAATTGTGAATAGCTGAAATATAAGCAACTGGTTGGCGTAATTCTTTCAATGTTTGATAATTGTAATCTTTCACATCTTTATTGGTTGCAAATAACCGAATAGCATCGTTAAAAAATTACGTTCATTTTGAGAAAAAGTTTGAATACTTCTTTTCATTAATATTTCATAATCCTGAAGCGTACATTCAACATTACTTATACGGTCTAAAATATTTCGAAACATTTGTTGTGATTCATTTTGTCTAAAAGATAATGATAAAAAAAATATTTTTCAATACTTGAATTATATAATAATTTTCCTTCTAAAAGAAACTCACTGCCTTCAACTTTATCACTATAAAGTGGTCGATCATTAACAGGTGGTAATTGTTTTATATTTCCCAAAAAATACATAAATAATCCACCAAATGCTTCATGTTGTTTAGAATTGACGAACCAATTACATACTACTATTTAATGTAGCTCACAGATGGAGCTACTATCTCTGTACATATATATGGCATAAATAAAAAATACTATTTTTTTTATTTATAGTTTTTTTTTAAATAATAATTGATAACACATCTAAACATGAATACGAAACAAATAAATATAATTTCATGTCTAGATCTTTTGTAGTTTTTCTGTAAAGTGTACCACAAAAAAGTGACAATTTGACCTAGTAGAGGCTCGCTTCGCTCGCCTAACTACATTCCTCCCCACGTACTTCTGGAACATTTCAGTGAACTACAAATCAAGTCTTTGTGCAGGTTTAACTGATCTACTAGACCTACGAAGAAAGGGTGTGGAGGATTTAGGAGTCAAATTGGGAGTTAATAATTTTTTCTCAGAGGATGCTGTCGATGGTAATATTTCCGTCACCAATTTCCTACTTTCTGGTCAAGTTGGTTTATCATTGTATTCAACTACTTTGGACTTTCGGTAGGAGTCTGGCTTTTCCTGCTTTCAGGTAAAATGATTCTATCCTCAACTGCTGATGAACTTCTCGGTAATTGCAACAAAGAGGGTTTGAGATAATCTGCATGTACATATCCTACTCTATCATTTGGAGTCATAACTAAATACGAATTTTTTCCTACTACTCAAAATTTTACCTAAAATCCATTTTGTTTCAAGCGGCACCCACACTAATACATTCTAATTTAAAAGGTACATGATATTTTCTCTTTTTTTTAAATTTGCAGATTCAACTATCTTGTTCTCTTTTTTCTCCTTACCTTTCCGTCCAAATTTTGGGATAATTCATATTTTATTTTGATCTAGGAATTTGTCTAAAAATCATTTCAGCACGACTTTTACATGTGACAGTGTTCGGTGTGTTACGATAATTAAATAAAAAGTTAACCAGTTTATGTTGCATAGAATCGCACACACCATAACTTTTATTCTCAAATAAGTCATTTTTAAGGCTCTTCTTTATTGTGGACACTGACTTTTCCGCACTGCTGTTGAACTCCGGATGGTAGGGTGGTGTATTAATTACTTTGATGCCGTTAGAACGAGAAAATCTATGAAACTCTTTACTGTTAAATGATGGACCATTATCTGCGATAACATCTCGGGTAATCCAAATGTACTAAATACATGTCTTAACTTTTCGATGATTTTTGTGGCATTAGTTCCTTTCATGATGAAGACTTCTAACCATTTGCTAGTGGTATCTTCCATTAACAAAAACTCATAATTTTCGAATTAAAAGAAAACGATATGAACTCTTTTTATTTCTACATTAATTTGAGGCCACCAAAAATCACTTCTTGCTCTTAACTTCATCCTTATCACCCCAGGATGACTTTCGTGTAAAATTTTAAGTAACTCTGGTCTTAGTGTTTTTGGAACGATGACTCTATTGCCCCATGTAAGACATTCATTTTCTACACTAAGTTTATTTCTCCTAGTCAAATAAGGTTTTAGCTTTTCTTTCGTACAATAAGACAAACCATGTCTGATTAAATCAATTGCCTTTGACAAAACTGGATCTTTCTTTGTCTTTATTTGAATATCTTCAGCTGACATGGGCAGTTCTTCAGTGTAAGTAAAGAAATTCACTTGTTCTAACTCTTCAAACACCTCACTTAAAGGATATCGTGGCCAACAATCTACGTTTGACATCTCATAGGACTTTTTATACTTAATCTTGTAATTGTAGGCTGATAATATTACTGCCCATCTTTGCATTCTTGCGTGAGCCACCGTTGGTAAATAGTTTTAAGTGGCTGATGATCTGATAGGATTGTAATTTTCCTACCATATAGGTTTTTGTGAAATTTCTTTACCGCCTCTCTTTAAACTTGTGCATACTTTTTTTGTGCTGCCGATAAAGTATAGTATTATTCAAAAAAAATTGGTTGAGAGTTAATGGCAGAGAAAGTCCACCCTATTGTGATGGGCAATAAACAAGCAGGTATATACAGCCGTTTCAACCTTAAACACACTTATTTATAATAATATTACTTAAAGGGTCGGATTGTGAAAGTTTATGTCTATTAAGTCTTGGTTGATTTAGTATTAATGTGGAGAAATTTATAATCTAGTAATAACCAAAAAAGTTATATATATATATATATATAATATAAACAAAGTGCCAAGAAAATGCGCATTAATATAAACAAAAGGGGACAATTATTGGGCATGTACGCAAAAAGGATCAATAAGGCCACAAGTAGGAATGGTAACCGCAGACATGCATGTTTCTGGCTCATTAGCCGTCATCAGTGCGGCATAACCAAGTAGGGTATTGCACTTGGCTAGCAAAAGTGTTGGGTACTTGGGAGCAAAGGATGTTGGGGAAACATGTGTAAAGAAACATAAAAACACAAAAACAACGAAAGCTCACACAGGAGTCCTATCGCCATTTTGTGCTTTCGGCCAGCTGTGCCAATGGGTTTTCGGCTAGCAACCAGCGTCGCAACGTTGGCGAAACGGACTCATTGTGTTTGAGTCGTTCTAAGCCCAGGATATGAAATAAACAAAGTGCCAAGAAAATGCGTATTAATATAAACAAAAGGGGACAATTATTGGGCATGTACGCAAAAAGGATCAATAAGGCCACGAGTAGGAATGGTAACCGCAGACATGCATGTTTCTGGCTCATTAGCCGTCATCAGTGCGGCATAACCAAGTAGGGTATTGCACTTGGCTAGCAAAAGTGTTGGGTACTTGGGAGCAAGGGATGTTGGGGAAACATGTGTAAAGAAACATAAAAACACAAAAACAACGAAAGCTCACACAGGAGTCCTATCGCCATTTTGTGCTTTCGGCCAGCTGTGCCAATGGGTTTTCGGCTAGCAACCAGCGTCGCAACGTTGGCGAAACGGACTCATTGTGTTTGAGTCGTTCTAAGCCCAGGATATGAAATAAACAAAGTGCCAAGAAAATGCGTATTAATATATAAACAAAAGGGGACAATTATTGGGCATGTACGCAAAAGGATCAATAAGGCCACGAGTAGGAATGGTAACCGCAGACATGCATGTTTCTGGCTCATTAGCCGTCATCAGTGCGGCATAACCAAGTAGGGTATTGCACTTGGCTAGCAAAAGTGTTGGGTACTTGGGAGCAAAGGATGTTGAGGAAACATGTGTAAAAAAACATAAAAACACAAAAACAACGAAAGCTCACACAGGAGTCCTATCGCCATTTTGTGCTTTCGGCCAGCTGTGCCAATGGGTTTTCGGCTAGCAACCAGCGTCGCAACGTTGGCAAAACGGACTCATTGTGTTTGAGTCGTTCTAAGCCCAGGATATGAAATAAACAAAGTGCCAAGAAAATGCGTATTAATATAAACAAAAGGGGACAATTATTGGGCATGTACGCAAAAACGATCAATAAGGCTACGAGTAGGAATGGTAACCGCAGACATGCATGTTTCTGGCTCATTAGCCGTCATCAGTGCGGCATAACCAAGTAGGGTATTGCACATGGCTATCAAAAGTGTTGGGTACTTGGGAGCAAAGGATGTTGGGGAAACATGTGTAAAGAAACATAAAAACACAAAAACAACGAAAGCTCACACAGGAGTCCTATCGCCATTTTGTGCTTTCGGCCAGCTGTGCCAATGAGTTTTCGGCTAGCAACCAGCGTCGCAACGTTGGCGAAACGGACTTATTGTGTTTGAGTCGTTCTAAGCCCAGGATATGAAATAAACAAAGTGCCAAGAAAATGCGTATTAATATAAACAAAAGGGGACAATTATTGGGCATGTACGCAAAAAGGATCAATAAGGCCACGAGTAGGAATGGTAACCGCAGACATGCATGTTTCTGGCTCATTAGCCGTCATCAGTGCGGCATAACCAAGTAGGGTATTGCACTTGGCTAGCAAAAGTGTTGGGTACTTGGGAGCAAAGGATGTTGGGGAAACATGTGTAAAGAAACATAAAAACACAAAAACAACGAAAGCTCACACAGGAGTCCTATCGCCATTTTGTGCTTTCGGCCAGCTGTGCCAATGGGTTTTCGGCTAGTAACCAGCGTCGCAACGTTGGCGAAACGGACTCATTGTGTTTGAGTCGTTCTAAGCCCAGGATATGAAATAAACAAAGTGCCAAGAAAATGCGTATTAATATAAACAAAAGGGGACAATTATTGGGCATGTACGCAAAAAGGATCAATAAGGCCACGAGTAGGAATGGTAACCGCAGACATGCATGTTTCTGGCTCATTAGCCGTCATCAGTGCGGCATAACCAAGTAGGGTATTGCACTTGGCTAGCAAAAGTGTTGGGTACTTGAGAGCAAAGGATGTTGGGGAAACATGTGTAAAGAAACATAAAAACACAAAAACAACGAAAGCTCACACAGGAGTCCTATCGCTATTTTGTGCTTTCGGCCAGCTGTGCCAATGGGTTTTCGGCTAGCAACCAGCGTCGCAACGTTGGCGAAACGGACTCATTGTGTTTGAGTCGTTCTAAGCCCAGGATATGAAATAAACAAAGTGCCAAGAAAATGCGTATTAATATAAACAAAAGGGGACAATTATTGGGCATGTACGCAAAAAGGATCAATAAGGCCACGAGTAGGAATGGTAACCGCAGACATGCATGTTTCTGGCTCATTAGCCGTCATCAGTGCGGCATAACCAAGTAGGGTATTGCACTTGGCTAGCAAAAGTGTTGGGTACTTGGGAGCAAAGGATGTTGGGGAAACATGTGTAAAGAAACATAAAAACACAAAAACAACGAAAGCTCACACAGGAGTCCTATCGCCATTTTGTGCTTTCGGCCAGCTGTGCCAATGGGTTTTCGGCTAGCAACCAGCGTCGCAACGTTGGCGAAACGGACTCATTGTGTTTGAGTCGTTCTAAGCCCAGGATATGAAATAAACAAAGTGCCAAGAAAATGCGTATTAATATAAACAAAAGGGGACAATTATTGGGCATGTACGCAAAAAGGATCAATAAGGCCACGAGTAGGAATGGTAACCGCAGACATGCATGTTTCTGGCTCATTAGCCGTCATCAGTGCGGCATAACCAAGTAGGGTATTGCACTTGGCTAGCAAAAGTGTTGGGTACTTGGGAGCAAAGGATGTTGGGGAAACATGTGTAAAGAAACATAAAAACACAAAAACAACGAAAGCTCACACAGGAGTCCTATCGCCATTTTGTGCTTTCGGCCAGCTGTGCCAATGGGTTTTCGGCTAGCAACCAGCGTCGCAACGTTGGCGAAACGGACTCATTGTGTTTGAGTCGTTCTAAGCCCAGGATATGAAATAAACAAAGTGCCAAGAAAATGCGTATTAATATAAACAAAAGGGGACAATTATTGGGCATGTACGCAAAAAGGATCAATAAGGCCACGAGTAGGAATGGTAACCGCAGACATGCATGTTTCTGGCTCATTAGCCGTCATCAGTGCGGCATAACCAAGTAGGGTATTGCACTTGGCTAGCAAAAGTGTTGGGTACTTGGGAGCAAGGGATGTTGGGGAAACATGTGTAAAGAAACATAAAAACACAAAAACAACGAAAGCTCACACAGGAGTCCTATCGCCATTTTGTGCTTTCGGCCAGCTGTGCCAATGGGTTTTCGGCTAGCAACCAGCGTCGCAACGTTGGCGAAACGGACTCATTGTGTTTGAGTCGTTCTAAGCCCAGGATATGAAATAAACAAAGTGCCAAGAAAATGCGTATTAATATAAACAAAAGGGGACAATTATTGGGCATGTACGCAAAAAGGATCAATAAGGCTACGAGTAGGAATGATAACCGCAGACATGCATGTTTCTGGCTCATTAGCCGTTATCAGTGCGGCATAACCAAGTAGGGTATTGCACTTGGCTAGCAAAAGTGTTGGGTACTTGGGAGCAAAGGATGTTGGGGAAACATGTGTAAAGAAACATAAAAACACAAAAACAACGAAAGCTCACACAGGAGTCCTATCGCCATTTTGTGCTTTCGGCCAGCTGTGCCAATGGGTTTTCGGCTAGCAACCAGCGTCGCAACGTTGGCGAAACGGACTCATTGTGTTTGAGTCGTTCTAAGCCCAGGATATGAAATAAACAAAGTGCCAAGAAAATGCGTATTAATATAAACAAAAGGGGACAATTATTGGGCATGTACGCAAAAAGGATCAATAAGGCCACGAGTAGGAATGGTAACCGCAGACATGCATGTTTCTGGCTCATTAGCCGTCATCAGTGCGGCATAACCAAGTAGGGTATTGCACTTGGCTAGCAAAAGTGTTGGGTACTTGGGAGCAAGGGATGTTGGGGAAACATGTGTAAAGAAACATAAAAACACAAAAACAACGAAAGCGCACACAGGAGTCCTATCGCCATTTTGTGCTTTCGGCCAGCTGTGCCAATGGGTTTTCGGCTAGCAACCAGCGTCGCAACGTTGGCGAAACGGACTCATTGTGTTTGAGTCGTTCTAAGCCCAGGATATGAAATAAACAAAGTGCCAAGAAAATGCGTATTAATATAAACAAAAGGGGACAATTATTGGGCATGTACGCAAAAAGGATCAATAAGGCCACGAGTAGGAATGGTAACCGCAGACATGCATGTTTCTGGCTCATTAGCCGTCATCAGTGCGGCATAACCAAGTAGGGTATTGCACTTGGCTAGCAAAAGTGTTGGGTACTTGGGAGCAAAGGATGTTGGGAAAACATGTGTAAAGAAACATAATTGTCCCCTTTTGTTTATATTAATACGCATTTTCTTGGCATAAAAGTGTATGCCTATGTTAAATTATTATCCTTTTGTGCATGCCTCCGACTGTAATTCTGTTTATAATGTTGCAAAAAATTGAATGACTACCGTGCTGATATTTCTATTTGTACAATACGTAAGTACGTAGGTGAGGTACTGTTTCAATTTATGTTTTTAGTTCTAAGTACCTAATCATTGATTTTTTTAAATAATTTTCGTCTTGTTTCAGTCTTTCCAGTTGATTTTTAGTTGTAGCTATCCATGCAGGCGGGTTTTTTGTTATTTTTTAATTATTTTTTTATTTATGTCTTTTTAGTTTAGAGTGCTTATTCTAAACTCGCTAAAGAGTTCATGTGAAATCATTAATTTCTGAATGGTGCTACAGGATATCTGTGTCGGATTTTTAAAATATTTATGTGATTTTGAATCAAATATTCTTAAACAATAATGCCATAGAGTAAAATCGAGAAAAGCTTTTCACAGCTTTTTAATAATTTTGCACCGGAGCTGTGTTTCCAGATGTGATTTAACTATTATAATACTCAATTTCTTTTAATACTGCTTTTTAAGGAAGATTGCACAACCGCATTAATTCCCTGAATGAGTTTAAATCATGCGATTGTTTAAGCAATTTTGTATTCATGAAACTGAACAACTTTCCCTAAAAAACATAGATCGAAATATGGAAAAAAAATTGATTTCCCATAGTAAATGAGAAATCAGCTGTAGCATTTTGTATGTCCAATTATTATTATGTTTTTATTTTCATACCACGTGTTCTACTCATGAAACTAAACAACTTTCGCCATGGAACTTAGATCGAAATACAAAAAAAAAATCCGATTTGCTTTGCAGAAAATATATTCATTTCTTTTTTTATCGTTCTATTTAATATTAAAACTAAAAGTTATATACATATTTAGAATTTGTGTTTAAAATCCTTCATTTTGATACCCCACTCGATATGCTTGGTACAATTTATTTTTTTATTACCTCACAATGTGGCGTCAAACATCCGCCATTTTCATTTTTTTTAAATGTCACCTATCTAAGAACACTTGGGCTATTAAGACAAATCTAACGATACCTCAAATGTGAAAATCCGTTTAGCGGTTCTGGAGATACAAGGTAAGGAAGAATATTACATAGATACAAGATACGCGCTGAAAACATAACCCTCCGGCAGTCGGGTAAAAAGTATAAAATGACAGATATTGAAAATTCAGAAATATTATCTATAATAGGATTAAAGAGTTCGGTCATTGCATTGAAGCGAGCACTTGTGTTTCATCTGTAATGTGCTTTTCAATAATATTGAACAGAATAAAAGTTAGGAAATGAAAAGCGATTGAACCAATAGGCACACACTCATATTAAGCCAACGATAACATATCAGGCTTAATTTTAATTAATATGAAATGTTTAATATTTATAAATATCATATTTATATAAAAAAATAATTTGATAAACGTTAAATATTTAGACGCAGAAAATGTCATAAGAAAACTGATTAAAACACAGAATCCGTATTTACACTTGAGAAAACTATGAAATTGATACCTGTAGATTTTAACCAATAAAATCACTGTGACTTCAGAAGGAGAATCTAACGTCTACTCGTGCCACTGAACTGCCAACAGGACCTGTTGCCTTTCCACTATGTTCACAGCTACCAGTAAATGGACAGGAAGCCAAAACCATTTTTTAGGTTATCACGTATGGAGGCTTAGAACCACATGGCCAAAAAGTTGTACGTCACCATTGGTCGACAAACTGACAAAAAAATACCCATATCTCTGGCTCCACGTAGAAGGCATTAAATCCTAAATGATTTAATAATTTTTATAAAGCCTTGAGAATCACTTTTGACTTACCCCTTATAAGAGCGCCTTCTATCACTAACAAATTAACCGGTCTGACACCGCCATTTTCTCCAAACGTGGTATGAACACCAAAAAAATAATATGAAGAATATCTGTTCTTTTAGAACACTAGTAATTATCGTTTCGCCGACTTGCTATCAAATTACTGGCAATATGTTTGCACAGTAGACCTTGTTTCATAATTGAAATTTGGTGTAAAGAAAATTTCTTTGTCTGAACTGAGACCTCACATTATCGACCCGTTCACAGAAAAAGAACGCCAGCCACCTCTTCAACTTCAACCTTTGCCTCATCGTAAATAATCGGTATCTCTCGCACAAAAGTCTGGTAAAAGGACTGCCAAATTTTATTTAATTTTATTTACTGTTATTATTTTACCTTAAAGTAATTAATCCATTTTAAAGTACTCAACGTATATTTTTTTTATTATATTAAGCAGTCTCAATATGTTAATTATAAAAATCTAGGTATTTATTAACTTTTAAAGAAATATGTATCGAGTGTTGCCTATAAGTGGATTTAAATAAATTCTTCGACTCAACACAATGACCTTCACAGCTTGGGTATTTATATATACAGACTGTCCCAAATAAATAAGTGTAGAAAATAGATAATCGACAAAATAAAAAATTTACAAAATTTGTCAATTTTTTATGTTACATGTTATTTTGTAACTCTTAAGTTGACGAGTTTTCAAATTTTAGGTTGTCATAACTTTTTTATTTATGAATATTTATTCATGAAATTTTAATCAGAGCTATTTAAAGCCACTATAAATCCAGTGGTGTCGTCATTTTTAAGTAAAAAAATCGCTAATAAAAATTCTTCATTTTTGACAACAAAAAAGTGGCATAGTAGGCCTTGAAAACGAAATTATAGATGTCAAATTAGGTCTTCGAGTAAAACGTTTTTTAACTTAAAAATAAGAAAAAAAAATTGTTTTAATCGGTTAATAACAATTCTACAGGGGTTTTTCCATTCCAAATGGGTCACACTCTATATATATAAGAAAAAAATGATTTTTCTTGGGGTTGCAGTCCAAAGGCCTAGCGATTAAAACACTATTGAAGGTGTACTTTTTTTTTATTAAAAGTCAGGCTTTCGAAACCGTTTATTACGCTGTTAGAGGAAGGTATTGTGATCGCGAAAAATTTCGATCTCGGGTTTTTAGCGGAAATACGCGTTTTAGGGTTCCTTGAGCCTAAAAAACCCAAAAATAAAAAATGTCTGTCCGTGTGTGTGTCTGTCTGTCTGTCTGTGTGTCTGTGAACACATTTGCGGCTAAACGGCTAATCGGATCGGAATGAAACTATAAAACCTTACTTATAATCACCATCGGAGGAATCTGATAAAATTTGAGTAAAATCGGCCGACCGGAAGTGGACGTTTACTCTTATCAAAAAATGGAATTTTTTGAAAATATTGGATTTTCATATAGTTATTGGCAAAATATTTATACTTTGTGGAAAGAACATGTAATTTCCGACATTTTTGAAAGAATACATTTTTTTGATATTTTCATTAGTTTTCGAGATATTGATACTTTTATCAAAAACTGGAAATATGTGAAATAAAAATTGTGGATTCGCTCTTGTTCGGAAGGTCGTGTGGTGCCCACACCAGATTTGTTTCTTTCTTAAGACAACTAAAATGTGAACAAAATATTACATAACATTGAACAAAATATAAAATTTTAACTTACTAATAGTTAAGAATTGTAAAAATAAAACCTTAAAAACACGAAGAATAATGAAAAATTTTTTTAAAAGATTTTTTGTATAACTATAGTCAAAATTTTTTGATTGATCTAAATTAGAAATCGATAGTCACATTCAATTGTATTTTTTTTTTGTTTGAAAAATTAAAAATAAAAAGAGAAAATAATTTTGAAAAAAAAAAGATTTACTGGTTAAATAATTGTATCAAATAACTATATTTATTACTAAGATCTTTAATATCACTTTTTTTATTTAATGTATTAGAAGGGGCAAGGTCGAGTTGTCTCCCGTCTTGAGCAGGTAGTATTTTTATAGGTCGAATTGTCTCCCATCATAGGTCGAGTTGTCTCCCAAGGTAATATACATTAAAAGGTATTAATTTTCACAAATTACACCGTTGTTGCCAAATCAAAATTGTTATTTATAAAAGTACGTTAAACTATTGATACCTTTTTCTTTTCAGAGGTTGTAAAGTTTGTTTACGAAGTTGTTAAATATTAAAAGTGCTACAGTGAAACTATACGTATAATGGAGGCTATAATAATTAAAAGTGAGAAAGGCAAAGATTTGTTAGTGATCGATGGGTTTAAATTTTCATTCCACAAGTTATTAGCAAGAGACACTCTAAAAAGATGGCTTTGTGCGTCCAGGAAAACGCAGTGCAAAGCTTTTGTTAAAACAAAATTGGACCGTCCAGAAGTGATATATTCTTCTTTAAACCACAACCATGAGAAATTATCAGAAGAACTTCTAAATAGGCAGACTCTAAGCAATGCTGTAAAAATTAAAGCGATAGAAGATGTTTCGGCAAAACCAATGGGCTTGATTAGAAAAGAGGTAAGAGAATCCCATTGTGAAACTATTACCACTCATGACGTTGAGAGGATGAGAAAAAATATGTATACTGCTAGGTTTAAAATTGCATCAAAACTTCCAACTAATATAGTTGAATTTCATAGTTTATTAAATTCTGTTACATTAAAAACTAATAGGGACGAATATTTTATTCTTAAAAATGATGAAATAAATAATATAGTCATGTTTTCATGTAAAACAAATCTTTTTGCGCTAAAAGAAATTAGTGAATTATATGTTGATGGCACTTTCGATTATTGCCCTAATTTTTTTTTACAATTGTTTACCATTCATGGCTTTAAAAATAATCATTATATTCCTCTAGTTTTCTTTCTTTTAAAAAATAAAAATACATTATCATATAAATTAGCTTTACAATATTTAAAAGAAATATATCTATCTACAACCGGTTACGACTTTCTTCCAAAAACCATAACTTCAGATTTTGAATTAGCAATACACAAAGCAATTCGCGAAATTTTTCCAAAAACACAAATTAAGGGATGTCTATTTCACCTAGGTCAAAGTTGGTATAGAAAAATTCAAACTTTAGGACTTTCTACCGAGTATCAGTTAAAAGACAATTTAGAAACAGATATAACTAAATACCTTACTTATATTTTTGGTTTACCATTCCTTAAAGCAGAAGACGTTGGCGATTGCTTTGTTCTTGATCTCGTTGCAATTCAACCAGATGATGAGAGGGTGATTAAATTTAATGACTATTTAGTTGAAACTTACATAGATGAAATTTCTACCTTTCCTCCTAACATTTGGGCTGAAAACTCTTCTTCTTTAAAAAGGACAACAAACGCATGCGAATCTTTTCATTCGCGTTATAATGCTTCATTTTATAATACACACCCAAATTTTAACCAGTTTATAAAAGTTCTTCTAGATTTTCAAATAGATACCTATATTAAGCTTCAAAGTATTGATACCGTGGTCAAAGTATATGATCAAAAAGTATTAATGAAAAAAAAGTTTTTGGACGATAATTTAAAAAAATTAGAAGACGGCAGCATTACCAATTTTCAATTTTTAAAAAATATTTCTTTTAAATGCAGAATTTAATTTGTATTATAAGTGTGTACAGTGAAAAAGTTTTTATATCATTTTTGTAAACATTATTGTCTTGAAATACAATATATCCGTTAATATAAAAGATACGAAATGAAATAATTTTACATTAATAATTTTTATTGACTAGGTATTGTACTTTATTAACGTTTAAGTATATCGTATTTTAACCCGCTACCTGTATAAGCAAACCATTGTATATTTTCCTTTGTTTTATTATTACCTATAAAGAGGATACCTATGTAACGAACTTAATTTTTTATTGTTTACTTATTTGTATCGAGTATATTTTGTTTTATATTATATAATAAAATAATTATAATTTTCTACGTACTGTTTTATTTTAACAAAATTAGGAAATACCATTCCAAATATTTCGTCAAGATATAAGAAAGATCGATTTGGCAACAACGTTTAGATTTTAAGGTATTATAAGTACTTATGCTACTTACGGATTCAAATCATCCGGGAGACAATTCGACCCTCACCTTTTTGAGAGCAGGTAATATTTTTATTTTGGGAGACAACTCCGGTGGCGGTGCACTGGAACTCCACTCCAAAATTATAATCCTATTTTGGGTTGCACTTATTAGTTAATCCCTAACTGGAATTCCCCTCAGAAAATTAAAATGTTATTAGAACTACCTGTAAACTCCATTGTAAATATTATTTTACTTCAATTATAATTTTATAAATCAGTATTGTATTAGTTGTTGTGATAATTGTCTATTGCTGATACTGTGTGCCTTTCGAAATTTGTTAACGCTTTTTTTATTTACATGATGGAGTCTATGTTTAGTGAACGGGGAAAACGGTTATTAATTTATAAAGGTTATAAATTTTATATGGGAAGAACAATAAAAAGTGGTGAAACTGTGTGGCGATGTATTAAAAAAGGCTGCAAATCCCAACTATATACTATAGGAGATATAGAACAGCCAAATTTCTCTCGAATTAGTGACTGTGATCATGACCACGAGAGTGTATCTGGGTTAGTGTTAAATCGGCAGAAGATATCTAATTCAGTTAAAAGGAAGGCTAATCATGATATATCTGAAAGACCTACCAAAATAATCCATCGCGAAATATCTGAAAATATTGGTACAATAGATACTCTTACTGTTAAAGATATAAACTATATTCGGGATAACTATAATCGAGAAAAATTGAAAACTGTCCCGAAATTACCCCGAAATATTCAAGAAGTGCATGCCTTTGTAAATAATTGTGTTATAAAAACAGTTAAATCTGAAGATTTTCTTTTTATTAATGATAATATAAATAATATAATAGTGTTTTCATGTGAAACAAATATCAAACTGATGACAGAATCCAGTGTATTTTTTATGGATGGAACATTTAATTATTGTTGTAAATATTTCTGCCAGTTATTTACTATTCACACATATGTAAAGGACACCTATGTGCCAACAGCTTTCTGTCTCTTACCAAATAAAAATAAGAGTACATATGAAAAGCTTTTTCAATTATTGGATGAAAAAATCCAGTCATGGCGGCCAGAAAAAATTGTGGTAGATTTTGAAGTGGCGATACATTCGGCGATTAATGAAGTATTTCCGGATGCAGAGATGATCGGTTGTAGATTTCATCTTGCTCAAGCATGGTAGGTTATTAACTTATTCATATACGTATATGTATAATTGTAATTATAATATGTCACAACATGTTACATAACAATAATATCTTTTAGGTGGCGAAAGATTCAGCAAGTTGGGCTGTCTGGAGAATATATAAATAATTCTGAAATTGGCAAGTGGTTGAAACATTTATTTGGCCTCACATTTTTACCAGCAGACAATGTCAATGATGTGTACTGCTTCAATTTTATAGCAGATATGCCTCAAGACAATCGGGTTTTGAGATTCAGCGAAAGAAAATGCAATTAGTTTATACGAATTCGTAATAGCTGTTTCTTACAAATTTTCAAAATTTAATTAAAAAATAGTTTTATAATTAAATTATGGTTTTATTTGTCCTTATCTAAGCGCAATTATATTTTCTGGTTTTAAAAATATAATTTTATTCGGTGGGGAATTCCAATGTGGGATTAGTACAGTATTCACGTAGCAAAATTTTTGGTGTGGAGTTCCAGTGAGGTATTAACGATTAGGTAAATTCGGTGTGGAGTTCCAGTGCGCCCGACAACTCGACTCCGCCGATTAGAAGTATTCTCAATGTGTAACATTTCCAGGAAAACTCTTTTGTGATAGTTCCTTTCCCCATCAAGTATTATTGCGTTATTAAATTCAATAATATGCATAAAATAATAATACGCGCAAAGAAAAATATGGAAATTAATCCTATAATTTTATTGGATTATTTCCTAGGTATTTTTACCAGTTTTTAAGTGCTTAAAAAGTGCAGAATGATACACTTGGTTGAAGACTTTGGCTAAGAATTTTTAGTTGACTGTGCTCATCAGCGCTTTGTTCTGCTATTGAGTCTGTTGCTCTTGATGAGCAGTTAAATCTCTAACAAAAAGTTTTTTAATTAATCATCATTTTTGGAAGTGACCGGTAACAAGTCTCAGCTCAGCGGTCCCAGTTAAAAAAAAAATAAAAAAAAAGTCCATTTCGGAGGAGAGAATTATCAAGAGAATTGCTTATTTTACAAATATTTTATTTATTTTCAGAAACGAATATATCATTTCGGGTTAGATATAATTTCAGATAGACGTGGTCGTTAAAGTGATATTAAAAAGTTTAAGCCCTTATTCTGTTGATAGGCAAAATGGGAAAACCCATTGTTACTACCTGTTCATACAGTAGATTCGGTATATAGTCTAGTCAAGAAGTTGATTTCCTGCGAAAAATAGTTACCAGTCTCTTAAAAATATTGGTGGTAGCTCAAACGATCCAGAATGGCATTTAGAGAAAGACCATTTTTTGATTTTTTTTCGGCGATAAAAATTACAAATGTTATTAACAAAAAACTAAAAAAAATAGGCTAAAAGCTGAAATATTATAAAAGTACTGGCTTAATGAACTATTCAAAAATATATTTTTTATATTTTTACCTTTATTTGTTTATGAGATTGAGGAGTTTTTTAAATTATTTATTATCTTTACTTTAATTCAAAGAAACGAAAGGGAAACACGTATTTTTTTCTCGGAAGCGTGTATTATGAATTATAAAATTTATAAGCTGAGCGCTTTCGGCCTAACACCGGCCATCATCAGAGCGAAAAGTCCAAAGGTTAATCAATACCCCAGAAGTGAACAAGGATCAATAGACAATACACTGTACAGTCGTCCAAAAATTGCCAACCCACTGGACAAAGCATTTACCGAGGGATGGTCAATAAAAATCCACATTGTACATTTAAATTATTGCAAAGGTAAAAATTTCCAAGCTCTTTGAAAAAGAGCAAGAAAGGAAAATTAAATGTTAAATACTGGAGGTCTAGCAGAGTGAAGCATCTAAAATAAAATTGAGGAACACGACGGACAAGAAGAAAACTTGAACTTAACTTTAAGGACTTTTTACCCTTCATGAAGACAGAGAACCGTGTCACAGCCGAAAAAAGCGTAAGCCAACAGGGTGAAATTTTTGAACATTTTCTGCAGAAGAAATGATAGTGTCGGGCTGTTTTAAAATTTGTGGCTTTAACATTCTGACTGTTACATTTTCTGGAGTGAGACCAATCATGAGTACCGCGATATCGAAATCGATTTCTACGATGATTACTTCTTTATCCAAATTCTGAACGATATCGATAGCCGTTTGATCGATACGAACATCTGCGTCGTCTTGTGCTTGGAAAACAGTTAGCTGATGACCATCTTCTAAGAAATAAATTAAATCCTTAATGAATTTGGCTTCATTTTTGTTATTCGATAAGAAGAAATCTTTCTCACGTGGAGTTTTCATGTCATTTGTATAATTTATTTCTGGACAAATTTTCTTATACACTCTCCTGTCGCGTTCATACGATTTTATACTCATGTTTTAAGGATTATACCCGTCAAAAACTATATTTGCACAGGGAGAATAATGTTTTACAATGTAAGCCTCATAAGTCTGAAATAATTCGCGAAACGTTACATTTTTAGGCCAATGAACTTTGTGTAACAAATAACCTCCGTCAACCACAAATTTCGCATCTGCAAAGTCTTTTTAATTATTCGAAGTTAATTTTAATGATTTGTACAACTCAGACTTTTGGCTCTCTCGCGTAATTCCTTGTTCGTTGAAAAGAGCCATAGGATATGGTGCTATTTCGTATTCTATCGCATCTTTCATTAAGTTTTTGTTATAAATCAGTCCAGCCGCTAATTTTTGAAAAATCAGTGTTGTATTTACAGACACAGCTTCATTTTTAATCTCTATTACTGATGTAGTTGTAATCAATGTCTTCACGCTGTTTGATTATATCTTAAATAATTATAGTGTGTTTATATGTATCCACATTGGAACCAACCATTTTTTTCATACTTTGTAGATGTTTCTCTATAGCTTGGTGACAATCAACAGTTAAATCTGCGACAAGTCCGCTAGAGAGAGAAATCAATTTGTCTGGCCGATGCTCAAAAACACCATGCCAATTTAGCCAGTCTTTAAATGTTTGAGTATCTTCTTTGTCTTTTTTGACGAGAATACGTCAACTCCACGTGCTAATCTGACGACGTACATCTAAGGTCTGCCATCTGTTCTAACTAGTCCAAGAGATCGAAAGCATATGGCATTCCCAAAATAAACCGCGAAACGACATTTTTAGTCCTTTTTCGACCATGCTTCGTTCCTTCCTTGCCAGTCCCGAAAAAACGCATAGCTGTCTGTTCTATCGTCATATCTGACCACCCAAGTAGCATTTTTCTTAGATGATGGTTCTAAAAATGTCTTTGTAATCCTTAAAAAGTTATATTATAGCTTTGAGTTTGCCGAAAAGTAATTTTTGGGCTATAAATATTGCTTTATATTCTTAGAACTACATAGTTATTCATAATACGGAAAGGCTATTTGCAAAAGGTTAAAATAAAATAATTTTGCCTTTACTTGGGAACTTATTGGTTCCAGGGCTTTGAAGTTTTAAAGAAGTTATACAAACAACACATTTTTAGCACCTTAAACTCTTGTACAATACTTATAGGTTATTTCATAGTGTTACGATTACCTATTTTAGAACCTTTTACAGTATATGCTTTTAGAACTTGTAAGTAACTATTGCAAAACCAAAAGTCACTTTTTTTAAACAAATACAAACCTTCAAGTTCTGTAATTACTAAGACTTGTTGACACTTAGAATGTATCATCAATTGTTCAATCGCTCATTGAAATATTCTGACCCTGAAATAATGAGTGAATCGTATTAATACAGCTAAGAAATATGGTTTATTGATAAAAATTGTAAAACGATTTAAAAAGAAGCATTACACTACTTTTAAAACTTACCACTAAACAATTATCGTTCGTGGCTGAAGATGCATGTGGTTTGTTCGTTACTTGTAGGGTAGATGTAGATGGTGTATTAATAGGTGCTGGTAAGTTGATCGGAGTTTGTATAGTCTGTGAATGCTCTGCTAGTAAGAGATGGTTGAAATCTGGTGTCACATCAGAGCTGCAATCGCTTCGTTCAGTATTGCTGCTTAATTGTGACTCATCATCCTCCGTGTCCGATATATTTTGCATTTTTTCTTGCTCTGTACGAGCAGAGTTGTAAGAGTCTGTTAGTCTTTTGACTACACAAGGATATTGTTTCCACCCTCTACCCGGAACAGAAGATTTTTCTAAAACTTTGCTCGCTTCTGATCTTGGTGGCCATGACATAATTCCATTATTTTCCCACATGCTGGGAACCACCGAAAGGCAAATCTTGCCTTTCTCTATTGTTTGTACGACTTTAAAAGGCATACCTTAAAAAATAATATTTTATTTATATTTATTTAAGGATATACAACCGATTATCAAAAATCGGGATAAAGCTGATAAACATAATTCCATTCTTAAAATTGTTTGACTAAAGAATGTGAAATCAAAAAACTTACTGTTATATTTTCTAAAAGACACACGGTATACCGTTTCTTTTACTGCGTCTTGATGCGTATTTGTACCTGCGTGATGCTCTTTATCTCTATAAGAACCGCGACAAGAACTAACAGGTTAGTCTATGGCCAAAAACAAGTCACCCTCCCCTACCAATCGGACAATTTCGTAAATACAAAGCCGTGCTAATGCTAAAAAGATCCTAGTTAAGTTCTAAAAAATGCATAAAGGTTATTTGTCGGTAAATTTCGCGACCAATTAGCATTTTTTGTTTAAATTTAGTTGCTAAAAAGAGTTATAAGCTTTTGTTTTTTGTCAGCCATATTTTTAATGTGTTTGACTACTTCGTTATTACATGATTTTCGAATTTAAATACGATTCTGTTGAGTTTAAATGTAAGTGAAACTCTATATAACTGTAAAAGCACAGCAAATTGTTATATTATAAAACTGCAATATTTTTAAAATTCTAAATATTGATTTACCTAGGTCATTGATATAAAATTTTAACAATTTGCACAATTGATATGGCGCGTCTATTATACGTTATTTTTATCTTATAATTCAACAATAAACTAGTGGTCGCAGTAAGATTTGACCCTTCAGATACTACTTCAAGTGATATTTATGATATATATTATATTTTAATAAACATGCATGAAAGCCATATATTACTTGAATATTGTGAAGTTGTTGCGAAAGACTTCATATTTTAACTATAAGTAATCTATAAATGGACATTTTGCTTGCCAAAATCAAACCTAATACTATATAATTGGGTTTTTAGTATGCCTGGATAAAACAAAAAGGCAGATATTGGCCTTATCCCAGAGCTATGTAATACCTTTTTGTGACTAGTTCAGAACTACACAGCCACTGTAGTAAGTTGTATTTAAGTCATATTAAAGATATTTAGGTTCTATAAAAGTTATTTTTGGGTTCTAATGAGCTGTTAAGATTTAACCTTTGAGTTCTAAAAAGCTCACAACCTTAAGGTAAGTAGGAGGTTTTGCGGAGTGGGCCCTTTGTGTCATCAGGAGGTTGTGTAGCCAGCTAGAAGAAGTTATTTGTACTAGAAAGCATTTCTCAAAAAAAGGTTCTAGAACCAATATATGACTTTTTTAGAACTAAAATTGCTACTTGGGCACACCACCGACCACGTTTTTTCAGTTCTCCGGGTAGTAAATAATTCTTTGTCTGTTAAAGCCATATATTCATCAACATCCATTGCATTTTTTAACTTTTCCATATCCTGGAGATAGATCTGAGCGCCCTTAATGGAAAACTGGCAACATTTCGCGGACACACAGCAAATGTTAATTCCAATTTCCATTTCTCTCTGCGTCAATAAATTGTAATTCTGTCATAATCATGTGAAAATATTGTATCCACAGTTCAGCTGTAGGGCCTCTGCGTTTCAAAGTACTTACAGCACTTAAAAATAGGTGGTACATAGCCTTGCAGCCATTATCATTTTCAATGACGTTAGATGTTGGTGGATTATTAACTTTAAACGCAGTGGCTATTTGTATGTCCGACGTACGTCAGCCTATTTATACGTCGGGCGTAGGTCTTTCAATTTGTACGTCCGAAGACGGATGTAAATTTATTCTTACGTCTAAATATTATATTTCATGACATTTATTAGGTTAAGTTTTATAATTTATTGTCAAATGTGATTGTTGTGACATGCAATAAATGCAGTTAAATTGTTTAGTTTATTAGGTTTTAAGTGTTCTTGTATTCCAGGTATGTGCTATTTCTTTTTTAATAATAGGTTTAGAAATTTTTAACATAATTTTTAGAATGGCATTAAATGTAGGTGATAAATTCGATTCGTTACCTTTATTTGAGAGAGCAGTAAAGAAATACGAAGAAGAAGCTTTTGCTATTGTTTTTAAATTTAAAAGCAGAACTATTAGCGGGCAAGAAAAAAAGGTCCTAGGAGTTATATAAATGAATTTTTAGAGTACGTCGAAATAGATATGAAATGTGTGAAAGCAGGGACATATGTATCGCCTTCAAAAGGACGTCGACCAAAACAAAGCTCTTTTAAAGCCGAGTGTCCCGTGCATTTTAAAGTAAGGGCTAGTGAAGATGGCACATGGCACCAAAAGACAATTTCAAAAATATGGTTAATGGGTGAAGATCTTTATCCAATATGTTTTTCACTCAACTATCACCACCCTGTATATATTGTTTTCATACGTATTTTGTTCACGAAAAAGTAAAATTCAGTTGGATTTTTAAAAAACTTTATTTTGAAAATACAACTTAAAAAAAGAAAGTAAATTGATTTTTACTTCTTGACTACTCGTTAAACACTAAATAATATCTACTTTTTACTGAAACAACAACATAAAAATTCTAAGAAATTATCTTATCTAACAAAATTTTCAAATAAGCTTTGTATTTAGCTACCTTTTTTTGGCTTTCGTCTTCAAGTTATTATATTTTGACTTAATTTGATTTAAGGTACGTTGTTGCAAATTTTTTAAATTAAAATTGGCCAAAATTTTCAACCAAACTTCTTCCTAAAAATAGAAATAAGCTAAAGAATGCAATATAATATAATAAAATCGTAAATTTACTTTTTCACTGCTACTTAATTTATTGGTGGTTTTACACTCTACAACACTTAAATTTTTACACTTCATTTACCAATAACAGTTCCTCCTCCTTGAAAAAATTTGATAATCGAACACGTTTTTCGTTACTCATGATGAAAAAATATAGAAAAAAGACTAATCCCGCCTTTATTTCTCTTAATTGTCTATATTAAAATGATACTGTCACTGTCAGTTTTAGTTTAAATAAATATTTCCAAGTTTACCAACTGCAATTTTTTTTTTAAAGTAGACTTTAGTTAAAAATGGTGTTTAGGACAGGTTGGGGAGTACATATTCCATTTGTATATCGTAAAAAGAATCTTTTATTATTTGTTCCGTCTGGTCTTAATAAGTAATATTCTCTAAAAATTTCTAAAAAGCTTACATCATTGCTGTTATCAGCTACTACAAAATTCTGTTTTCAGATTCTTTTATACTAACAATTAAAGTTCCTTCTGTATCCTGAATATCGTCAACTTCAAATCGTATAATCCATGTCGCAAGCTGCTGCAATATCCATTATTGCAACAACCTAAATAACATTATATATATTTTATGAATTATTACATATTATCTTAAATTAAGTATTTTATTAATAATATTTACCTTAATCATTAATCAACGAATTATCAGGAGCTTCTTTTATAAACTTCATAATCTCTTTCTGAGTAAAGATTTTTAATTTGATTGCTTTATAATTTTCTGATAACCGTTTTATAAAAGCTATTAATTTCGATTATTTCTTAATATTGATGTTCTGGTATATTTGAAAGGTGGATTTTAGCATGGAATAATGTGACCATGAGGTGGATGCTTTGAATAATTTAGATTTTTTTGCGAAATATGCCAAAAAAATGTTTTCTGAATAAGTTTGTACATTTTTCTTACTGCCAATCCAAAAACTCATCGTATGTTTTTTTTATATACACATATTCTTAGATTTATAGGGTAAAAGATACTTTTTTATGTTATTTGCTATTGTCGCAAGGTCTGGCGGAGTAAGGTAATACTCTTCGTCACTATGAACCAATTTAATAATAATAATAAGGACTTTATTTTCTCAGCATATACAGACAAGATACATAATTTAAAATCGGAAATCACAATAAAAATATATCTAAATAATGCCAGAAAATCTCAAGGAGTAGTTCACCTGATGTGGTGCTCTGCCACTAAATCCTTGTATAAAAAAATAGTACCATGTTAATTTGATTTTTCTCCCAACTAACCTAAATCACTTTTTTACATTTTTACATAATTTTTACATTTTTTTTCTAAATTTTTTTTTGTATTTTTTTTGTCAATTCTTATATTTGGTCACTCAAACATTTCAACCTTCCTAACCATATCAGGTGTTCAATATCAAAATTTTAATTTCCTTCTTAAATAAACTGAACTGCAGTTTTTTATATGACTTGGTAAAGGATTGTATAATTTGTAAATACTAAATCTAAAACTTCTTTGGAAAAGCGCAGTGCAATGTGTGGGAAGTATCAGCAAATCTTTTTTCTTACATTAACGTTATGTTCAAAAAGTTAATTTATTTTACAGATATGGTGGAGACTTATATAAAATTATTTTGTGGTAAAAACAAAGAGCATGCATTTTAAATCTATCAACCATGGACAGCCAGTTAAGTTCAGGTAATTTAAATGAAACATGTTCGTATTTCCTAATACCATTGATAAATCTAATACACGAATTTCTCCCCCGTTGAATTCTTTTTTGAGTTTCTATATCTAGACAGGGCCCGAAGACAGGCGCACAGTAATTAAACTGGGAAAGAACCAAGGTCTCACATAACATCTTCTTGATTTGGATACTTAGGCACATTTTATGAGGATACAAAAGTTTTAACGCGCCATAGGCCCTCTGTGAATTTAGAGTAATATGTTTACAGAACCGAAGTCTTTGGTCCAAAATTAAATCTAGGTTTCTTGCACTGTTGGTAATTTGAATTTTATCACCATTAACCATTAGTTGAGCGTTATTTTCCACGAAGTTGCAATTCTTTTTGCTACCAAAGACCAAGGCTGTCGACTTTTTAGAGAGTGCCCAGAAGATAATTCTGCAATAGTTTTGAGATCGTTATTAATTGCCTTGACAGCATCGTCAAGATTGTTGCTAGGGAATGAGAGATATAACTGGGAATCATCAGCGTAAAAATGAGTTGAACAATGCCTCACAGACTTCCAAAACTGACTGGTATAAACAGTAAATAACAGCGGACCCAGCACTGATCCTGCTGATATATGTCGAGAGACCGAGGAACGACTACCAAGCGTGTGTGACACTTTGTGATCTATTAGTTAAGTATGATTTGAATAGTTCGATAGATTCTGAACATGCACCACAAGATTTTAAAATTGATATTAACGTAAGATGATTAATAGTATCGAACGCTTTACTAAAATCCAATAAAACTAATATTGTACAATTTCTATCATCCACAGCTCGAAGTATATCATCAGTAATATGTGCAAGTGTAGTGGTACAACTAAATCCTGGTCGAAATTTCGACTGAGTTGGTGGTAATATGTTGTTGTCATTTAAAAAGGTATTTAACTGTTCAGCCGTTAGTTTCTCAGTCAACTTTGAGAGGCCACACAGAATGCTAATGGGTCTAAAATCAGAAGTTTCATTAGGAATTTTAATTTTGGGAATAGGTGACTTGGGTATGTTTCCATTTGATGTAAGAAAAATTGTATTAATAATATCTATATATATATATATATATATATATATATATATATATATATATATATATTATAACATATATGAATAATAATAATATGTTTAATAATAATATCAATCACTATGTTATAAAATATTCCTTACCTTTAATTAATTTTAAATTTTAAATATAAATAGTAAATAGGTAAGAATTAACTCAGTGTAATTATTTTCCAATATGATTAATTAAATATGCTACCGGCTATTCCCTTATGTCAAGGTCAGAGTTCAAATATTCAACCAAACTAGATTCAAAATCAATTAATACACAAATTTGCAATAAAATGACTGTATAACCGCACTATCCTAGACCATCAATATTTTCCAGGCATGAATTGCATATAAATTTCTAACCTTTCTAATTCAAAATGTGTCAAACTTCAAAGATACCGTTGATAAACCAAAACATGCATCAAATATATAAAATGAAGTATTCTGACTTGAGTTACTGAGCAATTTAGATTAAACTTAACAAAAAATGAATAAAAATAATTTAGTTAAATACATAAAACAGTGAAATAAAAATGTTCATCAAAATTTCAAAAATCAAACACATATAAAACTCTTTATTATAACGAGTGCAAAGTTGTTACCATTTGTGTGAAGCTTCTCTCCTCTTCTGGAATCAGGATTCAGTTCTTAGGACAATCTACTTTCTTCCTCCAATACAGCAAAGATTTCAGGAAACTTTATGAAGATCAAATAATCACTTCCTCTTCAAAACCAAGCGATGGATGACTACTATCTTCTCTGGTAAGTGTAATTATGATTTTCTTTCTTGTTAAATATTAATTTAATCTTCTTTAACTCAATTAAAATACAGTTATACCATAAAGTGCTCAGTCCCATAAATTGAAATATCTATTTCTTCATAAAATCATATAAATTTCTCTTACCAATTGCTCTCTCTGGTTACCTTGGGATATTCTTTATACTTTAAACTGTTTTAATACTTTCTATTCTCAATACTTTCAAAAAAAACTCAAAATTTCTACGGAGCAAATTTTTAATACAACTTCTCTTTCAACAACCAAAAAAACAAGTGAGACATATCTTCTACAAACTTCTTAACTAATTATTTATAATATAAATCTTACTAATCTCCTTTTAACTTTCTTTTAACATCATAATTTTTACAAAAATCTTCATCGAAACTTTTTACATCCTTCCTCTTCAGAAGGTCGAAAACAAGAGAGATTCTATCAAATCAACAAAAAAACAATTGACAAATTCAACAAACTTAAATCTATACATCTTTTCCATCAAATCGCCTACTAATTTCTTATTCAAATAAAATTTTTAACAAAATCTAATTCTTGATTCAATATTACAATTTAAAACAATGATCATTCTTTTTTTTATATTCTTATGAAATTTACTAGCACTACAAACTAATAATTTTCTCTTTTTCAGAATATTTCATTTGGCATTTGAACTATTTATAAATTAGAATATGGTTGGTAAATACGTATAATTTAAAAGTAAGTAGAAGTTTTAACATGTATTTTAACTATTTGTGATGTCTTTTTTTTTTATAATTTAATTTTCTCATTTACTTACACCCCTAATTCATTTAAAATTAATGTTTGATTACTAACGTATTGGCAATTTTATAAACTTTTAATTATCTACTTTACCCATTTATCAATTTCATAATTATCAAAACTTTATATAATGTAGATTAATCATTTTTGAATCTTTAAATAAAAATCTTTGAAATGTATTTGTATTTTTTTTCTTATTATTCTATTTTCTTTTTTCTTTTTTAGGAATTATGAAGAAGATGATGATAATCAATCCCAATGTTACTAAATTTGCGCTCTGACTCGAAATAAGAAAATCTCCTTTCTCTACTTTCCATTAGATTTTCCTTCTACATTCTTATTTAATATAACATAGTAACTAATATCATCTCAAATCCCCCAATTAAAATTTTTACATCAAACATTTCATTGATGTTGGATTAAAAATTATAATTTGAATCTATTTTTTTTTTTTATAAATAAACACTCATTTTACAAAAACTTTAGCCTCAATTAATATTATTTGCACAGATTGTATAAACCTTTTTTTTTTTTTAATAAAACCATTCAATCTTAATTTGATATTTACATCTTAATACTATTATTTACAAAACTTTGCTATTAATATCATTTACCTAACATCTTTATGAATTTTTTTAATTTGTAAAATTCTGTTAATCTCAAATTCCTTCCCCCTTTCTAACATTCATTCAAATATAACTTAATTTTTCTACTTTTAAACTTGTTCCCCCTTATTTAATATATTTCCTATACATTTAATTTTCCGATACACCTAAATATCTTGCCTCTTTCCTGATATTTCCAAATATACCCAATACCTACTATATTTTTAAATTTCTTCCCCCTTTCTTGGTATTTACAAATAAACAATTTTTCTCGGAGCGCTTGTTTTATCTTTCCCAAGAAATAATTACAAAACTGCTTATCATCCACAGACAAATTTTGATTTTCTCTGTTGTTAACAATTTGATGGTGCATTATTGCTTGAATTTCTTCTACTTGTTCTGGTTTATTCTGTTTTTTCGTATGACTTAGCAATATACCACTGTCTTTAACTTTCTGAATTATTTTATTTTCACTCTTTTCTGCTTGTTTTGCTTTATATTCATCTACAAATTTCTTAATAGTCTTCTCCCTTCCTTCATCTATTTGATTTGTGTCTTCCTCTGTACTCTTCAAATTGTCTTGTTTTATGTTATTAATTTCTCTTCTAAATATCTTAGTATCTTCTTTTATTTCCTTCAATCTTTTATTAGTCTGATTCAATTTATTATTAATCTCTTCAAATTTTTTATTCACATCTTCCTTCATATCTTCCGTCATTTCATCCAATATTTTATTATTCTCATCCACTTTTTTATTATTTTCCTCTAGTTTGTTATTCATATATTCTTTCATATCTTCTGTCATTCCATCCAATTTTTTATTCTTCTCTTCAACTTTCTCTTCAATTGTTTCATTCATATTCATAATATTTTTATCCATAGTCATCATAATACTTTTATTCATTTCTTCAAACTTCTTATCCAACTCTTTTATAATATCTTCCTTCCTTTCATCCAATTTTTCATTCTTATCCTCCAATTTCTCTTCAAATTTCTTACTATCATCTTCTATTTTCTCCAATATTTCGTTAGTCTCATTCAATTTCTTATTGTTCTCCTCTGGTTTATTATTCATATCTTCTTTTACTTCATCTAATCCTTCATTATTTTCTTCTAGTTTGTTATTCACTTCTTCTTTTATATCTTCTTTCATATCTTCTTTAATACTACTAATTTCTCTTTTAAAAATCTTATTATCTTCTTTTATTTCATCTAATTTTTTATTAATATCTTCTTTAAAACTCATTAAAAGGTTCTGTATCATCCTGAACTCCTCTTGAGTTATACCACTACTTGATGTCGCTCTCTTCTCCATAATTACAATTGAAATTACTATTCACCAGAGATAAATATTGATAGTCATATATTTTAATACTAACTTTATGCAAATAAATATTCACCCAAATACATACCCTTTTTTATTTACTTTTGATTATGAATAATCAGAACCAAACAAACAAATAATAAAATTATTACCAAACAAATTGTTCTTGACTTGTGTTCCCACTTTTTTAATAAGCAAATTCTCAAATTTTAATTATTTGAATTGGCTCTAATTTTGATTGTTTAGAGCCAAATAATGAAACAACAACCTTAACAAAACTCTCAAGTTTTAATTCTTAGAATAGGCTCTAATTTCGATTGTTTAGAGCCCCACGTTGGGCGCCAATATTTATAACATATATGAATAATAATAATATGTTTAATAATAATATCAATCACTATGTTATAAAATATTCCTTACCTTTAATTAATTTTAAATTTTAAATATAAATAGTAAATAGGTAAGAATTAACTCAGTGTAATTATTTTCCAATATGATTAATTAAATATGCTACCGGCTATTCCCTTATGTCAAGGTCAGAGTTCAAATATTCAACCAAACTAGATTCAAAATCAATTAATACACAAATTTGCAATAAAATGACTGTATAACCGCACTATCCTAGACCATCAATATTTTCCAGGCATGAATTGCATATAAATTTCTAACCTTTCTAATTCAAAATGTGTCAAACTTCAAAGATACCGTTGATAAACCAAAACATGCATCAAATATATAAAATGAAGTATTCTGACTTGAGTTACTGAGCAATTTAGATTAAACTTAACAAAAAATGAATAAAAATAATTTAGTTAAATACATAAAACAGTGAAATAAAAATGTTCATCAAAATTTCAAAAATCAAACACATATAAAACTCTTTATTATAACGAGTGCAAAGTTGTTACCATTTGTGTGAAGCTTCTCTCCTCTTCTGGAATCAGGATTCAGTTCTTAGGACAATCTACTTTCTTCCTCCAATACAGCAAAGATTTCAGGAAACTTTATGAAGATCAAATAATCACTTCCTCTTCAAAACCAAGCGATGGATGACTACTATCTTCTCTGGTAAGTGTAATTATGATTTTCTTTCTTGTTAAATATTAATTTAATCTTCTTTAACTCAATTAAAATACAGTTATACCATAAAGTGCTCAGTCCCATAAATTGAAATATCTATTTCTTCATAAAATCATATAAATTTCTCTTACCAATTGCTCTCTCTGGTTACCTTGGGATATTCTTTATACTTTAAACTGTTTTAATACTTTCTATTCTCAATACTTTCAAAAAAAACTCAAAATTTCTACGGAGCAAATTTTTAATACAACTTCTCTTTCAACAACCAAAAAAACAAGTGAGACATATCTTCTACAAACTTCTTAACTAATTATTTATAATATAAATCTTACTAATCTCCTTTTAACTTTCTTTTAACATCATAATTTTTACAAAAATCTTCATCGAAACTTTTTACATCCTTCCTCTTCAGAAGGTCGAAAACAAGAGAGATTCTATCAAATCAACAAAAAAACAATTGACAAATTCAACAAACTTAAATCTATACATCTTTTCCATCAAATCGCCTACTAATTTCTTATTCAAATAAAATTTTTAACAAAATCTAATTCTTGATTCAATATTACAATTTAAAACAATGATCATTCTTTTTTTTATATTCTTATGAAATTTACTAGCACTACAAACTAATAATTTTCTCTTTTTCAGAATATTTCATTTGGCATTTGAACTATTTATAAATTAGAATATGGTTGGTAAATACGTATAATTTAAAAGTAAGTAGAAGTTTTAACATGTATTTTAACTATTTGTGATGTCTTTTTTTTTTATAATTTAATTTTCTCATTTACTTACACCCCTAATTCATTTAAAATTAATGTTTGATTACTAACGTATTGGCAATTTTATAAACTTTTAATTATCTACTTTACCCATTTATCAATTTCATAATTATCAAAACTTTATATAATGTAGATTAATCATTTTTGAATCTTTAAATAAAAATCTTTGAAATGTATTTGTATTTTTTTTCTTATTATTCTATTTTCTTTTTTCTTTTTTAGGAATTATGAAGAAGATGATGATAATCAATCCCAATGTTACTAAATTTGCGCTCTGACTCGAAATAAGAAAATCTCCTTTCTCTACTTTCCATTAGATTTTCCTTCTACATTCTTATTTAATATAATATATATATATATATATAATAAACAAAGTGCCAAGAAAACGCGTATTAATATAAACAAAAGGGGAAAATTATTGGGCATGTACGCAAAAAGGATCAATAAGGCCACGAGTAGGAATGGTAACCGCAGACATGCATGTTTCTGGCTCATTAGCCGTCATCAGTGCGGCATAACCAAGTAGGGTATTGCACTTGGCTAGCAAAAGTGTTGGGTACTTGGGAGCAAAGGATGTTGGGGAAACATGTGTAAAGAAACACAAAAACACAAAAACAACGAACGCTCACACAGGAGTCCTATCGCCATTTTGTGCTTTCGGCCAGCTGTGCCAATGGGTTTTCGGCTAGCAACCAGCGTCGCAACGTTGGCGAAACGGACTCATTGTGTTTGAGTCGTTCTAAGCCCAGGATATGAAATAAACAAAGTGCCAAGAAAACGCGTATTAATATAAACAAAAGGGGAAAATTATTGGGCATGTACGCAAAAAGGATCAATAAGGCCACGAGTAGGAATGGTAACCGCAGACATGCATGTTTCTGGCTCATTAGCCGTCATCAGTGCGGCATAACCAAGTAGGGTATTGCACTTGGCTAGCAAAAGTGTTGGGTACTTGGGAGCAAAGGATGTTGGGGAAACATGTGTAAAGAAACACAAAAACACAAAAACAACGAACGCTCACACAGGAGTCCTATCGCCATTTTGTGCTTTCGGCCAGCTGTGCCAATGGGTTTTCGGCTAGCAACCAGCGTCGCAACGTTGGCGAAACGGACTCATTGTGTTTGAGTCGTTATAAGCCCAGGATATGAAATAAACATGCATGTCTGCGGTTACCATTCCTACTCGTGGCCTTATTGATCCTTTTTGCGTACATGCCCAATAATTTTCCCCTTTTGTTTATATTAATACGCGTTTTCTTGGCACTTTGTTTATTTCATATCCTGGGCTTAGAACGACTCAAACACAATGAGTCCGTTTCGCCAACGTTGCGACGCTGGTTGCTAGCCGAAAACCCATTGGCACAGCTGGCCGAAAGCACAAAATGGCGATAGGACTCCTGTGTGAGCGTTCGTTGTTTTTGTGTTTTTGTGTTTCTTTACACATGTTTCCCCAACATCCTTTGCTCCCAAGTACCCAACACTTTTGCTAGCCAAGTGCAATACCCTACTTGGTTATGCCGCACTGATGACGGCTAATGAGCCAGAAACATGCATGTTTGCGGTTACCATTCCTACTCGTGGCCTTATTGATCCTTTTTGCGTACATGCCCAATAATTTTCCCCTTTTGTTTATATTAATACGCGTTTTCTTGGCACTTTGTTTATTTCATATCCTGGGCTTAGAACGACTCAAACACAATGAGTCCGTTTCGCCAACGTTGCGACGCTGGTTGCTAGCCGAAAACCCATTGGCACAGCTGGCCGAAAGCACAAAATGGCGATAGGACTCCTGTGTGAGCGTTCGTTGTTTTTGTGTTTTTGTGTTTCTTTACACATGTTTCCCCAACATCCTTTGCTCCCAAGTACCCAACACTTTTGCTAGCCAAGTGCAATACCCTACTTGGTTATGCCGCACTGATGACGGCTAATGAGCCAGAAACATGCATGTCTGCGGTTACCATTCCTACTCGTGGCCTTATTGATCCTTTTTGCGTACATGCCCAATAATTTTCCCCTTTTGTATATATATATATATTGAGATGATATTAGTTACTATGTTATATTAAATAAGAATGTAGAACGAAAATCTAATGGAAAGTAGAGAAAGGAGATTTTCTTATTTCGAGTCAGAGCGCAAAATTAGTAACATTGGGATTGATTATCATCATCTTCTTCATAATTCCTAAAAAAGAAAAAAGAAAATAGAATAATAAGAAAAAAAATACAAATACATTTCAAAGATTTTTATTTAAAGATTCAAAAATGATTAATCTACATTATATAAAGTTTTGATAATTATGAAATTGATAAATGGGTAAAGTAGATAATTAAAAGTTTATAAAATTGCCAATACGTTAGTAATCAAACATTAATTTTAAATGAATTAGGGGTGTAAGTAAATGAGAAAATTAAATTATAAAAAAAAGACATCACAAATAGTTAAAATACATGTTAAAAAACTTCTACTTACTTTTAAATTATACGTATTTACCAACCATATTCTAATTTATAAATAGTTCAAATGCCAAATGAAATATTCTGAAAAAGAGAAAATTATTAGTTTGTAGTGCTAGTAAATTTCATAAGAATATAAAAAAAAGAATGATCATTGTTTTAAATTGTAATATTGAATCAAGAATTAGATTTTGTTAAAAATTTTATTTGAATAAGAAATTAGTAGGCGATTAGATGGAAAAGATGTATAGATTTAAGTTTGTTGAATTTGTCAATTGTTTTTTTGTTGATTCTGATAGAATCTCTCTTGTTTTCGACCTTCTGAAGAGGAAGGATGTAAAAAGTTTCGATGAAGATTTTTGTAAAAATTATGATGTTAAAAGAAAGTTAAAAGGAGATTAGTAAGATTTATATTATAAATAATTAGTTAAGAAGTTTGTAGAAGATATGTCTCTCTTGTTTTCTGGTTGTTGAAAGAGAAGTTGTATTAAAAATTTGCTCCGTAGAAATTTTGAGTTTTTTTTGAAAGTATTGAGAATAGAAAGTATTAAAACAGTTTAAAGTATCAAGATTATCCCAAGGTAACCAGAGAGAGCAATTGGTAAGAGAAATTTATATGATTTTATGAAGAAATAGATATTTCAATTTATGGGGCTGAGCACTTTATGGTATAACTGTATTTTAATTGAGTTAAAGAAGATTAAATTAATATTTAACAAGAAAGAAAATCATAATTACACTTACCAGAGAAGATAGTAGTCATCCATCGCTTGGTTTTGAAGAGGAATTGATTATTTGATCTTCATAAAGTTTCCTGAAATCTGTGCTGTATTGGAGGAAGAAAGTAGATTGTCCTAAGAACTGAATCCTGATTCCAGAAGAGGGTGAAGCTTCACACAAATGGTAACAACTTTGCACTCGTTATAATAAAGAGTTTTATATGTGTTTGATTTTTGAAATTTTGATGAACATTTTTATTTCACTGTTTTATGTATTTAACTAAATTATTTTTATTCACCTTTTGTTAAGTTTAATCCAAATTGTTCAATAACTCAAGACAGAATATTTCATTTATAGATATTTGATGCATGTTTTGGTTTATCAACGGTATCTTTGAAGTTTGACACATTTTGAATTAGAAAGGTTAGAAATTTATATGCAATTCACGCCTAGAAAATATTGTTGGTCTAGGATAGTGCGGTTATACAGTCATTTTATTGCAAATTTGTGTATTCACTGATTTTGAATCTAGTTTGGTTGAATATTTGAACTCTGACCTTGACATAAGGGAATAGCCGGTAGCATATTTAATTAATCATATTGGAAAATAATTACACTGAGTTAATTCTTACCTATTCACTATTTATATTTAAAATTTAAAATTAATTAAAGGTAAGGAATATTTTATAACATAGTGATTGATATTATTAAAACATATTATTATTATTATTCATACATGTTATAAATTTTGGCGCCCAACGTGGGGCTCTAAACAATCAAAATTAGAGCCGATTCAAATAATTAAAATTTGAGAATTTTGTTAAATTTTTTTTTATTTCACTCTAAACAATCAAAATTAGAGCCGATTCAAATAATTAATATTTAAAATATTTTTTTTGAAACCTTGATTTGAAATTTTTTTTTTGTGATTCATATTAGTTATATTTATCTCGATAGAATAAATTGTGAATATGGAGGGAAAAATGAGATTGAGAGATGGTAAGATAGTAGGAGATGAGAGTGAAAGTAGTGATGGAGGAGAGATTGAGATGGAAAGTGTGGCAGTACAAGTACATGAAGAGAGAGTGTTAGGAGCCGGAGATTATCGAGTGGAAGAGCTGATTCAAACAGGCCAGATACAGGAAGAAGCAGAAACGGAAGAAGGAGAGAATTTAATAGAGATAGGGGGAGAGCAGGATCGAACTATGGTAGAAATAGAGACAGAGGCAAATGCTGGTGGAAATGAACAGGAAGTACAGGTGATACAAGAAAGGCCAGGAGATGAGATTCCTTCTGATATATGTAGTATGCTTCAAAGTATTATGATGAACATGGTAAAAAAAGAAGATATGGATAAGAAATTTGAAGAAAATAATAAAAAGTTGGATAAAATTAAAGAAGATAATGTGAAGATGAAGGATGATATTAATGAAGAAATAAATAAAAAATTGGAAGAGACTAATAAAAATATCATAAAAGATATAAAAGAAGATAATTTGAAGATGAGAAAAGATATAGATAAGAAATTTGAGGAAATAAAAGAAGATAATAAGAAATTTAGAAGTGAAATGAAAATTATAAAGGAAGACAATTTGAAGACCAGAGAAGAAGTTAAAATAATTAAAAAGGAATGTGACAAGAAAATAGAACAGCAAAACAAGAAATTGAGGACTGAAATACAAGATACAGGAGTAAAAATTAAAGGGGAAATTGAAAAAGGTATGGAAATTAAAATTCAAGAAGTAGAAAACTCCATTAAAGAAAATTTATCGGAGGAAATAGAACGTGAAGTCAATAAACATACTGATGTCATAAAAAAAGATATAGGACAAATACGATTACAAGAACAAATTTATGAAGAGGTAGTGGATAATTTAAAAATTAACTTAGGAAAAGAATTTGAAAGACTAGAGGGAGAAGTAGAAAAACAAAAAGGAGTTTGTAGCAAGAATCAAGAATTAACCAAGTGTAAATTAACTAAGGAAATGGAAGATATGCAAAAGAAGTTACAAGAAATTATGGATAATAATGTCAGAGGAAATATGGTGGGAGTTCTTCCTAACATGATATCACACTACAATAATACCGGAATTAAATTTGATGGAAACATTAATCATATACATCCAAAAGTATTTGTGAATATAATAAAAAGTAAAACAAAACATATTAGTGATTTCTTGGACAAAAAACTGTTGATCCGGGATATGTTAACAGGACATCCTTTGCTATGGTTTTGCAATAAAGAAAATCAAATGTCGTCAATAAAAGATTTCGAAGAGCAATTTTGTAGATATTTCTGGGGGGAAATCCAACAATCTACTTTTAGAGAAAAATTGTTTATTTGTAAATACCAAGAAAGGGGGAAGAAATTTAAATCTATAATAGGTATTAGGTATATTTGGAAATATCAGGAAAGAGGCAAGATATTTAGGTGTATCGGAAAATTAAATGTATAGGAAATATATTAAATAAGGGGGAACAAGTTTAAAAGTAGAAAAATTAAGTTATATTTGAATGAATGTTAGAAAGGGGGAAGGAATTTGAGATTAACAGAATTTTACAAATTAAAAAAAATTCATAAAGATGTTAGGTAGATGATATTAATAGCAAAGTTTTGTAAATAATAGTATTAAGATGTAAATATCAAATTAAGATTGAATGGTTTTATTAAAAAAAAAAGGTTTATACAATATGTGCAAATAATATTAATTGAGGCTAAAGTTTTTGTAAAATGAGTGTTTATTTATAAAAAAAAAAAAAATAGATTAAAATTATAATTTTTAATCCAACATCAATGAAATGTTTGATGTAAAAATTTTAATTGGGGGATTTGAGATGATATTAGTTACTATGTTATATTAAATAAGAATGTAGAACGAAAATCTAATGGAAAGTAGAGAAAGGAGATTTTCTTATTTCGAGTCAGAGCGCAAAATTAGTAACATTGGGATTGATTATCATCATCTTCTTCATAATTCCTAAAAAAGAAAAAAGAAAATAGAATAATAAGAAAAAAAATACAAATACATTTCAAAGATTTTTATTTAAAGATTCAAAAATGATTAATCTACATTATATAAAGTTTTGATAATTATGAAATTGATAAATGGGTAAAGTAGATAATTAAAAGTTTATAAAATTGCCAATACGTTAGTAATCAAACATTAATTTTAAATGAATTAGGGGTGTAAGTAAATGAGAAAATTAAATTATAAAAAAAAGACATCACAAATAGTTAAAATACATGTTAAAAAACTTCTACTTACTTTTAAATTATACGTATTTACCAACCATATTCTAATTTATAAATAGTTCAAATGCCAAATGAAATATTCTGAAAAAGAGAAAATTATTAGTTTGTAGTGCTAGTAAATTTCATAAGAATATAAAAAAAAGAATGATCATTGTTTTAAATTGTAATATTGAATCAAGAATTAGATTTTGTTAAAAATTTTATTTGAATAAGAAATTAGTAGGCGATTAGATGGAAAAGATGTATAGATTTAAGTTTGTTGAATTTGTCAATTGTTTTTTTGTTGATTCTGATAGAATCTCTCTTGTTTTCGACCTTCTGAAGAGGAAGGATGTAAAAAGTTTCGATGAAGATTTTTGTAAAAATTATGATGTTAAAAGAAAGTTAAAAGGAGATTAGTAAGATTTATATTATAAATAATTAGTTAAGAAGTTTGTAGAAGATATGTCTCTCTTGTTTTCTGGTTGTTGAAAGAGAAGTTGTATTAAAAATTTGCTCCGTAGAAATTTTGAGTTTTTTTTGAAAGTATTGAGAATAGAAAGTATTAAAACAGTTTAAAGTATCAAGATTATCCCAAGGTAACCAGAGAGAGCAATTGGTAAGAGAAATTTATATGATTTTATGAAGAAATAGATATTTCAATTTATGGGGCTGAGCACTTTATGGTATAACTGTATTTTAATTGAGTTAAAGAAGATTAAATTAATATTTAACAAGAAAGAAAATCATAATTACACTTACCAGAGAAGATAGTAGTCATCCATCGCTTGGTTTTGAAGAGGAATTGATTATTTGATCTTCATAAAGTTTCCTGAAATCTGTGCTGTATTGGAGGAAGAAAGTAGATTGTCCTAAGAACTGAATCCTGATTCCAGAAGAGGGTGAAGCTTCACACAAATGGTAACAACTTTGCACTCGTTATAATAAAGAGTTTTATATGTGTTTGATTTTTGAAATTTTGATGAACATTTTTATTTCACTGTTTTATGTATTTAACTAAATTATTTTTATTCACCTTTTGTTAAGTTTAATCCAAATTGTTCAATAACTCAAGACAGAATATTTCATTTATAGATATTTGATGCATGTTTTGGTTTATCAACGGTATCTTTGAAGTTTGACACATTTTGAATTAGAAAGGTTAGAAATTTATATGCAATTCACGCCTAGAAAATATTGTTGGTCTAGGATAGTGCGGTTATACAGTCATTTTATTGCAAATTTGTGTATTCACTGATTTTGAATCTAGTTTGGTTGAATATTTGAACTCTGACCTTGACATAAGGGAATAGCCGGTAGCATATTTAATTAATCATATTGGAAAATAATTACACTGAGTTAATTCTTACCTATTCACTATTTATATTTAAAATTTAAAATTAATTAAAGGTAAGGAATATTTTATAACATAGTGATTGATATTATTAAAACATATTATTATTATTATTCATACATGTTATAATATATATATATATATATATATAAAACTCAAAGGTGACTGACTGACTGATATAGTGATCTATCAACGCAGATCCCAAACCGCTGGACAGATGGGGCTGAAATTTGGCATGCAGGTAGATGTTATAACGTAGGCATCCGCTAAGAAAGGATTTTGATTAATTTCACCCCCAACGGGATAAAATAGGGGATGAAAGTTTATATAAAACTTTGTCAATTTTAAACCGTTCGGGCTGAAACTTTGCATGCATATAGTTACTATGACGAAGGCATCCCCTAAGAAAGGATTTTGATTAATTCCACCCCTTAAGGGATAAAATGGGGGATGAAAGTTGGTATGAAACTGTGTCAGTTTTAAACCGATCGGGCTAAGATTTTGCATGCATATAGCTACTATGACTTAGGCATCCCCTAAGAAATAATTTTGATAAACTCCACCCCTAAGGGATAAAATAAGGATGAAAGTTTGTATGAAACTTTGTCAAATTCAAACCGATTGGGCTGAGATTTTGAATGCATATAGCATGCAAGTTTTAAAGTTTTAAAATAATACCACTCGTGCTTTACTGAGCGGGGTGTGTGTGGAGCAGTGAGACGGTAGCACGCTGCTGCTGGCCGACAGGATCTACGTCAATTGGACGCGGAAAATTGGACGCGCGTCAATTGGACGCGGATAATTGGGCGCGACGACAATTGGACGCAGCGACAATTGGACGCGACGACAATTGAATGCTGCGACAATTGGGCGCAGCGAAAATTGGACGCAATGACAATTGGACGCGGCGACAATTGGACGCCCAAGGATGGTGCGGATGCGAAAGTTACTTTTCTTTCTTAATAGGTAGAGAGTTTTCGTATTTCATATTTATTTAAATGGGAAAAATTTAGATATTCTGGAAAACAAATGTTTATTATATGTTACTGTTCTTAAGTTATACATGGAAAAATGATCTTCGTTTTTGTCTTTTTTTTTAATTTCTTTCTATTTTATTTAATGTTAAAATTAAAAAAAAATTATAATATGAGAAAGTAAAACAACAAATAACAGGCAAATATTAATATATTACAAGTAAATATTATAACTAAATTTGCATTTGAAAATTGTGTGTGATTCCTCGAAGGTATTCTAGTGGTGGCCTATTTGCATAATCAGCAACTACCACTTGTATACGCTGAGCTGCTTCTCTGGTATAAACACTTTTCTTTTAAATCTTCATCGTGGAGGTATTAATGATTCAGCTTTACCCAACTTATTGTCTATAACAGCGATTAGGTACTCTTAATGGCACCACAAGGAGTTAAATCAAAAAAGGTAAAGTTTAAAAGATTTAAAAGATTATTTACCTACTAAGATCATAAAAACATTTTTCATAAGGTATTATTAATAATTCAACTTTACCTAAATTATTTATTTATTAACAGGAATTATTCTAAATTGCAGAAAAGGAAAATAAAAGAAATCAAAAACACATCAGGTTTAAAAGTTTTAAAAGAGTATTTTATTTTCTGCAGTACCTACTAAGATCATAAATGAGGTTTTAAATTTAGAATGGAAATAATAAAATGCGAATTCTAAACATTCCCAAATATCCAAGCTATATTTAAGACCAATGAAAAGTTTCAATCGTTTCTTCCCAAAATGGCGAATTTTTAGTTTCCAAGAAATAAATGTATGTACAGAATAATACAGAAAGAAAATTTTAGGCAAGAAGGTCATATATTATGACAACCACTTTAAAGTCAACCAGTAGTACCTTACTGAAATAGAACGAATAATTAATAACTTTTATTTATTAAGTAGTTGACGTGCACGTCCAATTGTCGCCGCGTCTTAATGTCGTGCGTCCAATTGTCGTCGCGTCCAATTGTCGCCACGTCCAATTTTCGCCGCGTCAAATTGTCCCCACGTCAAATTGTCGCCGCGTCCAATTGACAGCGTCCAATTGACGCGCGTCCAATTTTCCGCGTCTAATTGACGTGATACCTGGCCGACATGACACTGTCGATAGACGCGTAGAGTCTTGAAAATTTGAGAATAAATTTGTTTTATTACGTAGTGTGCCACGTATTTTAATGAGTTTAAAACATAAATCAAATTAAGAAAAATAAAGAAATGAACTAAAAGAAATACAACTCCAGCTGAGTTCGGTAGTGGTCTCTCTACTGGCAAATTAGTGCCCAGCTCAGCCGTAGAGGTAAGTAAACAAATACTAGTGAGTCGCGCCACCGATTTAGACGGTTAAAATCGGAAACCCCTGATGTCCCAGGCACCACTTCACCCACTGGAGATAATCAAGTAAATTTAGAATATTTAACGGTTCTAATTGAATTAAATTATAACTATAAATAACGATAAGTGAGCTAAATAAAACTAAAATATCCACTAGACTCTTCTTTAATGAACAATTAGGATACAGATTGTCAAGCCTCGTGCCTGACACACAATTGATGTTTATAGAATAAATTATATGAACAATAAAAAAAAAAAAATTTATCAAAAAGGTGTGATCACACGCAACACAAAAACAAGGAAAAATAGCTTTAACTAAAATTAAGCCCGACTTAAAACTAATAGCTTATCTGTAAGTTTAAATGAATTGCCGCAGTCCTAGGCTTCACCAATACTTGGGTCGGTTCCAAAAATCAAGCCTTATCCAAAACCAAAAAGGCTTGCTCCAACACAATAACCAAAGCTTGTACCAAGTATTAGGTCAGCAACCAAAATTCTGCCTGACTCAAGGACTTGTGCCTGTATCAAGGACTTATGCCCGTAACTAAAAACCCTAAAATCGTAATTAAGCATTAACATTAGGTTAAAAAGATTTGAATGACTCCTTGAATTAATCTGAATTAATTACACTACTCTACTTTGCTGACTTAAATACAATTTAAACACATTGACTGATATTTGTATAACAATGAGAATAGAAGTGAATTTAAATGAGTATTACAGCATTTAGAAGCTGATTTTTCTGAATCTACAATTAATGATCAAAACTAATAATTAAAATGTGCTTAACAGACTTAATTTTGACTGGCTAGTCACTACAAAATTATAACAATAACTTTAAATCAAAATTCACATAAAATTAATTTGTAATAGTACAAAAATCAATTTCGATAGTAAAAAAAAACTAAAAAGGAGTCTAGTTAAACAAAATAAAACCCTGTGGACGATACAAAAGAAATATTCATATAAAATAGGAATTTTAACCAAGATTGATTATATGGCGTCATTAATTTATTAAAAATGTAATTATATAACTTACCTATTTAAAAATAGGGTTCTTTTACTTCGTGAGACGATATCCCAGTTGATAGTTGGGTAAGTTTTAGGACAAAAGAAAACAATTTCCTCGCTGCTAAATGCAATGTCGAACAAGCTCCAACCACGATGGTTATCCAAAAAGAAAGGTTTCAAAAATACCAGACCCCGCTACTGTCTGTTTCATAAGGGACAAAAAGGAACATAAAGATCAAATAATCACATGGATAAAGAAGCATGTCTTACTTACCAATAGAAAATCTCAATAAAAATCCGGACAAGCCGAAATCTCCACCAAATTCACCAAAATCCAGAAAAATACCTTCTACACAGTTTTCGATGGAGACAGATGAAACTTAATTACGCAAATCCAACCTACGTTGCCCCCGATGTACAGGGATGCAATTAAGTTCCCAAAAATTTTCTGATTAACACGCGTTCACTACGAGAGACAGGAGTCAAAAGAAAGAGGGTTCTCGATTATCCAACTTCACTTAGATTTGACACACTTCAGTCAGAAACATGATGGCCTCTACTACGATACTGACAATAACCATGGTTAATTCAGCCAACCACTTATGAACAAACAGAGGTTATCTGATACATTTAATCCTATTATTTTAATTAACTAACAATAAATAATCCAACATTACTTAGTTTCCCTATGTATTTTTGTTACCAATAATAAAGTTAAAAATATGGCTGAACGTTGGCTGCAACCCACTGCACGTCAGACTTTTGACAAAAGAACGAAGTTGCACTTACAAAACAGATGCAAATGAAATGTCAATAATTCAAACCATAAACAAATAATATTAATTTTAGCAACCACTGAATATATTTATAAATTGATAACTAACTATAAACGAGCTCAAATCAACCGATTTCTTACTTGAATAAACACTACAATGGTAACAAATTAAGGTAAGCAATTTAGTTATTTTAACTATAGTAGATTTTGACCCGTGACAACATCCCCTCCCCTAAGAAAGGAGAAAATCTACCGAAGATTTTCGACGATAACGCCATAGTGCTAAATAAGCCAACAGTCACAATGAAAGGGACAACAAACCCATACAATAGCTAACGACAAATTGCTGTAACAGCCAAGCCAATAAAACGCCATATACCATTTCGTAAAGAATACGAACTAATTTCACCACAAAACCCAAAGAAGGAAGAAAGAGAAAAAAAAAAACAAAAATTTTGAGTAATACTCGGGAACAAATGCACCCAGTGCAATAAAGCTGCACCAAACTAAAACGACATTGGTCCTTCCATTTCGTTGGACCGCATTAGAAGTCCACTTAGGTAAGCGGAAGCAATGCACACTTCCAGGGGCGACCTCGCGAAGGATGTTAAACGCGTCATGGTTACACACCCCTGGACCTCACCCCATACAGTGTACAAAGCCCTCTCACCCAGCAGCCAACGAACACAATCCACACCCACTTCTGGACCTCCGCCGGTGAATAACAAAGGGGACAAGTTAATAGGTATCAAAGATTCCGGTACTGCTGAGACTTCCACGGGAGGCCATGCAAGGTCATCTGACTCTGACAGCAGTAGTGAACCCCCGCATAGTGACAGTTTTCCCTCGGGTCCCTGCCGGCGAGCAATCCACCTCCCACTGACGGAGCGTAACCAATGCGGTTCCACTTAAGGCGACACCCCGTGCAGCCCCAGCACCCACCGGAGCCTAAGGCCATAAAGCAAAGAAAACACGGAGGGACATTTCGGGCCGAAGCCCGGGACCTGAAGGGACCCAGAGTGATAAAGTTCACCCCAGACTAATAACCACAGAAAAAAAAAGAAACCCCCCCAACTAACATAATTCCTAGTAACCTAGGGACTAACAATATAACAAAATTAACAGTCCTAACGTACTCCTAGTACTAAACCGCAAAAAGGACACTAAAACTAACCAAGATTATCATCCAAACTAAACTGGACTAATATCCACGACACAAACCCAACAACATCATTACCCCTAAACTATAACTCGTAAGGTACCAAATTCAGGTACGGTATGCCTAATCCTCGCTCCAGACACAAATAGAGTAACGCGGTGATCAATAAACACACAAAAAAAATACTTGGGAGGAGGAAAGAGACGGTAGCATACTAGAAAATGCTGATGGAAGCAACACGATACAATTACTGATGGAAGTAACGTAAGATAATACGGATTCGGAGACTAGAAACAAGATAAGATGGAAAACAGATAACGGAAATTCCGAATCCCGTAGTGTTAAGGTTAGGGGACTCTTACCCGCTCCGCCTGGAGTATCCTCGGGTGGTGAAATTCTTAGGCCTCCAGCCACAAGGCACAAAAGGGTCAACGATGGTCGTGTTGACAAGGTTTGAATCCAAATAACGAAAGATACCATAAGTTTACAAAACCTAAGTTCCTGCCAAACAGACTGAAAATTCCCTCAATAAATCCCAACAAATGGTTTTTCCACCGGGCACTCAACAACCAATGGCCCGGTCGGAAAATAAAAGGTTTGGCCTCGAAATCCACACAAAGCGTGCCGTAGAACCACTACAAATAAAGCCAAAACCATAAGGTCATTCTAAAGCCAAACAAGCAGGAAAACGATGTAACTAAATATAGATAATGGTAAAGATAAGTTTACTAAGGCAGAACGAAATTTGGATCCAGAAAGTGTTAAGGTTAGGTAGAAATCAACGATGGACTTGCTGAAAGGGTTGGATTCAAGTGACGACGGGTAAGATGGGATTACAATAAAACAACCCAAAGTAACGAACCTGAATCCAAAAAGTGTTGAGGTTAGGGGACTTTTACCCGCTCCGCCTGGAGTATCCTCGGGTGGTGAAATTCTAAGGCCTCCAGCCACAAGGCCGACAACACAAAACACCAAACATAAACGTGAGAACATTAAGAGAAATAACGAAAATCACAAAAGAGAAACAACCAAAGATTCAAACATACTACAAGGAATTGTCGTCTGGAGCGAGTGATTCATAATAAGGCTTCAAATCCTGGACATGCCAAATACCTTTCGAATTCCCTAACTCGTCCTGGAGTTCATAGGACCAAGAGCCACACCTACGCTTTACAACAAAAGGACCAAGATACGCTGGCGCTAATTTTGCCGAATAGAATTTCAGAGCATCCGACAAGACTTTATTCTTCCTCCAAACCTTATCCCCACAACTAAAAGATAAAGGTCTGCGTCGCAGATTATACCGATTTGCATTTTGCACTCTTGCGGACTCTATACGCTGACGAACTTGCTGATATAACTTCGCGAAACTCTCACGACGGTTTTTAGCATAATCATTGATTTCGATTGGGTCCGTCCGAAGTTTATCCTCGTAATCCGTTCCATAGAGTTTGTGTTCCCTACCAAAAAGAATAAAGTATGGACTATATTTAGTAGTTTCACTAGGCGTTGTCCTGATTGCGCAGCCGATTTCATTAAGATGCTCATCCCAAGTCCGGTGGTTGTCTTGTTTTACAAATGTACGTAACATGGTCTTAATAACTCTATTGTGCCGTTCTGTGGGGTTTGCGCGTGGATTGTAATGTGCGGTAAAGAACATCCTGATATTATATTTTTCACACAATCTCCGGAATTCATTCGATTTCATTTGGACACCGTTATCGCAAGTTAAAGTCATGGGTGCACCATACAACAAAAAGAAACCTTCCATAATTTCTGTCAAGTTTTTGGCAGTAGCGGTTCGACACGGATATAAGAAGACTGCCTTACTGAAACTATCAGACACAACTAGGATATATTGGTAACCTTTTTTCGATCTAGGAAGGGGTCCAATGTAGTCTAAACTTATTGCCTGGAAGGGTTCGGATATTACAGGACGATCGCCCATCAACCCTGCTGGTGCTTTTTGCTCAACTTTATTCTGTGCACAACTCTTGCAACAACGAACATACCTTGACACGTCGACTTTCATTTTGGGCCAGTAGAAGTTCTGACAGATTTTCCCAAAGGTTTTATACACGCCTACGTGTCCAGCAGATGGTAAATCATGACAACGCTGTAGGATGGGGATGCGTTGGTCTTTAGGTACTACTAGTTTCCAATCGTCTGGGAGCGGAGACAAATTAAGAATATCAGGCTTCACAAATTTATACAGGGCACCGTTTTGTACGCGCCACAACGGATATTTCAAAGGATTACTCTGTACCTTAACTAACATTCTCGCATACCATTTATCATTGGTGGTTCCCGGTGTAACAAGACAGGAGTCTACCGTATTCAACATGTCAACAGACTCCGGCACGGATCTAGAAAGAAAATCCGGAACTACGTGATCTTTACCTTTACGATGGATGAGTTCGAAATCAAATTGTTGAAGACGTAGTTGCCAACGAGCGAGACGACCTTGGGGATCTTTCAGCCGATGTAGCCACAATAAGGATGCATGGTCTGTGATGACGATAAAGTGGACATGATCTAAATAATGCCTTAATTTCTCGACTGCCCAAATAACTGCCAAACATTCCTTCTCGGTAACTGACAATTTCATTTCCTGCCTAGTCAAGGATCTAGATAGATAACAAATAACCTTTTCACCTTCCTGATATTGTTGTGTCAACACTGCACCGAGTCCATAATTTGACGCGTCAGTCTGAAGATAAAACGTCTTTTCGAAATCTGGGGCCGTTAATATTGGTGCCGTAACCAATCGCTCCTTAAGTTCGGTGAATGAGCGCTGACAATCTAGAGTCCAGTTCCAAGTTGCATTCTTTTTTGTTAACCTCAAAATGGGTGCTAACACAGAGGAGAAATTTGGGACAAACCGCCTATACCAAGATGCTGTACCTACAAATCTACGGACTTCACCTACATTCTTCGGGGGTGGAATATTGATGATTGCTTCCACCTTCTCTGGATCTGGGCGTAACCCTTTATCATCGACTACGTAACCTAAATACTGCAACTGAGGTTTACAGAAGTGACACTTCTCTTGAGAGACTATCAGACCAGCAAGGCGTAAACGATCAAAAACCTCTTCGAGTAATCGCAGATGTTCGGCGAAGGAGTTGGTGATTACAATAATATCGTCCAGGTAAACCATTACGTTAGGCTCCAATTCGGGACCTAGGATGGCATCCACAATCCTCTGCCAAGTAGCTGGTGCATTCGATAATCCGAACGGCATTCGGCAAAATTGGAATAATCCCCTACCAGGTACTGTAAATGCAGTAAACTCACGTGACGACTCCTTAAGTGGTACCTGCCAAAACGCGGATTTTATATCGATGGAACTGATAAATCGCGTATCTCGCAACCGGTCTAAGATGGTCGAAATATACGGGATCGGGTAAGCATCCTTCTTGGTGCGTGAATTCACCTTGCGATAGTCTACGCAAAACCTATATGATCCGTCCTTTTTCCTCACTAAACACACCGGACTAGACCAGGGACTCTTTGACCTCTCTATCACTCCTAATTTCAACATCTCCTCTACCTCATCGTCGATGACTTTCTGTTTATGGGGGGACACCGGATAGTAACGTTGTTTGATGGGTCTCGTTCCAGGCTCTAACTCAATTTCGTGCTCTCCTACCTTACAACAACCAAGACCTGTTCCCATAACTTCGAATTTCCGTTTTACTAATTCCGTTAGTGACTTCCTTTCCGTCGCGGTTAGTTTGTCAATACTCTGAACACTGGCCAGTTCCAAATTTAGCGATTCCGAGAAATGCCAAACATCCTGCTTCAGATCCGGAATAATCTCCATGGCCTTCCAAAAATCGATTCCCAAGATGATAGTGTGGGACAATGCGGGTAACACAAGGATGTTAATTATTCGTGTTTTTCCCATTAGCGTGAGAGGAGTCTGAACGTACCCACTACTCTGACAAACTTCGCCATTAGCCACGGTACAAGAGCTCGGATCTTTTATTAACTTAAGGCCTAAACTGAGTAAAATTTCAAAACCAGGTAACCCTACTATTGTGCGACTGGCGCCGGAATCTAGTAACCCTAACAAAGAATAACCTAGTACATTGATTTGGAGATAAGGCCGTTGATCTGCCTGTGCATGGGAGATAACATAGTCTAGCAGCATCTTATGAGAACTATCCAACGTATTGGTCGTGCTAATACTGCACTGGGAGAAAGGGTCACGACCTAACGATTCTCCCGAGATCCGTTTCCCTGCTGCCTACATTTCAAACAGTCCCTCTGGGTGACATTGGGAGTACCACAGCGATAACAATGGATCTTCCGGGGATTGGGACAATTCCTACTAACATGTCCGGTATTACGACAATTCCAACAGATTAGAGATCTAGAAGGACGACCTGAGCTACTAGGGTCTGTGTCAACTCTATTTATTCCCGACTGTTGGAGATCGGGGTCTTCCCTGTGGGGTTGTGCCTCAACAAAAGCGAAATCTGGCTCAACGAATTGATTCCTCCTACGAGAAGGGGGCACGTAATTTTCTACCCGGTATTTCTTAGTCTCCAACTTCATACATTCCTCTTCCAACTCTTCGATAGAACGTACGACCGGTAATTGAGTAGCATAAAAAGGGGACAGGTTCCTAACCAACAAATCTAACTGCACTTAAGGAGCAAGACTACCATGACGCCGAAACAACGCCTTCATGCAAGACAAGTAATCGATTATCCCTTCCGTTGTGTCTTGGGTCCTCTCTAAAATCTCTTTAAATAACCTGGCACGATAATCAGGTGGTTCAAAGTGCCTCAGCAACAACTCTGACAAACTCTGCCAATCCCTAAACCTATCGACGTTGGCTCTATACCAAGTTAATGCTTTGCCAGAAAAGAGGTCTATGGCACTGGAAAATAACTGATCCTCGGTGACGTTACGAGCTACCCTAAGTTCTTGAACCCTATCTATGAAGTTGTGTACCGATGACTTGGCATCCCCAGCGAACTTCACGTTCCATTTCTCCAAATTCAATGGCTTCGATTGGGTATAATGTACCGTTCGAGTGATATTGGGGGAGTTCGACGGTGCAGAAACACGAGAACTGTTATGGACTGGTGGAGATTCCTCGTCGAGATCTTGAACAACATGACTGAGTTCCGGGTTTCGTTTAGCAGCAATATCAACTGAATCTAAGGCGGCTAATGCCTCCATCAACACCTTGCCCCTCTCCAACCTCTCTTCGGGTGTTAATCCGGCCTCTGGAATACGTTGGGCTCGATGGTAAATGTGGACTAATTTCGACATAGAAGAGTTATATTTCCTCTCGATATTTTCGCCCTCAAAATTAAGAACCGTTTCCTCCGACAACAGCTTCCGTATCAACCCTATTTCCTCTTTAAAATCTACTACAGTATAAGGGGGTAGCGTAAAGGTGCCTGCTCTCTCCATCTTCAAGATCGGCCGCAGGGCTGTCCTCATCTGATCAACTGTTTGCCTCGAATCGACTAAGATTCCCCTAACTAAAAGTTCGTGGACCAACATGTCCTTTTTAAGGTATGAAATATCCATTTTATACTCCATGATATGATTAAAATAACAACAATTCAACAAAATTCAACAATAAACGAATAAGTGACAACTACAACCTTTTCAACAAATAATCAACAAATTGCGGTTCGGTAGCAATTAGCAACGTTGGATAATATTAAATAACTTACCAATGATATATAGATAAAAATAAGAAAGTATTCAACTATGTAAATCGTTTCACGTTTGGTGTGATCAGATGTTAATAACGCCAATAATTAAAATATATAGAAAAAAAAAAAAGTTACTACTTAGCTCACTTATATAAACGCGATAATAAACAATAAAAAAAAACTATCAATTACTTGCCCAATTAAACAAATGTAGGCCCCACGTTGGGCGCCAAAAATTTGCCACGTATTTTAATGAGTTTAAAACATAAATCAAATTAAGAAAAATAAAGAAATGAACTAAAAGAAACACAACTCCAGCTGAGTTCGGTAGTGGTCTCTCTACTGGCAAATTAGTGCCCAGCTCAGCCGTAGAGGTAAGTAAACAAATACTAGTGAGTCGCGCCACCGATTTAGACGGTTAAAATCGGAAACCCCTGATGTCCCAGGCACCACTTCACCCACTGGAGATAATCAAGTAAATTTAGAATATTTAACGGTTCTAATTGAATTAAATTATAACTATAAATAACGATAAGTGAGCTAAATAAAACTAAAATATCCACTAGACTCTTCTTTAATGAACAATTAGGATACAGATTGTCAAGCCTCGTGCCTGACACACAATTGATGTTTATAGAATAAATTATATGAACAATAAAAAAAAAAAAAATTATCAAAAAGGTGTGATCACACGCAACACAAAAACAAGGAAAAATAGCTTTAACTAAAATTAAGCCCGACTTAAAACTAATAGCTTATCTGTAAGTTTAAATGAATTGCCGCAGTCCTAGGCTTCACCAATACTTGGGTCGGTTCCAAAAATCAAGCCTTATCCAAAACCAAAAAGGCTTGCTCCAACACAATAACCAAAGCTTGTACCAAGTATTAGGTCAGCAACCAAAATTCTGCCTGACTCAAGGACTTGTGCCTGTATCAAGGACTTATGCCCGTAACTAAAAACCCTAAAATCGTAATTAAGCATTAACATTAGGTTAAAAAGATTTGAATGACTCCTTGAATTAATCTGAATTAATTACACTACTCTACTTTGCTGACTTAAATACAATTTAAACACATTGACTGATATTTGTATAACAATGAGAATAGAAGTGAATTTAAATGAGTATTACAGCATTTAGAAGCTGATTTTTCTGAATCTACAATTAATGATCAAAACTAATAATTAAAATGTGCTTAACAGACTTAATTTTGACTGGCTAGTCACTACAAAATTATAACAATAACTTTAAATCAAAATTCACATAAAATTAATTTGTAATAGTACAAAAATCAATTTCGATAGTAAAAAAAAACTAAAAAGGAGTCTAGTTAAACAAAATAAAACCCTGTGGACGATACAAAAGAAATATTCATATAAAATAGGAATTTTAACCAAGATTGATTATATGGCGTCATTAATTTATTAAAAATGTAATTATATAACTTACCTATTTAAAAATAGGGTTCTTTTACTTCGTGAGACGATATCCCAGTTGATAGTTGGGTAAGTTTTAGGACAAAAGAAAACAATTTCCTCGCTGCTAAATGCAATGTCGAACAAGCTCCAACCACGATGGTTATCCAAAAAGAAAGGTTTCAAAAATACCAGACCCCGCTACTGTCTGTTTCATAAGGGACAAAAAGGAACATAAAGATCAAATAATCACATGGATAAAGAAGCATGTCTTACTTACCAATAGAAAATCTCAATAAAAATCCGGACAAGCCGAAATCTCCACCAAATTCACCAAAATCCAGAAAAATACCTTCTACACAGTTTTCGATGGAGACAGATGAAACTTAATTACGCAAATCCAACCTACGTTGCCCCCGATGTACAGGGATGCAATTAAGTTCCCAAAAATTTTCTGATTAACACGCGTTCACTACGAGAGACAGGAGTCAAAAGAAAGAGGGTTCTCGATTATCCAACTTCACTTAGATTTGACACACTTCAGTCAGAAACATGATGGCCTCTACTACGATACTGACAATAACCATGGTTAATTCAGCCAACCACTTATGAACAAACAGAGGTTATCTGATACATTTAATCCTATTATTTTAATTAACTAACAATAAATAATCCAACATTACTTAGTTTCCCTATGTATTTTTGTTACCAATAATAAAGTTAAAAATATGGCTGAACGTTGGCTGCAACCCACTGCACGTCAGACTTTTGACAAAAGAACGAAGTTGCACTTACAAAACAGATGCAAATGAAATGTCAATAATTCAAACCATAAACAAATAATATTAATTTTAGCAACCACTGAATATATTTATAAATTGATAACTAACTATAAACGAGCTCAAATCAACCGATTTCTTACTTGAATAAACACTACAATGGTAACAAATTAAGGTAAGCAATTTAGTTATTTTAACTATAGTAGATTTTGACCCGTGACAAGTGGTGTACTAAGAAATTACTTTTTTAAATTCCATCCCTAAGGATTTAAAATAGGGGTTGCAAATTTGTATGAAACTCGGTGGCAAAAAACTAAAGTCTACGCGGCTGAAGTCGCGGGCGGCCGCTAGCTAATATTTTAAAGAGGAAAGGTTTGATTTTTTGTTTGTTTGAAATGAATAGGCTCCGAAACTACTGGACCGATTTTAAAAATTCTTTCACAGTTGGCAAGCTACACTATTCCCAAATGATATAGGCTATGTTTCATTTTCAAAAAAATTAGGGATGCTTACTAAAACTTGAATAATCTAACCCAAGGTGTAAAAAAATAAACAAAAAACTTCCTTCAATCGCGTGCGCTGCAAAAACTATTAATGATAGAACAAAATGATGTATTACAATTTTTCAGGACACATTACTATCTATAAAAAATGTCGCGACAGCATGTCTCTATCTTTTATAGTTAGGTCACAATAAGCGTCCTTTTATTAATTTTTTTATTAAAATACCACCGCTAGAAAAGGCTCTTCATTCGTACCTAGGTATTGATCCTTATCAAAATAAATAAATCATTATTTAAGAATACTTCAATAATTTTAAAATGATTGATAACACGAATAGTAATGTATGTTTTCATTGTTGTAACGTTAAGATTTTAGAGGATTGATAGATTTACTGTCCTGTACTATATACATTTCAAAAAAATATAGCTAGAATCAAAACTTACCCCAAAAACTTATAAAATAACTTTCAATCAAAATATGGATTAAATGTCAAAACAAAATGTTATGTGAGTTTTGATCTATAGTGATAAAGAGGAAAGGTTTGATTTTTTGTTTGTTTGTTTGTTTGTTTGTTTGTTTGTTTGTTTGTTTGTTTGTTTGAAATGAATAGGCTCCGAAACTACTGGACCGATTTCAAAAATTCTTTCACCGTTGGCAAGCTACACTATTCCCGAGTGACATAGGCTATGTTTCATTTAAAAAAAAAGGGATCCTTACTAAAATGCCATTAATGTCACAAAAAATGACCTTAAAATCCTTACATAGCGTGCGCTGAGAATACTATTGATTATAGAATAAAATAATGTACTACGATTTTAAAGAATATATAAATATCTACAAAAAATGCCGGGATCGGTTTTCCTCATGGCCAACTGCCTAAGGCGAGTCGGAGCACCTGAAAATCAATTTATTTTGCTGCCAGAAAATAAAACAACATGTAATATTGTTTACAGGGAAGCGTTGACCCAATTTTAATGGCTTTTGTTATTTTTCTTTAATTCCCGTGCAAAGCCGGGGCGGGCTGCTAGTTAACAATATGAGGAAGTACATAGGGACAACATAATTTGATAAGAGCGATACTTAAACCATCCGCCGAACCCGGGGAGGTATTTTTCATCTTTATAAGAGTTTCTTGAACCATACTCTCAGAAATCAGGCTAAAGCGAAATTCATTATTACATATTATATTGTTTTGATAGTAGCTAGTATATGTTGGATTCTTAGTTTTTGGAACATTGTCAATAAAAAAGTTATTTATAGCGTTAGGGTCTTGAAAATGAGAATTAAGTAAATTATTATTACTATTACTGATATCCAAGGTTTTCAACTCATTCCATACTTCCTTACTACTTTTATCCCTAGCAATCAAATGAAAGTAATTTCTTTTATTTTTTGTCATCAAGGGGTTGGTGAAGTTTCTCAATCGTTTAAATTGTTCCCAATTATCTGCAGTTCGTTGCTTTTTAAATTTTGCTTTAAGCCTTTGTTATGTATCTTAGTATGTAGTATATAGTTCATATGTAGTTATTTATCAGTCTGATTATTATAGTTGACGTATTGTCAGATTCTTTGCTGAATAAAGCCAAAGTTTAGTTGGTTATTTATATTACAATTTATTCAGCAAAGTAATATGTCTATAGATCAGAATCAGTCTTTGATTCCTGTGTTAAATAGTATGGCTCGTTACCTGCGACCAGACCGATTTGATGTCGAACCTGAAACGGTAGCGGCGGATTTGAAATGGACTCACTGGTATTCTACTTTCACGAATTTTCTAACCGAAGAAATGGGTAATGCCTCGGACCAGATGAAGTTGAAGTTGTTGATTAATCACTTGACGCCTACAATATATTCGTTTATAAGAGAGTGTGAAACTTATGATGATGCTACGTACCTCCTTAACGGTATCTATGTCAAACCAAAGAACGAGGTATATGCACGTCATGTTTTATCGACTAGAATACAACTTCCTGAAGAATCTATTTCGGAATACATCCAAGCACTGAAGCTACTGGCCCTTGATTGCAAATTTAAGAACGTCACTGCCGAAGAATATAAAGACGAGTGCATTCGTGATTCTTTTATCTCAGGAATCCAGTCCCAGAGAATACGGCAACGTCTTCTGGAAAACCCTGTTTTAAGTTTGGAGAACGCTATAACTCAGGCCGTTACCCTCGAATCTGCTGAAAAACAGTGTCAAGCTTTTAACTCAACTTCGTCTCATCTCGCCGCGTTCCCTACTAGAGAAGATATCCACTCGAAACGTCCTCAATTTCAGGTAAAGACTGATCTAAACCCCAATTTATCTGTGCCTTCTTCACAAAAGAAGAGCTGCTTTTTCTGTGGGAGCAAAACATTACATCAAAGAAATAAGTGCCCGGCTTTCAATTCTACTTGCCAGTTATGTACAAAGAAAGGTCATTTTGCAAACGTTTGCCGTTCAGGAAGATCAGAAATGAACGCCGTCTTTACTAAGTCAGAGGATATAGCATGTATATCTGCTGCGTCTCCTTCTAGTTTATATAAGGCTACTATACCTATCTCTATTAACAACATCAGTGCTGATGCGTTGATAGATACTGGGAGTTCGGTCAGTTTCATTGATGAAGATCTATCTGCCACAATGAATTTGAAACGGAAGGCTACTAAACAGACTGTAACTTTAGCCTCTTTAAGCCACGTATCTTTCATCAATAATCTTTGTCATGCTACAATCAAAATTAATAATCATACTTACAAAGAACATCCACTTTTGATTGTCAATAATTTATGTGCGGACGTGATTATTGGTCACGACTTGCTTAAAAATCACTCATCTCTTGAATTCAAATTTGGAGGCGACAAAGAACCTTTGACAATATGTAGCGTTATGCAAGCTTCGGTCCCTCCCGTTTCTATTTTCAGTAATTTATTATCTGAAACTAAACCGATTGCTATTAAATCCAAATCTTTTTCTGAGGAAGACGAAGCTTTTATTAAAGAGGAAGTGAACAAATTACTAAAAGACGGAGTTATTGAACCAAGCGTTTCTCCTTGGAGAGCTTAGGTTTTAATTACTAGAGGAACTCACCGCAACCGCCTCGCAATTGACTATTCCAGAACTATTAATCGTTATACTGAACTTGATGGGTTTCCTTTGCCTAAAATCGAATCTATAGTTTCGAAAGTAGCCAAAAATAAATTCTTCAGTCAAATAGATTTAAAATCAGCTTATCATCAGGTACCAATCATTTTAAAGGAAAGGCCTATGACCGCTTTTGAAGCTTGTGGCAACTTATATCAATTCACTCGAATTCCCTTTGGAGTCACAAACGGAGTTGCTGCTTTTCAAAGAACATTACATCACATCATTGAGAAGGAAAATTTAGCAGGAACTTATGCGTATTTAGACGATGTTACAGTTTGTGGCAAATCTAGGGAAGAACATGATAAAAATCTTAAGAACTTCATGGATGCAGTATTAAAATACAATTTGACATTAAATGAAGATAAATGTACGTATGGTAGCACCGTTATTAATCTCTTAGGCTACACAATTAACAATAACACTATCACACCTGATGAAAGCAGATTGAAACCTTTGGTAGAACTACCTATTCCAAGTGATGCTGCTTCTCTTAAACGCGCTCTTGGGATGTTTGCTCACTATTCAAAATGGATTCCCAATTTTTCAAAACAAATTCAGCCACTTATTAAACCCAGATTTCCATTGAATGAAAATGTAATTGAATGTTTCAATTCTTTAAAATTTCGAATCGCCCAGTCAGCTTTAATCGCTATAGATGAAAATGAGCTTTTATCTGTAGAGACAGACGCTTCTCAACATTCTATTGCTGCTTCCTTGACTCAGAATGGGAGACCCGTTGCATTTTTCTCAAGAACTCTTGGTGATTCGGAGAGAAGACATTCTTCAATAGAAAAGGAAGCATGTGCTATAGTGGAAGCTTTAAGAAAGTGGCGTCATTACTTGATTGGAAGAAAGTTTCTATTAGTAACAGATCAAAAATCTGTCGCATTTATGATGAACCAACGACAGTCGAGTAAGATTAAGAATGAAAAAATTGAAAGGTGGAGATTGGAACTTTCATGTTATAAATTCGATATTGTTTATAGACCTGGTAAAGAAAACATCGTAGCGGATACCTTATCAAGAGTAAGTGCTAGTTTAAACAATAATAAACTCTATGAAATTCATAATCTCTTGTGCCACCCTGGTATCGTTAGAATGGTACATTGGATTAGAGCTAAAAATCTCCCATATTCTACGAATGATGTCAAGTCTATGATTAACTCTTGTTCGATCTGCGCTGAAATAAAACCCAATTTCAGCAAAGTTAAAGGTCACTTAGTTAATGCTGTAGAACCATTTCAACGTCTTAATATAGATTTTAAGGGACCCTTACCTTCCAACACTAAAAACAAATACTTACTATGTATTATTGATGAATATTCGAGATTCCCTTTTGCTTATCCCTGCAGTGACTTAACGGCTGAAACTGTTATAAGAGTTTTAAAGGACTTATTTCTGACTTTTGGTGCTCCTGCCTATATTCACTCAGACAGAGGAACTGCTTTCATGTCGAAGGAATTGCAAACATTCCTTACCTCTTACGGTATTGCTACAAGCAGAACGACCCCTTATAACCCTCAAGGTAATGGGCAAGTTGAACGTTTTAACGGAACTCTATGGAAAACTCTTCAACTTTGTCTACGATCTAAAGGCATGGATACGTCCGAATGGGAACAAGTTCTAGGTATCGCCCTACATTCTATACGCTCTTTGTTGTGTACTGCTACTAATGAGACTCCTCACGAACGTTTCTTTAATTACACGCGCCGGTCCCCGATCGGAGAATCAATTCCGTCTTGGCTTTTGACTCCCGGACCGGTACTGATGAAGAAGAATGTCAGAAACTCAAAATACGACCCTTTAGTAGAAGAAGTGGAACTTCTTCATAGTAACCCTTCTTATTCTTTCGTACGTTTTCCTAACGGACATGAATCTACGGTCTCAAACAGACAATTAGCCCCGTTACCTCGAGACTCCGATGAAGAGGAGCTTAATAAAACTGCGAATGAAAATATCAATGAAAATGAATCGGAGGAAAACCTGGATCAAAACTCTGAGCCCTCTAGCACTTCTAGCAGACACGGGGATGCCAATTTAGAACCGTCAGATATACCTGCATTACGTAGGTCTTCAAGACAGAAACGACTTCCTACGCGCTACGCGTCGTGATTTCGTTTTGTATAAATAATAGTGTAAAAACAAACAACGGGTGACTGTTATGTATCTTAGTATGTAGTATATAGTTCATATGTAGTTATTTATCAGTCTGATTATTATAGTTGACGTATTGTCAGATTCTTTGCTGAATAAAGCCAAAGTTTAGTTGGTTATTTATATTACAGCCTTATCCCTTAGCTTCATAAAATTGTGAGTTTCTTGTGTCAACCAGGGAGCATTATTTTTAGTGACTCTGGCTGTTTTCAAAGGTGCATGTTTGTCAAAGAGACTAAGAATAATATTATTAAACATATCTATTTTATCATCGATTTGATATATAAGAAAAAATCTGATTTAAATTGGACTGTACAAGATTGTTATAAAACTGATCTGGTTGAAAATTCTTAAGAAACCTATGTTTAGGTTTAGGTTTATCACATTTAATCACACAATCGTGATATGAAATATTGGAGTTAGTTACAAAAGTAGATTCAACAATATCCTTGTTATTACATAGCACGATATCAATTAGCGATTGAGAGTACTGAGTTGTGTGCGTAGGAACTTCAACCAGTTGTTCTATTTCCAACATTGAAAGCATAGAATTAAAATATTCTGTAGGAAGTGCTTTTCCATCAGGAAAGTTAATATTTACATCCACCAAACATAACACATTTTAACTATGTGACATGGCAACTGACAAGGCCGTTTCTAACCAATCTGTAAAGTTTAGAAATTAAACAAACAAGAAATTATTAAACTGACATTAAGGAGAAATTGAAAAAATATCACATCCAGTGGGACTCGAACCCACCATCACTGCCTTATACGCAGGCATGCTTTAACCACTTAAGCTATTGGATGATCAAGTGGTTAGGAAGCGAAACGTTATAATGAATTCAAATCCCATCAGATATGACATTCACTCACTTCCTCCTTAGGCACATGTTACATGACGTTAATGAGAGAGTAGTTTTGTCAAATCGACAATTGATACTTCAAACTCTATAAACTATGCCAATTACAAATGAAAAACTATTTAATTATCTTTAAAAAAATCTACAATTTTTATACCTTTCAAATTTGAAAATTTAAACTACAAAACTCTACAAAACTACAAAAATCCCATTTAAAATACATTGTTACTTCACGCACACCTTTAATCCACGCACTGCTGTCTATAATGACAGTTTTTACAAACTACAAATTGATACATAATATGAGGTAGAGTAGATAAAATAGATTAGTTGATTTTTTGGAAAACAACAATATCTTGAGCAGTTAAGTGTCTTGAGAAAGGAAAGCATGCTGTTCTTTTTCTCTGTGACCTTTCCAAGGCCTTAGACTGCGTATCACATGACATCTTGCGTAAGCTCGAGCATTATGGTATACGGGGAGTCCTTTTAAATTTTCTGAAGGATTATCTTGAGGAGCGGACTCAGTATGTTAAATGGGATGGTAAAGTATCCATACCTTGCAAAATAATCAGTAGCGTTCCACAGGGGTCCATTCTAGGGCCTTTGCTCTTTATAGTTTTCATAAACGATCTGTGTTACCATATGGCGCATACAATAAATGTTAAATTTGCAGATGATCCCACTTTTGTTTTTTACTCCAAGGATGCATCCCATTTCTACCAGGTCTTCGACTCTGTCGTAGATAGAGCACAGACGTGGTTTAGCTGCAATAAATTAAATCTAAACATAGAAATACTCAGAAATAACATATCTGATGATAATTCTCTAGCATTAAATAGTTCGGTTAAGCTCTTAGCCATCACTATTGATGACTGTCTAAACTGGTCCTGTCACGCAAATATTCTTGAATGAATAAAAACTCTCCAGTCTAACTTGTCTATTTCGTAGATTTAAAACTTTTATATCTTTGGCCATCTTAAGATTGTGCTATTTTGGCTTGCTTTGCTCGAAATTATCCTTTTATGGGGTAACAGTTCATCCGCAGTAAAAATATTCAAACTACATGCAAGCTATTATAAGCAACGCTGGGTATAGAGACCACTGTAGACCGCTGTTTAGGGAGTTTAAATATTATGCCACTGACATGTATTTTCCACTATTTTAGCCTAATTGAAATTCATGAAAATAGGAGTTTCACCAGCTCGTCAAATATATAATGTGAGGAAGCACACCTTAACTATTTCTAAATACAAGTTATCAAAGTCACAAAATAATTTACCCAATTTACATAAGAGGGATTCTGACAAAAAACGTCAATAGCTGAAATATAATTTTTAAAAACTGTGAGACGCGATTTTACTGATGTTCGTTTCCTCTTGTACCTCTCAAGTGTCTTAAGAGAAACCTTGGCCTCATTATCTGATTCAGGCATGATTCTAAATAACTAAATAGCGAAATCAACGTTATTTGAAATAATAAATTATTCCCAACAATACCACGTAACGTAGCAATAGGTGGATGATTAGACACCGTAGTAAAATTAAAATTGAAAATTATTAAACTAATTAATGCAGATAGACTTACACCAAAGGGTAAAGGTAAGAAAAGATAAAGGGATTGAGCGAACTGTCTTGGATTTGACCACAATGGCTGCTTGAACACGTTTTCTAGCCCTGGCGACGCTAAGATGATTTCTTGATGAATGCGGCGAATCGAAGGACCATGCAGAAAATGAATTTGACGCTGGATTTTATTCTCTTTATTATAACATCAAACAAGTAACAAATTAACGTAAACGAACAAATTAGTTATGTGAATATGAATATGACGGAAGTATCTGACAATAATGAATAATATAATCAATAAACAAAATCATTGTTTTTTAAAACAGTCGTCGCCAAGGAAATATATATCCATGGGCTTAGCGCAAACATTTGTAAATCATTAGTGCAACTATTTTTTTTACATTAACCTCCATCATATTTTCTGCAGTAGACATTTGTTGTAAGTACTATCTTTTTACAATATTCTACACCAAAAGTTATGTACTTTGAAGAATTTTTTTAATAATAATTAATAGAGACCAGCTGTCCCTACAAATCTTTTGTTTTGTACAATTAATTACTACCATCAATAAATAGTGGGGAATTACCAATCATCAACTGTTCAGTATTTATATCAAGACTTACATAATTATTTTTTCAATTCTTGTATATCGAAATAGACTGGGCGAGGCGTGACTCGTCTTAACAAAATTTACGATGAGGTTGGGTTCAAATCTTGCTACAGGCTACTTTATTTTTACATAACACCCAGCTATTCAAATAAATACCCATTGTGATCGCATAGCCGAGTTGGCATAACGTTTCGAATACGCTTATACCCACAGACCCCGGTTCGAATCTACACTTAGCACAAATATTATTTTAAAAAAATATGCCGTCATTTGGTGACAGTGAAATTAGGTAACATTACCTGGACATCTTTGGAAAATAATATCTTGAACCAGATACTTTTCACACAAGCTGAAAAATGTAGCCGATTCTGTACTGAAGCACAACGCATTTTTTGTACATCCTGAAAATCTACTACTATCTACGTTGTCAGATGACCAGCAACACTTATGAGAACTCGATCATAGACGAATTTTTAAAGCTAAAGAAGCGCCTTATTCTGGACAACCACTGGTCTTCGAGGTACTGAAGATTAAATTAAATGCCATGTCTTTCATTGACTTAATCGACTGGTAGCAAAGGTATTTTCAACTTCCAATTCTTAGAAACGTTTCAAGTGAAACTCTTTTGTCTTTGGTAGAGTTTGGAGGCGATGACGAAGTCTTTTTTCTAAGACGTCCCTGTCACACTCAAGCTGCGTGTAAAATGTCATTGAAGTAGATTTACAGCTGTGTGATAAAACATCCAGGGAATCTCTAATTAAAACAAAAATTAAGAGTGGAAAACGTATGTCTAGATTTAAAAGCAAATAATATTTTAAGGCCATTCTTTTATATTTTAGTAAAGCACACAGGATTTATAATCTTTAAAAATACGAAAAAGTCGTACCACAAAAAGGTAAAATATTTAAACTTGAAGATAACTACTAAGAAAAAAAGAATAAATCCTGATTTGACATCACCTGATAGCAGGTTATCATATTTTAACCATTAAAAAAAATTAATACGTTTAAAAAAAATAAGTACAATGTTTTTTTTTATATTTAATAACCAATTTAAATAGTGTGCAATAATAAAAGCAAATCAAAAAAAAATCCGGATTTAAGGATACATCATAGAACAATTATTTACCCTAAATTTACTTTTTTTTATAAGAGCTGTTAAGCTTTTCCAACAGTTGATTATTTCTTAACTTCAAAGCAATTAACTCTCCAGGGCACACATTTGTTAGTTGTAGTTGTTGAATATTTTTTTGTAACAAATCTTTTTCTTTTCGAAGTGCATCTAAATCACCACCAAATCGTATATTTCCTTCACGTTTAAAGACTTTGCGGTTTCCATATCTTTTGTGCTGCTGTTCTTGCTTGTATTGATCCCATTCTTTGTACTGTTTTGAAAGTTCAGCTACTACTTTTCTGATAGCACATTCCGAGTGTTTCAGCATCTTTTGCACATGTTCATCACCTAAATAATACAATCCGTGTAAAAATATTAAATGACAAAAAAGCTTTAAATGAAAATACACAAAATGCTGTTTTTTAATAAAGTGTTATGAATTTATTTATGAAGTAGGTTAAAAACAGATTAAAAGATTGCATAACAAAAATACCTTTAAGGCTGAAAAAGAGTGCAATGTAATAATAGCTATTTTCGCGGAGTAAATCCTGGACGTATTCAGAGCACGAACCGAGCATGTACTGGATATCCTTAACGCGCAAGTCTCTTTAAAGACATATCCTGAATTTTTAACCCACCGCGAACGCCAAAGTGTACCTACAAATCCTAGAAATATATGTAGCTAAAAAGGAAGATTCATTTATAGGTTATGTTATACCAGTTTGTATTTATTTTATTTCAGTTTTTATTTATTTTTTGTGTTTAATTCTCAAATTATAAAATGTCTGATCAGGAAGGTAAATGTATTCTTAATTTAGATTAAATTGTAGATAAAGAAATTTTAATTTTAGATTTGTCTGAATTTTGCAATTGCAATTTCCAAGCACGAGTAAAGAACAAAGTGAAGATTCTTTTAAATGGAACCATGATAATACAATGATATTTTTAGATTTGTACTCTAAGTACCGTAAGTTTGTAGCTACATTAAAAATCCGAAAAATGTTTGAAGCGATAGCAAAAGAAATGAGGCATATAACACAACAAAATATTACTGCTGCCAATTGTGAAAACAGATGGAAACATCTTGAAAGAATGTACAAAAGGTACATAGATAACAATAGTAAAACGAGCAGAGGAAGGAAAGATTTTGAGTATTCCAATATTATGGAGAGAATACTAGGAAAAAAGAAATATAAATCATGTCACTCTTTTATCATCGGATACTGTAATCAGTATCATAAAAGAAACTGGTCAGGAGGTGTCTGATAGTTTTCCTATGGAAGAAAATAAGGAAAATGATGAAAATAAACCAATTGCAAATACATCAAGGCCAAAGACAAAAAAAGGTAAACTTTATGTTCTTAATGAAATTTGCAGGGACTGAAAAGAATTTTATAAAAAACAGTTAGAGATTCAAGAAAAAACTTTGGAGGCAAAAATAAAAAAAAAAATAGCATTTTAGAGATAACAAATACTCTATTAAAAACAATAATAGAAAATTCTCAAAGCCAAAACCCTATTTAATAGCTTAAAGCTTTTTTTTAAGTTTAATTTATTTTGTATTCTTAGTTTTAAAAAAAGACTGATTTTTATATTAGTTAAAGAGTTTATTTTTTGTTTATTATATTTTATTTTAGAAATTTGTTATTTTTTATTTGAATTTATAAAGAATTTTTTGCTTTTTTTTATTCTCAGCTTTAAATTTATGAGTCAAAGAGTTATTTTTTTTTAGTTTTTTTATAAGAAATTTATTATTTCTTATGAATGTTTTCTTTTTGATATTTATAAATGTGTAAATAAATTTTTTGTATATAATATATATTTTTTATTTCACAACGTACAAAATCAATTTTTTTTTTTTAAATTTGGAAACGCAAATTTTTCATCCTGATGTTCATTGATTACGTCTTGAATAATAGCTTCGTCTTCTTGTTCTTCGTTAGTTTCTGGAAAATCTAAATGATTTTCTAATGCCAAATTATGTAGTACACACATTGCTCGGATGAAATGTGTGGTATTTTGAATACTTTTCATCTTCCGATGATAAAGCTGTCTACATTTTTGTTTTAACAATCCAAAGCAATGCTCTATAACATATCTATTTTTGGATAGTAGGTAATTATAATTTCTTTGGCGCCTAGTCAAGTTACCCCTATCTTAAAAAGGAGTTAGACAATGTCTTACACAAGGGTAACCACTATCCCCAATTATTAAATGTTCACCACACTTCTCTTCAAGAATATTGAATAGAGGTGAAATTCTAAACACTCGGCTATCATGAACAGATCCTGGATACCCAACAAAAATGCACGGTCTACGGTCACAAACAATTTGTGCCTAAAATAAAAACCAATGAATTATATATATTTAATTTTAAAGTTTTTATCATTTCATTGGGTACTTAATATATTTAGAAGTACTCACTTGAATAGAAAAAAAATGCTTCCTATTTAAGTAAGAATCAGGGTCCTGCTGTGACTTGTCGATTCTGATATGTGTTTCATCTATGACTCCTATAATACCTGGAAACCCCTTTTCTCTAAAGAATTCTTCAATTTCCACTTTTTCCTCATTAGTTGGCCATTTTATTATATCCTTAGACATATTGGACAAAAAATATGTCATATTATATACAATTTTATGTAGGAAACTCATACTTATGCCAAACCGATCAGATACATCCCTGTACCCAGCAGCTTCTTACCTTTTACAAATACACAAAACTTTAAACAAACAAACTTGAAAATATAAACACAAAATTTTTAGGTTAGAATCTCTTCTGAAAACAAATATCCCTGGTTACAACCTAGAACACATCGAACACGTTATGGGAATATTCGGAATGTCAACAAAGTCCTCCGCGAACACAGATTTTTATATCCTGAACAGCATACATTTACTCCGCGAACTTCTAAATTTTAATGTGCGCAGGCGAATTCCCTCCGAATACGTTCAGGATACGCTCCGCGAAAATAGCTATAATAATAAACAATCGAAAAGCACGCGGTATTTCAACCGGTCCTCCATCCAAGTACTTACCGCGCCCAAACTGCTTACCTGCGATAATCAGATGAAAATCAGTTCATTTATTGTGGCCAACGCCTCCAGATACTTTATTAAACTTGCAATAAAAATAACAATTGTATAAAATTTCCAGAAAAATTAAAAATTAAAATTATTTTGATGACATCAGTCCTGGATAAGTGTACAAAATTTAATTAGAGCATTTAAATGGGTGAAAATTTTAAAGTTGCATTATACCAAATTGCTTTGTTTTATTCATTCTAAGCGAAATTTTCCCTTGAATTATGGAGGGTAGAAGAAAAGAGAACCATCTGAATATATTAGTGACCACCGAAAGGGAATAAATTAAGGTGGGGTTATAGTAGCAAAAAGAAAGATTTTAAAACCGGCGCCATTAATTATTAAACTAAGATACAATGGGCAACTTTTCACTAAACAAAGCTTTTCCATTGTTTCAAAATCAAATGAAAATTATCTTGAAGAAATAAGGAGCAAATCTAGAGGAATTTAGCCATAATCAACTGAAAAATAGTGACTTTAAAATGTTGCTGACGTCAACAAATATGTTTTTGCTTTCTTTTTTTATTGTGATTTTCAATCAGTGATTATCAAAAGTTTGTAGTTATTATAAAATGTAAAGTGGAAGGTGTTAAATCGTCAAAAAGAAAAAAAGCGTACTATAGGTTAGTGCAAGTTTTAGCTTCTGTCAGCACTCTAAAACTGCTACATATAACCGCAATCATCATTTATCTTTTATACATTGTAAATTAATTTTTCTTTGTACTATGCCGAAAGTAGGTCGTTCCTGCTTCAATATTACGGCAGAAAGCCTAACTTTTATGCCGCGATAATGTCGCGTAGACAGCGGGCCGAAAGAAATTATTCGTGCACTGATGTCACTGACACTGTCACTGCAAATGTCGGGACAGGCATCAATATCTTTTAACACAGAAGGCAATTTCCTTCGTACTTTCGGCATAGTACAAAGAAAAATAGTATACACTACATGGGCAGAAAGTTTGAGAGCCCTGCACTGCGCGCCATATTGCCTTGTAGTGTAATATACTATTGCCTCATAGTATAAATCTATGACTTACAACCTTTCAATTTATTGTGAGATTATGATAAAAGTTGAAAGCGGAAAGAGGACGCAATGCAGAAAATAAAAAGAGATAGTAGATGGAAAACGTTAAATACCTAAAGCAAAAATTAAATCTTTTAAAATATTTTTGTATAAAAGGGATCTTACTGTGACTAGTGTTTGTAATAAAATAAATATAATAAACATAATATAATTTGTTTTTAACACGAGTTATATGACTCAAGTTGCTTAGTGGACATATTACAATCTGCGTACCTACAGAGTTTACCTTTTTAATAAAATTAATTCTATTCTAGGTTGAAATGTCGAGGTGCTAATATCAAAAATTAATAAAATATTTTGTAAGTTTTAAAAATATATATATATATATTGAAATGGATCCTCCTTCTGGAACACCCTCTTTCAATAAAATTATCGGTCGTGGATTCAAAAATTTTTAAATTGATTGTCCTAAAAAAAAATACAAAATTATAAATATAAAAAAATAATTCTTTCGCGTCTTTCTAAATCTTTCTTCCTCCGTTTTTCCACTCTTTCTCTATATCTTCCTCTTCCAACTACTTTCCAACTCCTTCTTGCTACTGCCTTTCCATCTATTTAATACCTTTCTGCTGCTCAACTCTTTCTCTATACCTTCTTCTTTTACAATTTTCCAACTCTGACCTCTCTGCTTTTCTGTACTTTCCAATCTCCAGTTTCTTTCTATTTTGTATGATTTTATCTTTTATCTTTTATTTATTTAATTATTAATCTCTTTATATGTAAATTCAAATTATTTTATTCAATTTAGTTTATTCAATGACATTCATTAATCACAAATTTTTACTTCTTATCATGACAATCAAATCAATACTCTAATAATAATCCTAACAACATAAACTAAACAAAAACAATTCAAACACAAAAATACTTCATCAAGACAACCGATTTAAAATTCATGAACACGTTCCAACATTTCACTGAAAGAACATGCACCACGAAGAAAAATCCATATCAATTTCCCCCAAATTTGATTTGACTTGGTGAATTACTTCACCTTGCCAAATCAAATTTCCTTTCAGTAGGAAATTTTTCTTCACCCTCAGTTGTCAAGCTTTAACTTTAAATATTTCAATTTTAACTTTCATACAAAAATAAATCATTAACATTAAACATTCCACGAATTTCTTCGCTTCCAATAAATTTAAGTATATAACTATTTCCCTCATTCTCATTCACAATTTCATATGGTCCCTCAAAAGGAAATTGTAATTTAGCACAAATATTATTTTTTTTATTTGTTACTCTCAATGCTTTAACTATTACCAAATCCCCTTTTTTAAATGTTGTTTTATTTTTCCTTCTCTTTTCCATTCTTTTTACATATTTTTGAGCATTCTTATTTTCCCTTATCCTAACTTCTTCTAATACCTTTTCATATTCAATTCCCCTTTCCCTTATCCATTTCCTTTGTGGATTCTCTCCTTTTAAAATATATACTGGACATTCATTCATTGTAGTATTTGGCACTTCATTCAAATAACATTCTACCTCATTTAATTTTTCTCCCCATTTCCTATTATTTTGATTTACTAAAATTCTTAAAAACTTATTTACTTCTTTAATATACCTTTCAGCAGGATTTCCTGCTGGATGTCTAATACTAATAGTACTACATTTAATTTGATGATGTTCAAAAAACTTTTCAACTTTTTTATTTTTAAAATATGTTGCATTATCTAAAATAATATTTTGAGGTTTACCTATCTGTTCTATATATTGATTTAACTTTTCTAACACTATTTTTGTTTTCATATTTTTTGTTGGATATAATTTAACAAATTTTGAAAACACATCCACTATTACTAAAATATTATTATTTCCCTCTTTATTAACTATTAGATTACTAATAAAATCTATTGCCACTATTTCTAAACATCCACTTGCCATTACAGTTTTCACTATATTATAATTTTTATGATTTTTCTCTTTTCCTAATTGACAAACATGACATTTTCTAGTTACCTCTTTTGCTATTTTATGATCCCTTTTACATATATAATTTTCCCTAAAAATTAACCATATTTTTCTTGCTCCTATATGCCCATATTCTAAATGTAATTCCCTTAAAATTCTTATTCCCAAATCTTCCGTTATTACATACAATTCTATTTCTCCCACCTTTTTAATCACTATATTATCCTGTATTATTGATCTATTTTTTTCTTTTTCTGTTAAATTTCTTTGATCTTCTAATATTTGATTTAATGAATATATTCCTTCAAGATCTTTCATTACATTCACACCTATTTTAATTATTTTCCTATTATCAGTTTTTTCTTCCCTTGTTAATGCATCTGATACAATATTTACTTTTCCTGCTATATATCTAATTTCAAAATCATACTCTTGTAAACTCAATATCCACCTATGAATTCTATTATTCCCATATCTATTTTTTAAAATTGATGTTAATGCCAAATGATCAGTTTCCACAAAAAATTTTCCCCCTAATAAATAAAACCGTAATTTGTTTATACAGAATATGATACTGGCTAATTCTAATTCTGATACACTATAATTTTTTTCATATTTCTTTGTTATTCGTGATACAAAACAAATTGGAACTTCAACTCCCCTCTGAATCTGAATTAATACCCCCGCAAACCTATCTTTTGATGCATCAGTCCGTAATATAAACTTTTCATGATAATTTGGATGATATACTATTAACTTTTTACAAAATTCCTGTTTTAAATTTTGAAACGCTTCTTCCCTTTCTTTTGTCCATTCCCACTTCTGATTTTTTTTTAATAATTCTATCAACTTTAATTCTTTTTTACTTAGATCTGGTATTAATCTCTTATAATAATTAACAATTCCTAAAAATCCCCTCAATGTCTTTAAATTTGTTGGCCTTTTATACTCTCTAATTCCTTGTATCCTATTCTCATCCATTTCCATTCCCTTTTGATTTATCTTATATCCCAAGAATGTTACCTCTTTTTGAAAAAACCTACATTTATCAATATTTATCTTTAACCCCGCAATATCTAATTCTCTCATTACAATTTCTATATGCTCCATATGATCTTTTTCATTTTTAGAAAATATCAAAATATCATCAACATTCATCATAATTATCTAAAATTTTATGAACTGCTCGTACTAATGCTGCACAAGCACTTTGCACACCAAATGGAACTACACAAAACCTATATACCACCCCATCTATTGAAAACCCTGTATAATCTCTACTTTGTTTATCTAAAGGAATCAACCAAAAACTATGTTTCAAATCAATTTTAGAGAACCACTCTGATTCACTCAACCTTCCAAAAATCCCATCCACATTCATTGGAGCTTCATATTGTGGAACAGAAAATTTATTAATATTTCTTGCATCCAAACACAACCTTAATTCCCCGTTTGATTTTTTAACAACCACTATTGGATTAATAAATCTAGTGTTACTTTTTTCTATAATACCCGCTTCTAACATTTCTTTTACTTGTTTTCCGACATCTTTTCGATATAAATATGGAATTGGATATGTTCTTATTCTAAATGATTCTATATTCTTTACCTCAATCTTATGTGTATATTCTTTAGCTATTCTCATTTCCTTCATTATTAATTTCTTATATTTAATAATTATATTCTTTACCTGTTCTTTAAATTTTTCATTACATATAAATTCAAATTTATTAGTTTTCTCATAATCCTGATCTTTTTCCATCAAATTTATTTGTTTTGATTCATTACCCTTATTTTTTTCAAAATTCCATTTTATTTTATCATGCTCAATTTCCACCCATTTATTTTCATAATCAATTTTCACATTATATCTATGTAACAAATCAGTCCCTATCACTATATCAATTCCTAAATTTTCTACTAATAAAAATTCCATTTCTATATTTTTTTTATTTTCTAATTCTATTGACTTAATAACAGATTTATTTACTTCATATAATTTTTTCCCATTTGCACCTACCAAAGTTATTTTTGGCACCGTTATTAATTTTTCTTTTTCATCTATCAATTTTTTATTTAACAATGATGCCTCAGAACCTGTATCTATTAAACATAAAATATTATTTATTCCTAATTTTCCTTGAATATAAATTAACCCATTTTCTCCCTGAAATTCATTATCCTCCCCAAATTTAACAAATTCCCTTGGATGTTCATAAATACATTGTTGTTTATTGTTTTTTGGTAAGTGCCCTATTAAAAATTTTCCCTATGTACTTCTACATTAACATTTTGTATCACATCTTCTTCATTTATCTGTTGACCCTTTTGAATATTATTTACCATTCTGTTCCTTTCTTCTCCTGATCTTCCTTGATTTCTATTCTGGTTTTCATTCCCTCGACTAAATTGTCCTCTTCTTCCATCGATACCATTTCTCTCATAATTTTGATTCCTATTACCATTCATATTTCCATTTCTTCGATCCACTCTTTCATAATTCTTATTTTGATTATTATATTCTGCTTCCCTGTTGTTTCCATAATATCTTCCTACATTGTATGTTTCTCGACTTAAATTTTGTTCAATTCTCTGTAAATATTGTTGTAAACTATCTATAGTCTTTATGTTCTGAATTGCTATAGTTTCTGTAATATTATATCGAAAATGTCTTGAAATATATTGTATTATGTCTTCTTCTCTTAACTTTGGGTCTAAATGTATAGCAGTACTGTATAAATATAAAGCATAACTTGAACAATTCATTCCCCCTTCTTGATATTTTCCAAAATATAATTTTTCCCTAAATTTAGATTGAGCAAAATCTCCCCAAAAATAACTTAAAAACTTCTTCTCAAATTCTTCCAACCCAAATATTTCTTCTTCTTTACTAGCAAACCATATCAGTGCCTGCCCATCTAACATCTCACGCAGGTTTTCTCTTATTTCTTCATGGTCTCTACACCATTTTAATTTATTTTTCACCATTCTTATGAAAATTTTCGGATGAGTCTTATTAATATTCCCATTAAATTTATGTTCAATTTTAATTATTCCCATATTAGTTTGATTTTTACTTATATTTTCTTTTTTCAGTTCTTCTAATAACATTTCACGTTCTTTTTCTTGAACTACCTTTATTTCTTCTACTTTTTCTTCCATCTCACTTATTTTCTTTTCTGTATCTTGTTTTATAATCTTTTCTAAATCATTAAATTTTCTATTTGTATTATTATTGATTTCTTTGATTTCATCTTTACATTCTTTTATTTCATCTTTACATTCCTTGTTAATAATCGTTTTAATTTTTACTTCTTGTAACTCCTCTATTTCCGTTATTCTCGCTATTATTTCAGTTCTTATTTCTTTCTTTGTTTCTTCCAATTTTTGTTTATTTATTTCCATTTGTTTCTTTATCTCATTTTTGAATTCTTCTTTTATTTCTTTTTTTATAGAATCCATATTCTTGTTTATGTCTTTTTTCATTGTTTCCATATTTAAATTTATTGCTTCAGTATTTTTGTTATTTGCTTCAATATTTTTGTTCATTTCTTTCATTTCTTTTTTCATAGAATCCATATTATTGTTCATGTCTTGTTTTATTTCTTTTTTCATAGAATCCATATTATTGTTCATGTCTTGTTTTATTTCTTTTTTCATAGAATCCATATTATTGTTCATATTTTTTAACATTTCCATCATTTGTTCCCATGATGAATCCCTTCTATCCCCTATCTTACTATCCTGATTACCCTGATTATCCTGACTATCCTGAATACCCTGCCTATCCTGACTAACCTGATTACCCTGACTATCCTGAATACCCTGACTACCCTGACTGTCCTGATTATCAATATTATCCCCTTGTTCTGACATTCTATCTGTAGTATCCTTTCCCCCTCTTAATTTCATACAACTATTTATAATTTATCTAATCTTTTACTCCAGAATCACACACTTTGTTTTTAATAAAGCAAGCTTGACACCTAACAGTTAAGAAAAATCTCTTACCCTCAGTGCCGAAGCAGCCACACGTTTCTGGGCGCCAATTGAAATGGATCCTCCTTCTGGAACACCCTCTTTCAATAAAATTATCGGTCGTGGATTCAAAAATTTTTAAATTGATTGTCCTAAAAAAAAATACAAAATTATAAATATAAAAAAATAATTCTTTCGCGTCTTTCTAAATCTTTCTTCCTCCGTTTTTCCACTCTTTCTCTATATCTTCCTCTTCCAACTACTTTCCAACTCCTTCTTGCTACTGCCTTTCCATCTATTTAATACCTTTCTACTGCTCAACTCTTTCTCTATACCTTCTTCTTTTACAATTTTCCAACTCTGACCTCTCTGCTTTTCTGTACTTTCCAATCTCCAGTTTCTTTCTATTTTGTATGATTTTATCTTTTATCTTTTATTTATTTAATTATTAATCTCTTTATATGTAAATTCAAATTATTTTATTCAATTTAGTTTATTCAATGACATTCATTAATCACAAATTTTTACTTCTTATCATGACAATCAAATCAATACTCTAATAATAATCCTAACAACATAAACTAAACAAAAACAATTCAAACACAAAAATACTTCATCAAGACAACCGATTTAAAATTCATGAACACGTTCCAACATTTCACTGAAAGAACATGCACCACGAAGAAAAATCCATATCAATATATATATATATTCTAGTTAGGGACTAGCAGGTCCAGTGGTCAAGGCAAAAAGGTTTAAAGTGAAACTCTTTTTTGATTTGTTAAGCTTTCGGAAACTTTTATTTCCTTCATCAGAACATCTGTAATGGTTTGGAATATAATGTTATTTTACAGTCATTTATTAAAATATTGAACTTACCAAGGTGAGTTTGTAAATATGATGGTAATGAGTAAGTTCATCCAAAAGAAACATTAGAGGCAGTATTAATATATATTAGAGGTACATAATGTGTTAAAGGAACATAATATTAAAAACATCCATCAGGTTTGTTGTTCGTTTGTATACAAAAACTAAATTGCATAGTTTATAAGATCTAGAAAGAACTCACTTTTTCAGTGTTTGGGTGGTGGTGATAATTTGTTTTTCGAAAATAACTTTAATGTATTGCTACTCGTCTCACTGGTAAATTGAGTTGTTTCTTCGGATTTACACAGATGTTTCTTGGTTAAAAGAACTTAAAACTAATAACAGAACACCAAGGAACTAAACAAACACAATATTAAAAACGAAGCAGGGCACAACGTTGTGCGGCAGAAGATTTTTTTAAAAATTTTCATAAAATAGTTTATAACAACACATAATGGCGATGACAATTTAAAAACCTTTAGGACGTGCGCGGTATTAAACTGTTTCTTGGTCTTTTGTACAGGATGGTCATTTTTAATTTACAATAAATTAAATGTATTTCAGGATATTGTAGGTATTTCTCATATGACTGTTATATATATATATATATATATATATATATATATTAATTGTAATTTGAATAAAAAGTTATTTAACTGGCACAGTCAGTAGGATATATTGTAACCACGGCATCGGGATTGATTTTTAAAAATTTTGTTTCAACTCTTTGGTGGTGGCACTTACAGCAACCACTTTAGAACCAGATTTTTATTGGAATACTAGGATCACCAGGAATCCAAAAAAGAATTCTACTCGTGTAACTACCGAGTATTACTTATTTCCTTAATTTTACTTATTCCTATACTTATTTACATTTGAGAATATTTAATATAGAGATATACAACTAATAAAAATAAATTATTTGATGAACAGTAAAACTGAAGTAGAACATTTATTAGTAGATTTTAATAAAATAGTAAATTTAAGGAAAATGACTGAAGTAAATGTACCAATGTTTAAATTAAATATTGTTATGATCCCATTTCACAATGAAAATCAAGATTATTTAACAAAATTCATTAATAGCTGCTATTTTGTTGTTAATACTGCCGCAACCGTAGCTGATGTAGCTATTCAAAATTTTATTGTTAAGACTATTTAATCAAAATTAACTCAAAAGTAAATCTTTCGGTTGGATCTCGAAGCGAATTAAAAACATGGGGTGCAATAAAAAGAGCTTTGCAACAATGGTTTGGAGATCGTAAATCTCTAGAATGCTTGGACCAAGATATATTAATGACACACTCATTAAAAATCTAACAACCAATCGATTTTGCTAAACGATTACAAGTTTTAGGAAGTTATTTAAATGGCAAAATAAATAATTTTTCACTGAAATGTCTTTACAAACCAAAGAACTGTACAGACGACAATACCACTAACTGACATTAAAAAATTTATTAGGCAATTTACAGACTATCATTAGACTTAAAAATCCGGACAGTACCGAACAAGCTATAACATATATCATTGAAGAGGAAACTTTTTCATATTCACAGAATAATATTAGACACACAGAAACATGACATTTTAATAAAAATAAACCCCAAACATAAAATTAAAACAATAGATCCCGTTTACTGCAAATTTTATCGTTATCACTTTATCCACAAAGAAGAAGTTCAGCGCCAAATGATAAGACCCAGTCCATCTCCTTGGAGTAGCAATATTTAGGTTGTTCAAAAGAAAGCCGACGCAAGCAATCAAAGAAAATATAGAATAGTAGTGGACTACAGGAAAGTAAACGAAAAGCCAATCAAAGATAGGTATCCAATTTCGAACATAACTAATACTTTGGACAAAGTTGGAAAATGTCAGTACTTTACTACACTCGACTTAGCTTCAAGATTTCACCAAATAGAGATCCTCAGTCAATAGCTAAAACAGCTTTTTTTCGTAGAAAAGGGGCACTAAGGATATACACGTAGGCTCGTAGGTTTAAAAAATGCTCCTGCAACATTCCAAAGAGTAATGGAAAACGTACAAGGGAGAATTTGCCTAAGTATATATGGATGATAGAATTATTTTTAGTTTAACATTGGATCAGCATATTTGAAATCTAATATTAGTTTTTTCACGATTAAGAGACACTCGGCTAAAAATACAATTAGACTAAAGCGAATTCTTACAAAAAGAAGTAGAAATTTTGGGTCACGTTGTAACTTCCGAGGGAATAAAACCAAACCCTAACAAAATAAAAGATATTAAAGAATATCCTATACCAAGATGTACAAGGGATATAAAATTATTTTTAGGACTTCTAAGTTATTATCGTAGATTCATAAGAGATCTTATCAAATTAACGAAACCCTTAATCAAAATGTTTAAAAAAACGAGCAAAAATTTAACACCACAGAATTCTTAGATACATTTAACGCTTGTTAAACTTTATTAACAAATTCACCAATTTTTTAATACCCTAATTTTAATAAGGCATTCAATGTGACTACAGATTTTTGTGTTCATTTTAATTTAATTATGTATTAATTAAAAAAAATAAAGCTTGATAATGGAAACTGATGAACAGACTCTTTACTTGACTAAATATTTGTTATTATTTTTTATGGTAGTATGAAACTCTACAACTCAGTGTGTGTATAAATTTGATAAGAAAAAGGTGTGTTAAGGAAAATTAGTCATCTGTAAGTTGAATTTAAGTATTCCAAAATTTCCTTATCAAATTATGTTTTGTTTCATTTCAGAGAAGAAATTCAGGAACGTGATGTTCATGAAAAAGTTGCTTATTGGTTAATGTCCAGTTGAAACACTCACACAAAGCTTCGCTTTGGAGACAGGTCACAGCATCGCTGGATTATCAAAACGAAGCCCAGTGCTGAAATAAATTCAAACTTCTAACTGGCCAAAAATCCAAACCACATTCTAATCTTGAGGTAAACGGCCAAATCATCGAAACCCCTGAAAATAAAGCCTTAATCTTCAAAAATCATTTACAGCAAGTTTACCCCCCCCCAAACCCAAATTTTGACCAAAAATTCTTTCTAGAGCCGTTGCCTCCTTCACCAACAAACTCCCCCCTGAGAACATCCCATTTTAAACCCCATTCACTGAGGAAGACATTCTCACTGCATCCCAAAAACGCAAAAATTCAGCCCCTGATTCCATTTTTAGACGAACCCTAAAACAACTCCCCCCTTCTCTTACTCTTTTTTTCAACTTTTTTCTCGGCAAATCCTATTTTCCCACCATTATGAAGTCCTCAAACTCCATCTTTCTCCCCAAACCTGGAAAAAACCACACAAACCCTCACAACTACAGACCAATCTCTCAGCTTAACGTCATAGTTAAACTCTTTGAACTGCTGCTCCTAGATAGAATTAGGGAATTTCTAGAAACTAACTCCATAATCCCCCCCTTTGAACATTGATTCAGACCAAACCACTCTACCCAAAACCCGATTCTAAAACTACAATCTTTCACCTCCTCCGCCCTAAATCAGAGAAAAGTCGTCTCTGCAGTATTTATGGATGTCCAAAAGGCCTTCAACAAGATTTGGCACGCTGGCCTTATTAGAAAGCTAATTGACATTCAATTCCTCATCCCAGCCATAAAACTTATTTAATTATACCTTTCCAACAAAATAATTCAAGTCAAGGTTGCAAATCCCATCCATTCACCCCACCTATTCAGGAGTTCCACAAGGATCAATCCAAGCCCCAACTCTATATACCATCTACGCCAGCAATATTCCTCCTCTGGAAAATATACAGCTCTACGCCAACAACACGGCCTTATACACCTTCGCATCGTCGACTGAAACCCTTAATCAAAAACTTCAAAGACTGCTGGACCAGTTCTTCAACTGGTGCAGCAGATGGAGAGTAGCTCTAAATCCAAACAAAACCCAAACCATCTTTAGACATCCTAACCTCAGTCGACGAGAAAATCTCTCTTTTGACTATATCAACCTGTCACTATGGGGGGAACAGCTCGTCCCTCAGGATCAGGTGACCTACCTGGGTGTTCGATTTACTTGAACACTCAGTAGGGGTGGCGATGTTGAACTTACACTCAACAAAATCAGAAGACGAGTGTCCCTCCTAGGTGCTCTGGGTGGTAGAATCGGAAGAAGCGACACCAAAACCCGTGCCGTGCCATAGAGAGAGCGATCTTACGTAAAGTGAAAAACCTTCACTACTCTACCCAAGCCATTTTTTCCACAACAACACAAATATACTGCCTCTCCCTTCTCGTTTTCAGACTCTTCAACACCGATATGTCGTCAGGACTCTGCAGGGAAATAACACCGTAGCCCAGAGGACCCTCCATACACACTGGAATGGAGGACTCCAAAGAAGATACAGAGTCCCAAAAAAGAAGATCCCCCTTCCCAACCTACTACTCCTTCAATCCGTAGACATGGACCTTCCTGGAGATCTGGAAACCCTGCTTGACGAAACCCCCTTTTCCTACCGCTAGATGGTGCCCACCACTCCACCACTGGATACAAAAAATGGGCCCTTGGCGAAGGTTACTGTGGGTCCCTTCGTCCTTGCCAAATGGAAGGACTCCACGACGGAGAAGACACGCAACAGCGTCAATTTTCCAAACCCACATTGCACCACCTGGGTTACACTACCACACAACACCTACACTCACATCAAAGAAGGAAGACTGTTTAGGTACGTTCAAGCGCCATGGATGAAGACAAGAATTAAGAGCATTCCAAACTGCTGCACATGGGAAATGCAAATGGAAAAGTTTGTGAGAGCGGGGCCGACGACAGATACTAACACCATCCAAACACTCCCATCCATTCCCTGAAAAGGACATAAGTCCTACAGCAGGGTCCTCCTACCTACCAAATTCCTATAAAATTACCATCTTTTACCTACCAAACTCTTTAACCTTAATCAGTTGAAACAAAGTTAATATAGAAAAAATGGTGTTGCGAGTATTATACGTTCTACATAAGTTTGGTGACTTATTATGAGAACATAAGTATATATGCTATAATTTAAAATTTTTCCTTTTTAATTTAATTTAAACTTTTTGTATGATATTTTAATAAGGGTAAATAACTTTTATATATGATTCCAAATATATATTTTATATTTCCCGTGCAACTCTTACCTTCAGAAAAATTAATTATTGAAATTTAACTCTTAATTTTATTATAAACAGAATTTTAATTTAATTTTAATACCTTATTTGTAACGCCAATGGTCAGAACAGACGCGTGGTCGCGTGGATTATCGATTTTTTACTGAACTTATCCTTAAAAATTTCTAAATTAATATTTTGTGACTGTGAATGTGCAAAGTAATTGTTTTAATCAAATTTTAAAGTCAAAATAATAAATTCTAAATGTTCTTAAATCTAGTGATGTGCAAAATACTTTTTTAAATGAAAGTGAAAATGAATTTAGTTTATACAACAAGAAATTAAACACACAATTATTTATTTTAATACTAAAATACCGTATAACTGCTGCTAATTCAATTCTCCAAGCCTTCTACCATATAAGAACTGCTCAAACCATATAAATAAAGAATGTTCTTTAATTCTTGTAAAAGACTGCTATAGTTAAAACTGGTAAGTACTTATTTCAATACTTCTCTTCTCAACCTGATGATTTAATCTTCTTAGCAATGATAAATATTCTTTCTAGTCCAATATCTCTTCTCGTCGACTTTTTCAATCTTTTAAAATAACCTTAAATAATCTTTCTTCTTACCAAACTCGTACAAACTCCTTCTATTCAACTTTAGTACCAATATTATATTATTCAAATCTCTTTTAACTTATTATTTTATCAAAAAACTCAATTTTAATACTGCATAACATTTATTAAAACCATTCTTTTCAAAAGATCAAGGGAAAGAGAAACAATCTCCAAAATCAACAAACTAACAAAAGCCTATCACTAACAATCTATATCCTATTTAAATTTTTTCAAAACAAACTTGATTCTATTCAAATAAAACAAATCAGCCCTACTAGATTACTTATCTTAATTCCTTTAACAATTTCTATCATCATACATACTAGATTTATAACATTATTTTGCAAATTTGTATTGTAACCTTACATACTAGACTTCTAACAAAAATTATAAATTTTATTTTCTATTATGTTTTAATATAAATTTAATTTTTTTTAGAATTTCTCATTTTCTTATTAATTTTATAAATGACAAATATAAATATTATGAAAATAATAAATATGGAAATTATGGAAGTGAAAATTAATACACAATCTATTAAAAGTAAGTATTCCATTATTTATTCGATTAATTAAATTATTTTAAACCAACGCATGTATTTTAATATTTAAGTTTTTATTCATCTTTCTTATTGTATTTTTCCTTTTTTTTAGGAATGAAGAGAATAATTTTTAATATACTGAAAAATGAAACTAAATTATGCAAATATCAAAGCTTTGAACTCTATCCTGGGATCAAGAATATTCTTTTTAATCATTTTATATTTAATTTTACATATTATATATTGAGATGATATATGTTACTATGCTATTTCAAATAAGTAAATATAAAGAAAATTATAAAAATCGAGAAAAGGAAATTATATTCTCATTCCAAGGCAGAGTGCAAATGTAGTTGATTTGGGATAATTTATAATCGTCGTCTTCTTCTCAATACCTAAAAAGAAAAAATAAAACAAAATAAGAAATTAAAATACACAAGTACATATAAAAAAATATTCAAAGAATAAAAATAATATAATTTATCAATAACATATAAAATTCTAATAATCATGTATCAAATAGATAAGGAGAATAACTATTGAAAAAGTGTATAAATTTTATGATACCTTAGTAATTAAAACCGATTTTAAATAAATTAAGACAAAATGAAATAAGAAAACCAAATGTTAAGACATCAATGTAAAGTTTTATATAAATCTCAGTATAAAATATTAGAACTCATAGAAGAAAATAAAAAAAAAGGTGTGTACTTACTTTTAGAATAGACAATGTTTGTTCTCAAGGCATATTATGATTTATTATTAGTATAATTTTCAAATGAAAAATTCTGAAAATAGAAAGATATTAGATTATATTGTAGATAAGATATTATAAAATTAACAATTTATTTAAAGTACAGCAGATTTTAAAAGAATGATTATTGTATTAAATGTAAATAATTAGTTAAGTATTAGATTTTTAGTAATTTGATTTGATAAAGAATTTGTAGGAGAAAGATATTATGAAATTAACAACTCATTAAAAGTTTAGTAAATTGTAAAAAGAATTTCTATTGTATTTAAATGTAAATAAGGAATTAGGTATTAGATTTTTAGTAATTTTATTTGATTAATCATTTAGTAGGCGAATATCGCATGATAATGTATAGTGTAAGATTGTTTGGGGATTCAGTTGTTAAATTGTTGATTCTCTGAATCTCTCTCTTGTTTTGGGGCTTTTGAAGTGATAGCATGTAATAAATTTTGCTCCGTTAAAATTTCGATTTTTTTATTTAAATACTTATAAAAGAAAGTATAAAAGTAGTAAAAAGTGTTAACAAAGCCACAAGACAACTCCTGATAACCACTGGTAAGAATTAAAGTTCATATAAATGGAGAAATAAATGTTAGGAATGGTGTCCGGAGCAGATTAGTTATATGAATGCTTCCTGAGTAATAAAACTAAAATAAAACTGGTTTCTGATAAGAAAGAAAGTAATAATTTACTCACCATTTGATGCAAGATCAAGTTAAATCCGGAGGAAAAGCAAATTTAGTCGTCTACATCTATAAAGTGTCCGTATATCATTGATGTTCGTGGGAAATGGTTGGATTCCAATAGGAAATGATAGCCTGCGCCTTCAGCTGTCCAGAGGGAATACCTAACTTCAAAACACGGTATCTATTTCCAAGTATTTTTTAAAAAAAATAAAGAACATTTCTGTGTTTCATTCTTCTGTAGATGATGAACATTTGATATCACTTGTACACTGTTTCACTATTTATATAAGTTGTTTTTACATTTTCTGATAAGTTTAATTTGCTTTCCTGATTACAAAATTCAGAATTTTTCATAACCCTTGATTTAACGATGTCTGAAATTTGAAGGTAATGTGTTTATGCGCACAAACAATAAGAAAAAGTGAGGTTAAGGTCAAATCGGAATTGTAGTACAAAATTGCAATTTGGTATATGATTGTTGAATTTTATTATATTTTTTTTGAAATTTTCAATATTAGTTAAATTTGAATCTATTTATTAGTTGAGATTTTTTGAACTCGCACCTTGAGAAAGAGAATAGCTAAGAACTTATGTTAAAGTAACAATCATTAAAATAAAAGAAATTAAGTGGAAATATACCTTATTCACATCTATATTAAAATAAATATTTTCAAGGTATTTTCATATATGTTATAATATATATGCATTTTCGCTTATATACAGGGTGTCCCAGAATTAACTACGGAAACTTCGTATACGTATTCCTTGATGACAAATAAGTAGGGTCTTACCTATAAAAAAAATTTTTTTAGAGACTCCTGTCAGAGTTATATCCCTTTAAAGAGGGGTGGTAAAATACGGTTTTAATTTAATATCTTCTGATTGGTCCAAGATAAAAAATTAAAAATTTGGGTGAACATCATTTTTATAAAGACGCATTTCTCCTGCCACTTTTCACCTGCCCTACCCCATTCTAAGGGTGCAAATCAAGGAACCCCTCTTAATATTTTTTTGTAACTTTCTTAGCAATTAATATTGGCAATAACAAAAAATATTTTAGGAAGTTTTGATTATTTAGAAATTTTTTTGTTCTTTGTCGTTTTTTGCGAAATCGTTTCGGTTTGGAGTAAAAAAATAAAAAGTAGGACCATGTCAATTGAGTATCGTGTATCGCGATCAAGGAGCGCACATTTGCAAGGTAGGTTATAACTCTGACAGGAGTCTCTAAAAAAATTTTTTTTATAGGAAAGACCCTACTTATTTGTCATCAAGGAATACGTATACGAAGTTTCCGTAGTTAATTCTGGGACACCCTGTATATGTTATAATATATATCATAGAATCATATTTCATCTCAATATATTGAGATGATATAAGATTTTATGCTATAAATAATACAATAAATTAAATGATATAAAAATGAGATTGACCCGACATTTAATCACGCGACACTTAATCCACGACAGATAATCACGCGACAGATAATCACACGACACTTCATCACACGACAGATAATCACACTGCGACAGATAATCACGCGACAGATAATCATACGACATTTAATCACGTTTTTCACATAATTTTAAATAAATACGTAGCTAAGGATATTTTCTAACTAAAAAAAAATTAAACAATATTAGAATGTAATAAAAATGAAATATATGTAAATTAATTATTGTTTTAAAAATCATAAATACTTAACGGACACCTCCATTTAACGAACAGTTGTAAAATCCCGGTACTTTCTCTTACTATATTTTGTATATCATTATGCAGGTAAAAATACCTCTTAATGACGGACATTCCTTATAATTCGATAATAGGTTAAATCATTATTCCTTAAATATTCGGAGAATTTCTGAAAGAGATGTCATAAAATGTTGGTAAAATATATAATTCTTTAACTTTTATTTCGCTCATTAGCCGCCACCCGCTGGTTGTTAATCTCCAGAAAGGTACTTCTGCCCAATAGTAATTTGTAAAGCCGATTATTTATGTAAAAACCAAATTATTTTATTACATATATATGAAAATGGGGATTGGGTAAAATATAAGTTCCAGCGGGTGTAAATCCATTTGTTATCTTGACTTTTAGAGACGAACATCACTTCATCGAAAGAATTTTTTTGTACTGCATCTATTAAAGCTTTAGTGTACGTTATGGATGTACAAAAAAGTGTTAAATTCGGTGTTTCTAGCAAAGGACGCAAAACTGTGCTATATAAAAGTTATGAATTTATTCGAGTGCGTGAAAATAAAAATGGTGAAGTATATTGGCGCTGCACCAAATTTCAAAGTTATAAATGCAAAGCTCTTTTAAAAACCTTTGGAGATCGAATGGTCAGCGACGCAGTAAGTGCTGAAAATCATACTCACGAGGGCAATATATCGAAGTCGCTGGCTCGCATTGCACTATCCCAGATGAAGGAAAAAATGAACGAAATCGCTGCAACACCATCAGCAGTTATAGGGGTAATTTCTCGTGATCTGCAGGATAACGTATTACGTGCGCGTCCAAAACGAAAAACAATGGCAAGATCTTTACAGCGTCACAGAAATAATGCATTGCAAAATGACGGAAATGACATTTTACCCGCTGCTCCATCCGATTTAAATTTTGATATTCCTGAAAGATTTCAAAATATTATTCTTTTTGACAGTGGAGCAATTGGCAATCGGCTACTTATCTGTGGAAGTCGAGAGATGCTTGACGGATATGCGCGAGCAAAATTATGGCTGGCAGATGGGACGTTTAAAGTCGTGCCGTCCATTTTTTTTCAGTTGTACACTATACACTTTGAACTTTCTCCTGGAATAACACCAGTTGCAGTGTATTGTTTAGTGCAAAATAAAACACGTCAAACATACGACACTATTTTATATCAAATAAAAATGCTTATTCCGGAGGCCAATCCAGAACGAATTTTAATTGATTTTGAAATATCAGCAATGCAGGCGTTTCAACACGCATATCCAAACGCAAGAATTGCTGGTTGCTATTTCCATTTAAGCCAAAGCGTTTTACGAAAAATGACAGAAATCGGCATGAAAAACGAATACGAAAATAACAACGACGTTCGTATTGCAGTTCAGTGTATACCTGCCCTAGCACTGGTTCCAGAAGAAGATGTGGTAGATGCTTTTCTGTTACTTTGTGAAGATATAGATCAACTACATCCAAGAATGCCAGAACTCTTGTCATATTTTGAACATACATACATCCGTGGAAGACGAAGAGCAGGACGTGAAGCTCGTTACGGTCCATGTTTATTTTCAATAAATACGTGGAATCACCATCAAAGTGCAGCTGATGGAATTGCACGGACTACAAATGCGGTAGAAGGTTGGCATTATAGCCTTCAATCTATGTTTCAATGCCATCACCCTACGCTCTGGATTTTCATGAATGGAATACATCAGGATATTCAAAAACAAAAACTAGATTTTTTACAAGGAATTGCAGGAGCAGAAATAGTACCGAAAAAGAAATATCGCGTTTTAAAAGAAAGAATATCACGCGCCGTTAACTTATATTTGGCAGCAGACGTGCTTCAATTTTTTGGAAGCAATGGCGCATTTATCCCATGAATAAAAGAAATGTACATTTTTTCACTATTTTTATATGTGTTATATTTTTAAATAAATCTTTTTTATATATACTTTCTGCGTTTTAATAATACATAAGAAACATAAAATGCCTGTACACTAAAATCATTAATTAAAAACAAATACAGATAAATTTTGTAAAATACATAGAAGGTAAGTATAAACTTTTATTCTATATGCGTTCAAAAATATATGAAATAAATTCATTTAATTTTTTTATTATGTGCCCAATACAAAATATGAATTTCAAAATTTGAGTTTGTTTTTTTATTTTTTGGCTACTGATCCTACCAGGTTCCATTGGCTCAACTTTGTATTTATTTAAAATTATGTGAAAAACGTGATTAAATGTCGTATGATTATCTGTCGCGTGATTATCTGTCGCAGTGTGATTATCTGTCGTGTGATGAAGTGTCGTGTGATTATCTGTCGCGTGATTATCTGTCGCGGATTAAGTGTCGCGTGATTAAATGTCGGGTCACCTATCATTCATAGGAATTTTATAACTGGTATGTGCGTGACTTTCCTTAATTAACGAACTATCAATTTCTATCTATGAGTTAAATTTTAAAAATAATTATTTTTATATATTGAAAATAATAATAGTTTCATTTTTGTCATTTTGAACAAAAGAGTTTTTGATTTTACTTTAATAATTAAGAATGGGTTTTGATTTAAATGTATTCAAAAAGTATTTTGCGCCCTTTTTATTTAATTTATCTTCTTTTTTTTGATAAAAGTACTTTTGTTAAAATAATTTAACATAATAATTGTAATTAATTGAATCCTTTGTTTATTTTTTAAATTTATTCGAATTTTTGGTGTTTAAACCCAGTATCTTCATTTTTTATATTTGCCTTTGAGATGCTACAATCGTGTCTTAGAATAGTAAGGTACTAGTAGAATAGTTTTTTTTTTATTATTTAGTTTTATTTACTTGTTTTTTACTTGCGTTGGCGAAGCACTGGTCATAATTGTGGACAGTTATTGTGTTAAAATTAGCAGCTTTTTCTTTTTCCTTCTTTCATTTCTTACACCTATTTTTAAAGATAAACATATTTATTTGTATTAAGGGATTAATAATATGCTACTCATAAAAATAAAATAATTAGGATGAAAATAGGACACTTAAACATTAGATCTATATACACAGGCTTTCATGAATTTTCAAACATGATAATAGCTAACAATTTTGATATTTTCTTGGTCTCCGAAACATGGTTAAATAATAAAACACCTACAGATGCTTTCTTAATTCCTGGCTATAAAATAATAAGAAAGGATAGAACGACTGGTCGAGGGGGTGGCTTATTAGCTTACGTGAAAAGTAATTTTGCTTGCAGTGAAATAGTTTTTAATTTTGAAATAAATGACTCCACTGAATACCTTTTTTAAAAAATTAAGGTTTTACACAATTTTTACTGCATTGGCGCATTTTACAGACCTCCTAAGTCCAATCCTGAACAATTTATTTACAGTGTTGACACAATTATGTCACATCTATGTAGTTCTTTTAATAACGTAATTTGTTTAGGAGATTTTAATTTTAATTTTTTTAACCTACCTAACCCTGTACTCTCCTGTTTGGAGACCTATGGTCTTATGCAATTAATAAATGAGCCAACAAGAATTACAAATAACTCGAGCACTCTAATTGATCCTATTTTTGTTACCGAAAACATGACAATAAGGTCTTCTGGTACGATAAATGCTGATCTCGTCTCTGATCATAGGATGACATTCTGTGACCTAATAACTAAAAAAATTAAAATAAAACCAAAAATGATAACTTACAGATGTTTTGACCAGTTTGTTTATAATGATTTCATTAAAGATCTTTTAAGTATCGACTGGAACGTTTTAATAAGAATTCATGATATCGATGAAAAACTTACGACTTTTAATAATATGATTATATCTTTATTTGATCTACACGCTCCCAAAAAGTCCAAAAAAATAAGTAAACCCAATGCTGAGTGGTTAACACCAAACCTTAAACTGCTTATTAAAGATAAAAACAAAGCTCTTCAAAAATATAAGTGCTCAAAATCTCAAAATGACTGGGACAACTACAAAATCTTAAGAAATTTGACAGTAACAGTTGCTAGACGCAAAAAACGTGAATACTTAAAAAGAATTTCTTCCAATAATAACCCTCGTAAAACTTGGTCAGCTCTGAATAATCTGAACGTCCATAACACATCTGGATACCGAAAAGAGTTGCCGCCGCATCTGTCTAACCCGAATAATATTAGTAAGTACTTCTCACGATTTTTTCAAAACATTAGTGACACCTGTGACGAAAAAATTAAATACTATAAGGACAACTTACGAAATTCCTCAAAATTTTATTTTAAAATGACCGATGTAAACGAGGTTCACAAAACTTTACATTCAATAAAAAAGGACTCCACTGGTAAAGACGAAATCTCCTTAAAGATGTTACGCCTCTGTAGCCCCCACATCGATCAATACTTAGTGCATATAATAAATTGTTGTTTTGAACAAAACTATTTTCCTTTAATTTGGAAAAAAGCGATTGGAGTGCCTTTGGCAAAAAATAATGACCCTCAAGAACTTTCTGATTTAAGAATTATAAGTATTTTACCAGGAGCATCAAAGATCTTTGAAAAAATTATATATAGACAAATATTTGATTATGTTACAACGCAAAATATTATTTCAGAAATACAGTGCGGCTTTAGAACTGGATTTAGTACTTCTACAGCTCTAGCTAAGGTCACTAATGATATATTTAACAGTACTGATAAAGGAAAAGCAACTATACTTGTTTTATTGGATTATTCGAAGGCGTTTGATACTATTAATCACAGATTATTATGTGCTAAACTCAAATATTTTGGTTTTGACTCAGATTCTTTAAATTTAATAACATCTTATTTGTCCTTCAGAAGTCAATCAATAAAATATAATGATCTTACATCAACTGAAGAGAACATCTTATCTGGAGTACCCCAAGGGTCTATCTTGGGACCATTGTTATTTATAATTTATACCTCCGATATATTAAAATCTCTAAAAAAATGTAAAATAGTAGCCTACGCTGATGATACCCAAATTTACTTTTCCTTGATCCATGTGACTTTAAAAATGCTAACGATATTATTAACGAGGAGTTAAACTTAATTAGTGAGTTATCTAAAAAACATAATTTAATATTAAATTCTAAAAAATCAAATTGCATTTTGTTTGTTCCTAGTCAAAAATTAAATAACTTAAAAGATAACATTACTATTTCAATAAATCAAACCATTCTACCATTTGTTGATTCAGCGAAAAATTTGGGTTTAATAATAGACTCAAAACTTCGCTTTCAAGATCATGTAAATAAACTACGCAAAAAAGCGTTTTTTAAACTTAAAAATTTATATTGTAACAAACACATACTTAATTTTCGTTTAAGAAAAACTCTTACCGAATCGTTGGTACTATCGCAATTTAATTATTGTAACTTTATCTACTTTCCTTGTTTAGATTTAATTAGTAAAATACAAGTAATACAAAATGCCTGTTGTCGTCTAATTTTTGACATAAGAAAACGTGACCATATATCGCACAAAGTAAAGGAATTAAATTGGCTCAAAATGGAAAATCGATGGAAGTTACATCTTGGTAACTTTCTGTTTAAAACACTAAAAAACCACAATGCTCACAGTCCTTTTACCAATTTATTCAAAACGCGAGAACAAGAACACTCCGTAAATGTTAGATTTAAAAACAAATTTACCTTACCCAAATTTCGAACCACAAAATTCAAACATTCATTTATTTACAATTCTGTACAACTTCTTAATTCAATTGAATATAATTATCTTGATTTAAGTCCTAGACAATTTAAAAATAAATTAAAAGATTTTTTATTTTCCAAACAATGTTAGGCTGTGTGTATGTAGATCTTTTATTTTATTTATTCTAATATCAAACATCCTTTATGATAAATAAAAACATAGTAAGGTAGATGTACCGTTTGTGGCCACTGTACCATTTGTGGCCGTTTTGACATTGATAAGTAAATATTAAATATTTAATTTTTCCGGTTGTACCTGTAGTACATTTATAAGATTTTTTTAATGTGTTGGCAACATTGTGAACTCTCTTCCCTAAACGTCAAAATTATAGTGTCAGAAATAATTAAAAACATATTCTGATGTGTAATGTTTCTGATGATTTTTAACTTTTTCTAATAAGAATCTGCAGAACGAACCTGGTAAGTTAATTTATCAGATTAATTGTAAATGTTAATATTATTTTAATAATTATATTGTATACAGCTAAAATAGCTCAAAGTTCTATAAAAAATCATTATTTCCTAATTTTAACCTAATATATGGGTAAACTATCCCATAACCATAACTGGTACATCAAAAACATTCAAGTGCTAATTTTGGTCATACCATGACCACAAGTGGTGCATATGTTTTTCAGTTTTGGCCATCATATCTATTTGCGTAGTATGATAGGTTACTAAAGTATATTATAAAATTATAAATAATAAAATAATTAATAAATGATTTCAGTCAACAAACGAATAACTAATTCTTTTTATTTAATCTATTTTGTAGATTAAAATGCCATCAAAAGTAAAAAAAACCGTGAAAAAAAATTCCAAATCTTCTCAAGCGACAGCTAGAAAATCTAAAAGGACTTTTTTTATGTATTTAGAATCTGATTTAAAAAAAGCCTTGGAGTTATCTAGAAACGGGACTCCGATTGCTTCGGCTGCTAAACAATATAACTTTCCGAGAACAACATTGCGTAATAAACTGAACGGAAAAGCACCTGAATCTTCAGGTCGTGTTGGTCCGGAATCTGTACTTGGTCGTCATATCGAAGACAAATTGGAGAAGTGGTTACTAGGGACTAGTCGAATGGGTTTTCCAATTAACAAGAATTTTTTAATGGACTCTGTAAAGCAATTGGTGGAAGCAGAAGGGATAAATAATCCGTTTAAAAATAATTTTCCTGGAAGAAAGTGGTTTGAAGGTTTCCTCAGGCGTCATCCACGCGTTGGACAAAAAAGAGCTGAACACCTTTGCAAAGCTCGGTCAATCGTCACTGAAAATAGTATACGTTCTTGGTTTTCTTATGTGGCAGAAGAGCTTGGTGAAAACATTAAGATTCTTAAAGATCCAAGAAAAGTATTTAATATGGATGAAACAGCAATACATCTTGCACCAAAGGGTGGTCTTGTTTTGGCCGAGAGAGGAAAGGCTGTCTATAATGTAGCTGGTAATGAGAAAGAAAACGTAACGACATTGTTTAATGTGAATGCTGCGGGGGAATTTGCACCACCATTAACTATTTTTAAACATGAACGTTTACCCAAAATTTGTATCGATTCTGCTCCGAAAGATTGGGGAATAGGGAAATCGAAAAATGGTTGGATGACTAGTGAATCATTTTATGAATACTTTACAAATATTTTTTATCCATTCCTTGAAAAAAGTGAAATTGAACTCCCAGTGATTGTATTCTTAGATGGTCATGTCTCTCACATGTCGATCCATCTAAGTAAGTTCTGTAAGGAAAACACATCATTCTGTGCTGTTTCTTACCCCACTCGACACATATTCTACAGCCACTCGATGTATCTTTTTTTTCCCATTGAAACAAAGATGGAAGAATTTAATTCGTAATTGGAGAATAGAAAACAACGGTGCTGAGGTCCAAAAACATAATGTTCCAGCCTTCTTGTCAAAGCTCATCAATGAGGAGAACTTTGCGAATGTTATTCAGACCGGATTCAAAGCTTGCGGAATATTTCCATTTAACGCCGACGCAGTTGATTATAGTAAATGCGTTGAAATAAGAGAATATCAAAACGATAAAAATATTTCTAAAAAACTTGATTCACCAAAATCAGTTTTATCTCATAGACAGTTCGTTGAAAGCCAGATTGATGCAGATGTTCTACAAAAATTTAAGATTGCAAGAGACACAGGCATTGGATGGGAGGCTGAAGACAAATACGAGCTTTTGTATGATCTTTGGGTTAAGACTGTAGAAAGTGATAAAAATGTAGAGAATTCACTGCAATCTTCATCGTGTTTTCCTCTAACATCTAATGATCGTTCTCCATCGATTTCATTCGATAACCATGTTATTGAATTTCCATTTCCCGAGTTTTCTGAGCCTAATGTTTATGAAAGTAAGTATGATTAAACAAAACAACAGAAATTTTTTATATTGATTGGTTTGCAGATTTGTTTCCATGGATGAATATTTAATTTTAAAATAATAAATAATTTTTTAATCTTATTTTATTTTTTACTTTTTTCTAGTTGAAGAACAATTAAAATCCTTCAACTCTCCAAGTCCTAATCCAAACTCTGATATTGGAGTACCTCTTTCACCTGAATCTTCTATCCCATTAGGTATTAATAAAAATCCAAACACTGTTGAATCCATTCTTTCATCCAGTTTCAAAGATATCCAATTATCACCTGATATTATTGAAGTAATAGAACCTGATGCAGTTTCTAGTGTCAGCACGGAAAATGTATCAAATTCTAATACTATAACGATGCGTCGAAAATCTTTAGATGCTATCATAGATCAAATAGTTATGTGGCCTAAAAAACAGCCAACAAAGCGAAAACGTGCTGTTGAACACTTGCCCTCAGTAATAACAGGTGATAAATGGATAGAAATTATGGAGGCTAAAGACAAAGAAAAAAATGATAAAGAAGAAGAAAAAAAACTTAAAAAAATCAACAGAGAAGAGAAACGTAAGAAAATGAATAAGATAAAACAAGAAAAAATAGAGGAAAAAGCTAAAAAAAAATTAGCCAAAGCGAAATTATCTGTCAAAAAGTCTATAAAACCACGAAAAAATTCTAAAAAGTAACTTAATATTCTATGTGTATTAATTTGATTGTATTTTTTTTAATATGTTCAAAATAAATCGATATATTGGTTATGAATTGAATAAATATTTTTAATATTTCATTCACCAAAAAATATTAATCACTATGACCAAAAGTGGTACAACTGATGGCCAAAAGTAGTACTTCTGTGGCCACTACTGGTGAAACAGCAGGTATGATTAAATATTCTAATTTTTTCATATTACAGTAAATTTTAAAATTTTTCGCGTTTTATTATTTAACAACTAATGCATTAAAGATTTCATTAAATCCTATTCCCCTTCTAAATACTTTATTTAAGTTTCTTACATTTTTAATAAAAATGTGAAATTTCTTAAAGTGGCCACAAACGGTACATCTACCCTAAGTGTTGACAGAGTGGTACAGCCTTAAAATTATTGTTCTTATCTTCTTTGCCTTTTTTTCAACTTTAATATTGTTTTAATTTTATTAAGCATCTTTCTTTAAAATAAGTTCTTACAGAGGTTAAGTAGAATAGCATTTCTTGCTAGACTTCGCCTTTGTAGAATGACTTTTTGTATTCTTGAATATAAAATGTAAATTCTTTTTTCTATTATTTCCAATAAAGGCCTTATTTATTTATTTATTTATTTATTTATTTATTTATTTATTTATTTATTTATTTATTTATTTATTTATTTATTTATTTATTTATTTATTTATTTATTTATTTATTTATTTATTTATTTATTTATTTATTTATTTATTTATTTATTTATTTATTTATTTATTTATTTATTTATTTATTTATTTATATTATAAGAGATTCTATTTTATTTTAATAAAAATTAAACACATTTCTTTGTTCTATATTTTCATTTTATAAACTGTCCATTTGATGTACTTGCTTGTAAATAATTATTCATGTTCAATAAACATATAACAAAAAAAAAATAATTAATGTATCTCATATCATCTCCTGAAAATATCTTTTATTAAAATCATTCAGACTGTTTATTCAAACCAATTTTTATTCTAGTGTTATATAATTTAAATGAATTGTTTTAATGTTTGTTTTATAAACATCACCCTATCCTTTAAAAAAAACCTATGTACACCTAAAAACTACTATTTACAACATAACCTTTATTTACAAAATTGTTTTAAATATCATCTACCTTTTTATATCCTTTTTTATTAAATTTTCCTATACCTAAAACCTATTATAGATTTAAATTTCTTCCCCCTTTCTTGATATTTTCCTATATACCTAACTATTACAAATTTAAATTTCTTCCCTCTTTCTTTATATTTACAAATGTAACATTTTTCCCTGTCGTTAACTGTTTCGTGGTGCATTATTATTTAAATTTCTTCTACTTGTTTTGCTTTATATTCATTTACAAATTTCTTAATAATCTTCTCCCTTTCCTCATCTATTTTATTTGTGTCTTTCTTTGTGCTCTTCAAATCACCTTGTTTTATATTATTAATTTCTCTTCTAAATATCTTAGTATTTTCTTTTATTTCCTCCACTCTTTTATTATTCTGATCCACTTTTTCATTCTTTTCTTCAAATTTCTTTTCAATTGTGTCATTCATATTCATAATATTTTTATCCATGGTCATTATAATACTTTTATTCATTTCGTCAAACTTCTTATCCAAGTCTTTCTTTTTATCCAGTTTTTCATTATTCTCTTCAAGTTTTTCTTCAAATTCCTTATTTATAATTTTTTTAATACCTTCTGTCATTTCATCCAATCTTTCGTTAGTCCTCTGGTTTATTATTCATATCTTCTTTTACTTCATCTAATCCTTCATTATTTTCTTCTAGTTTGTTATTCACATCTTCCTTGATCTTCAAATTATCTTCTTTAATACAACTAATTTCTTTTTTAAATATATCATTATCTTCTTTAATTTTATCCAACTTTTTATTATTTTCTTCAAATTTCTTATCCATATTTTTGTTTATATCTTCATTCATATTCATGATTAAACTTTGTATCATCCTGAACATATCAGCTGAGCTCTCTTCTCTTGGTTGTGCTTGTAACACCTGTTCTTCTTGTTCATTTTCACCAGTAGTTGCCTCTGTCTCTATTTCAACCATAGTTCGATCCTGCTCTCCCCCTATCTCCATTAAATTATCTCCTTCTTCTGTCTCTGCTTCTTCCTGTGTCTGTCCTGTTTGAATCAGCTCTTCCACTCGATAATCTCCTGCTCCTAACACTCTCTCTTCATGTACTTGTACCGCTACACTTTTAACCTCAATCTCTCCTCCATCACTACTCTCACTATCCTCTCCTACTACCTTACCATCTCTCAATCATATTTTTCTATCCATACTTACAATTTAAATTCCCAGAGATAAATATAAATAATATTCAAAACAAATTTTTCTTGTTACATACAAATACCTTTATCAAATAAAAATTTACCAAGCGAATACCTTTTAATTATTTTTCATTCTGATTAATCAGAATCAAACAAATAAATCACACAAAAAAAAATTAACAAACAAAGTTTTCTTGACTTGTGTTTTTATTATCAGAAAAATTCTCAAGTTTTTATTATTTAAATAGGCTCTAGTTTTTATTATTTAGAGCCCCACGTTGGGCGCCAAAATTTATAACATATGTAACTTGCTCTGTACTATTCTATAAGTTACTATGCTATAAAATAAACCTTACCTTGAATTTATTTTAAATTTAAATATAAATAGTAAGAATGGTAAGTTTCAAAATAATTTCTTTAATTTCAAATATCATAATTTTTAAAATATGCTCCTGGCTATCCTCCTTCTCATGGTCAGAGTTCAAAAAGATAATGATAAATGTTTTTAAATCCAACTAATATTGACAATTTTAACAAACGAGTATAAAATTTTGCACTCATATACCAAATTATGTTTTATGCCAGTGAATCGATATTGAATTCCTAACCTTACTTATTCAACACAATGTTGTAACCTACTACACAAAGTTTTCTTAACCAAATGCAATAATTAAATGAAATGAAATGTTCTGAATCTTGTTAATCATAAACCAAAATTAATCTTATCAAATAGTGAAAAATAACTTAATTAAACAGTGAAACAGTGCTCAGTAAAAATAAATGTTCATTAAACATATAAAAATCAAACACAGAAAAGTTCTTTATTGTTAAAATGAAAATTGATACCGTTTTATGGAGATCTTGTTTTCCCTCTGGACAGCAATGATTTATGATCCCCTTCTCAATAAGACACGGCCTTGTCTCTGGACCGCAATGATTTCAGGCCACTTTGGAAAGTTTGACAAATAAAATTTCTTCCAATTAGTAATCAATCTGCTATTACATCCGCTGGTAAGTATGATAATTATTTTCTTTCTTGTTAGAAACTGTTTTAACTTTCTTAAATTTAATCAGGATACAGTTATACCAATGAACTGCTCAGCATACGATTTCAAAGATTTATATCTTCATAAATAATATATTTTCTTCTTACCAATTGCCATCAGAAGCTTCCTTGTAGTTTTTATAATACTTTTTACTGATTTTACACTTTCTTTGATGAATATTTAAAAAAAAACTTTAAATTTTAACGGAGCAACTTTATTACATCTTACTCCTTGAACAGCCCAAAAACAAGAGAGAGATTCAGAAATCAACAATTAAACAACTGAATCCTTCAACAAACTAACACTATACATTCTTATTACCTATTCGCCTACTAATTATTTTCAAATATAATTACAAAAAATCTAATTCTAAATTCATTATTTACATTTAATGCAATAATCATTCCTTTTTTTTTTTTAATTTTCTATACTTTTGATAAATTGTTAATTTTATCATATCTTATCTATACTATAAACTAATATTTTTCTATTTTCAGAACTTTTCATTTGGAAATTAAACTATTAACAAATTATAATATGGCTTGAAAACAAAATTTGTATGTTTTGAAAGTAAGTAAAAATTTTAATATTTCTTTTATGATTTCTAATATTTTTGACATTTAATTTTCTTATTTTATTCTATCTTAATTTATTTAAAATTATTGTTAATTACCAAAGTATCGTAAAACTTATAAACTTTTAAATATTTAATTTTACTATCTATCCAATACATAATTATTAGAATTTTATATATTATAGACTAAACTATATTGAATTTTTAAAATAAAAATCTTTTAGATGTACTCATATGTTCTAATTTCTCATTTTGTTTTATTTTTCTTTTTCAGGAATTGTGAAGAAGATTATGATAAATTATACCAATTTTAATGCCTTTGTACTCTGCCTTGAGCTAAGAATATTTTCCTTTCTTTATTTCCATTAATATTTTCTTTATATATACTTATTTAATATAGCATACTAACTCATATCATCTATATATATATTTTAGTTTATGTTATCTTGGGTATAGGTTTGTGTAAATAAACAAAACTTCTATTTTTTGTAACTTGACGTTTCGTCCATTATACTGGACTTTACAAACATAGTTTATAGTTATTCTGGGTTTAAAAAAAAACAACAGAGACCCAAATGAGGTAGATAGTTATAGACCCATTGGCCTTAGTTCTTGTGTAGGAAAAATCCTAGAAAATATAATTAAAAACAGGCTAGAATGGCATGTGGAAAAAAACAAACTATTCAATCAATATCAAGTGGGTTTCAGAAAAGGTATGGGAGTGCAGGAGAGCCTTATAACTTTAACAGCATACACACAGCTGGCATTCTCTAAAAATGAACACGTAGCTGGAGTATTTCTAGACTTAAAAGCAGCTTATGACAAAGTTAACATTTATTTATTATACAAAAAATTAAGACTCATAAACTTTCCACAAGACTTAAACAATCTCATATTTCAATTTCTAAACAACAGAAATATTTATGTTAAAGACAACGCGGGAACACTTCTTGGCCCAAAAAAGGCTACACAGGGACTAATACAGGGATCACCACTGAGCCCAATTCTTTTTAACATTTACATAAAATCGATTTACAATATCATTCCAAACAATTGTATATTCTTATCATATGCAGATGACATGATTCTCTTTACAAAAGGAAATGACAAAAAAGAAACAGCCAAGAGACTTAATATTGTTCTAAACGATTTACATGAATGGATTACTCAACATAATTTTAAACTATCCATCAAAAAATGTGAAATAATGTGGTTTAACCAGGGAAGACCTCTAAACAACTTCCCAGATATCAAGATAGCAGATTCCATAATTCCTGTAACTTACAGCAAAAAATACTTGGGAGTCATCTTTTCACACAACCTAAATTGGTCACAGCACATAGAATATTTAATAGGAAAAACACAAATAGGACTCAACATAATGAAATCAATCACGAGAGTGTGGTGGAGATCAGATCTTCAAACACTCACTATAAATTATAATGGTTTAATAAATCCCATCTTGACTATGGTACAATACTTATCAAAAATTCCTCCAAGGCCAATTTACATAAATTAGACAAAAGATTAATTCAAGGTGCAATGAAATCGACCCCCATAATAGCTCTATAGGCAGAAAGTGCCATGACAGACCTGCATCACAGACGTAAATGGTTAGCAAGTAAAGCAATCTGCAAAATGATGAAATTTCCAAACAACCCAATTTTAGACATAATCAGGAAGGTGAGAGGATATTGTCGAAATTAACCGGGATACTGGAGAAACAAAGATTACCCATATATGGTGGAAGCCCTTAACATACTTGAACCATTTGAAAATAAAATACATCAGGAGAACAATATTACTGGTTTTAAAAACTCGTATCAAGCTATCGGTATGCACATTCCCATCATAAATGCAAATATTAAAAAACAATCACCAAATGCGAATGCTGAATTTAACCTTTTTATTAATAATCACTTCAAACAGTACAGCACTATTTTTACTGATGCATAAGAAAAAAGATTGACGATTTTACATACAGGGTCATTTAAAATGATTTATGGCTTAACTATGAATTATACGGTAATTTGACTTAGATAAAAGTTTTTGTACATTTAATGTACTATTTATTGATCTTTTCACATTTTCCGAAGAAGTAACAGCTTTCAAGATATGACGTCAAAGGATAATATTTTAAATGGATCACCCTATTATATTTATATTTTTTTTCGAGTTGGTATGACCTGTCTAAATTCATTAATGGTACATTTAGTGGGTCTGAGACTTATGGTTTTATAAATATCAATTAATTAAAAAAATTATTTGACACCAAATGAACCATAATAATTTGAACAACACCTACTTTAAATAAATGTGTTTTATTTAAGTTTAAATTATTATTTAAGTATTACTTACTTTTAATAGATTGTGTATAAATTTTTACTTCCATAATTTCCATATTTATTAATTTGATAATATTCATATTTGTCATTTATAAAATTAATAAGAAATTGAGAAATTCTAAAAAAAATAAATTTATATTAAAACATAATAGAAAATAAAATTTATAATTTTTGTTAGAAATCTAGTATGTAAGGTTATAATACAAATTTGCAAAATAATGTTATAAATCTAGTATGTATGATGATAGAAATTGTTAAAGAAATTAAGATAAGTAATCTAGTAGGGCTGATTTGTTTTATTTGTATAGAATCAAGTTTGTTTTGGAAAAATGTATATAGGATTTAGATGGTTAGTGATAGGCTTTTGTTAATTTGTTGATTTTGGAGATTGGCTCTCTTTCCCTTGATCTTTTAAAGAGAATGGTTGTACTAAATGTTATGCAGTATTAAAATTGAGTTTTTTGATAAAATAATAAGTTAAAAGAGATTTGAATAATATAATACTGGTACTAAAGTTAAATAGAAGGAGTTTGTACGAGTTTGGTAAAAAGAAAGATTATTTAAAGTTATTTTAAAAGATTGAAAAAGTCGACGAGAAGAGATATTGAACTAGAAAGAATATTTATCATTGCTAAGAAGATTAAATCATTAGGTTGAGAAGAGAAGTATTGAAATAAGTACTTACCAGTTTTAACTATAGCAGTTTTTCACAAGAATTAAAGAAAATTCTTCATTTATATGGTTTGAGCAGTTGATTATATGGTAGAAGACTTGGAGAGTTGAATTAGCAGCAGTTATACGGTATTTTAATATAAAAATAAATAATTGTGTGTTTAATTTCTTGTTGTATAACCTAAATTCATTTTCACTTTTATTTAAAAAAGTATTTTGCACATCACTAGATTTAAGAACATTTAGAATTTATTATTTTGACTTTAAAATTTGATTAAAACAATTACTTTTTACATTCACAGTCACAGAATTTTAATTTAGAAATTTTTAAGGTTAAGTTTAGTTAAAAATCGATAATCCACGCGAACACGCGTCTTTTCCTACCATTGGCTTTCCAAATAAGGTATTAAAATTAAATTAAAATTCTGTTTATAATAAAATTAAGACTTAAATATCAATAATTAATTTTTATAAATTTTGAACTCTGCTCTGAAGGTAAGAGTAGCACGGGCAATATAAAATATATATATCCAATGAGTAATTAGTAAAATAATTATTTAAGAAATCTCTCAGGGAATTTTTAAAATCTGGAAGGTATATAAACAAGAAAACGAAATTTAGGAGAAATCGTCAAAATGTTCCATCTATGAGACATATTTCAAATAATTGGTTTACTAAAAATCCGTGGTTCCGGTCTCATAACCGAATAAAAATATAAGACAGGACACAAAAAAAGAAATTTCGAGCTTGATGTTTTAATTGTCGATTTGACATATAATCTTTCTCTCATTAACGTCATTCATACATGTGCTTAAGGAAGCAGTTAGGGAGTCTTACAGGTGACATGAGTTGAATCAAGACGATTTAAAAGCCGACTAATTACTAATGCATCTGTGATTGAAGTGTTTAGAGGCAACACCGCGTATAGCTAAAGATTACCGGAGTCCTGCCATATGTGACATTGTTGCAATTTCTGCTTAATGTTATATTCTGGTTTGTATACTTTTCAAATTAAATGTAACTGATAAAATCGACATTTCTAGTATGCATAAAATATATAGTTCTGCGAATAAGGAATCAATATACAGTATAATCTCACTAATCCGGTACTATTAAAAACCGGAGGATGCCGGATTATTGGAATGTTCGGATTACTGGATTATAGTGAGAAAGTCATAGGTAATATGCCCATGTTATGCAAGTATTGAATGAAACAAATCAATGCATCAACTGGTTTAACTTTTACAGGTGTAGCAGTTAGTGGCTCCAATATTTCTGCAAAGCTTTCTTCTTCTTGTACTGCTTCACATACAATTTCATCATCTGTCATAATTTTCTCCGCTTCTTCGATTCCTTTAAACCACGAATTTTAATTTTCTTGATTTGTCTCCAATCCTTTTTCTGATAGATTTGGTAACTACTACATCTTAGGTGGACGAGGTAAAATAATGGCTACTGTTATTAATGTAAATTAACATTTATTTCACCCAAGAATTGCAGTAACAAAAATGGTATTTTATTCCGTTTCATATGAAACGTATACGAAAACTGGTATATTTATTTCCTTTTTTAAAGACAATAAATTTCTCCGTACAATATAAAAAATTATCACTTAGAGATAAGAACCGTAAAAAAAAACAAAAATATATTTTAATACATCGCACTCTCCCCTCTCTAATAAAAAATATGTAACAAAACATTCTCAGCAGAAAGGTCAGAAAAAGAATGAACTCTACTTGTCATATGCAAATCTTTCCGGGACCTTAATATTTCTTTTAGGCCTTCTACCGATTTCATTTGAAATTTCTGGGTCTGACATAATAGTAGAAGTACTCTGTTCAACTGGGCTGGAAAGCACTACTGTAGGCTCTACTTGTGGGTTTTCACTTTCATTTGGGGGCTGCAAAGATTCTACATTTTTACAATCATTAGTAGAAATAGGCAAACTACATATATTAGTTTCTAGTATTTGATTTACATGTCGCTTCCAAGTGAGACCAATTTCGGGAATAAAAACTATGTATGTACGTTTACCCAATATTTTTTTAATTAAGCCAGGTATCCATGTTACTTTATTAGGCACTCTGTAGTCCTTAACCAAGACATTGTCATTAATTTTAAAAACCTTTCTGTCCTTCCCCCCTGAGTTTTTAATTTGTTTTTCTTGTTTTCGTTCAATTTCATCTTTAATAATTTCTATCGGAGGTTTTAAAAAATCAAATTTTGTGCGAATATCTCTACCAAAAAGTAATGTCGACGGTGAAACACCGGTCGTAGATTGTAGGGTAGTTCGATATTCGAACAAAAATTTATTTAAAGAATAATTTATGTCAATGTTTTTATTGCCGATGCCTAAAGCATTTTTTAACGAATTTTTAATCGTTTTTACAGTAACTTCCGCAGCTCCATTCGACTGTGGACTAAATGGTGAAGATGTGATATGCTTAATTTGAAAATTTTTTAAAAATTTTTGCATTTCTATGCTAGTAAAATTTTTAGCGTTATCAGACATTAAATAACGCGGTATACCAAAACGTGAAAATGTGGAGTGAAGAGCTTTAATAGTAAAACTTGAAGTAATGTCTTTAGTAGGAAATACTTCTATCCACTTAGAATGTGCGTCCAGTAATTACCAAGGAAAGGACCAAAATTATCGATATGAATCCTAAAAAATGGTTCTTCAGGCCATTTCCATGGAATGATCGTGCTTTTTGGTGGACTAGCCTTATGCACAGAACAGTCCCTACAAGTTTTTGCAAGCTTTTCTATATCATTATTTATGTTAGGCCAATAAAAATGCGCCCTGGCTATACTTTTCATTTTCACTACACCTTGGTGTGAAGAATGCAATTGCACTAAAATGCGCCTTTTTAATGACTCAGGAATGATAATCCTATGATTCCACAGTAAAATATTATTTTCTATTGTAAGTTCATTTCTTATTGGATAAAATTTACAAAAATCCCTATGTTTCTTTGCGCTATTAGGCCAACCAAATTTAACAAACTGAATTACTTTTTTTAAAATCGAATCAAACTGTATACTTTGTTTTACTAAATCAAAATTGACAGCAGAGATTTCGTTTTCAGAAAAATAATTGCAATAATTAATATCAACAGATTTCCACTCAGTTTCATTATGGTCAATGGGTAATCTGGAAAGAAAATCGGCTGCATTATTTTCTGATTTTACATATTCAGTTTTGTACCGATAATTAGATAAAATAACGGCCCAACGACGCAATCTATTTGCTGAAAACTGAGGAATACCCTTTTTGGGATTAAATATTGCTATAAGAGGTTTGTTATCCGTAACCAAGGTAAAATCACGATTGTATAAATATTGGTTAAACTTACAAAGTCCAAAAATTATGCTTAAACCCTCCCGTTCAATTTGACTATAATTCTTTTCAGCATCAGTCAATGTACGGCTGGCATATGCAATCGGTTTTTCTTCTTTATTAGGATAAACGTGACTTAACACACAACCAACCCCATACGGACTTGCATCGGTTGTCAATTTTAATTCGAGATTAGGATCATAATGGACTAGTACTTTTGCAGAAATTAAAAGCTCCTTTATTTTATTAAAAGCTTCATCACAGTCCGAATTCCAAATAAATTGAACATCTTTTTTTAATAAACTGTACAAAGGACTTAAAACTGTTGCCAAATTTGGCACAAATTTACCGTAGTAGTTAATCATACCGAGCACAGATTTTAGTTGCGTTACATTTTCAGGAACAGGTGCTTTTTTTATTGAAAGTATTTTGTCTTGTGAAGTATGCAACCCTTCCTTATTTATAATATAACCCAAATACCGTACTTCCGATTGATTAAAGCTACACTTATCTACGCGGACCTTGAAACCGGCATCTTGTAAACGAGCTAAAACTTTTTCAAGACGTGAATTATGTTGGTTACTATCTTTTCCCGTTACTAAAATATCATCGAGAAAAACCACCGAGCCCTCAATATCTTGTAACAAAGATTCCATAATTTTTTGAAACTTGGCGCAGGCACAAGCCACACCATAAGGAAATCTTTGATATTGAAATAGTCCCCTATGTGTGGAAATTGTAACCAACTCCCTTGATTTGTCATCTAAGCAAATTTGTGCGTATGCTTGCGATAAATCTAATTTAGAGAAAATAGAGCCTCCTTGTAACTGAGAAAATAAATCTTCTATCCTAGGAAGAGGAAACTGGTCTATTTCGATATAAGGATTTATCGTTATTTTAAAATCGCCACAAATGCGAACAGAATTATCTCCCTTTAATACTGGAACAATTGGAGTAGCCCAAGGAGAGTAATTCACAGGTTTTAAAATATTGTTTTCAATCAATCTATTTAATTCGGCATCAACCTTATCTCTTAAACCGTAGGGCAATGGTCTAGCTCTAAAAAACTTTGGAGAAACTGATTCGTCCTTTAATTTTATCGAAATAGTTCCTTTATTAAATTTTCCCAAACCAGGCTCGAAAACTTTACTATATTTTTGAATAATCTGATCCAAATTGCAATAATTATCAGTATAATTTATAGGCGAAAAACCCATTTTAAATAAATTCATAAAATCGCGCCCTAGAATTGGTACTGCACCGTTCTTAACGACATACATTTTGATATTATGAGCAAAATTATTATAAAATACTTTTAAATCGCAGGTTCCTACTGGCTTTGCCCTTTGCCCGTTGTAAAAATGTAAAATTTTATTTGTTGGAATAAGAGGATATTTTGAAAAATAGGTTTGATAAAAAATCTGTGAAATAGCTGAGATACTGGCTCCACAATCCAGTTGAAAAGAATACTTTTTATTGTCAATTAAAATATCAATAAAATAAGGTTCATTGTCACTCACCGAACAGCTGAAGATCGAAAATATTTCATCATCATTTTCTACTTCTAAAAAATTTTGGTATTTTTTTTGACTGACCTGTATTATTCCTATTTCCATATTTTTTATTAGAGCACACTGGGGCTAAATGCCCCTTTTGATGGCATATATTACACGTATAATCGCGATACCGGCACTGATTACTAGTATGATTGCCTCTTCCACAGATACCGCATTTTTGATTACTCGCTCCGGCACTCGTACCAGCACTAGCTTGACCCGCACTTGTTGACGGTCGAAAATGATCACTTTTAGACCGAACCCTTTGATGCGCTATACTATGAACATCTTGCTCCACTTTTATTGAAGGTTGTTCCAACACTGTGTTTTGCATAGCTGCCATTTTCGAAGATGCAATTCTGATAACGTCCGAAAACTTTGAGTTTTTGTCTTCTTCATATAACCTATCTTTCACAGGGCTATTTCCAAAACCAACAACATAACGATCCCTCAACAACATATCCAACATTGTTGACTCAAATTCGCAATTCACAGCCAAACTTCGCACCCTCGCGGCCCATTCTGCAGCACTTTCATGGGGTAGTTTCACTGCGTTGTAGAACTTATCACGAAAAGAAAACATTGACGCGGTGTGCTTAAAATGTGTACCCATCAAAGTCTTAATCTGTTCGTAGGTTATTTCTTCAGGTTTCTTTGGTATTGACAGGTTAAAAACTAATTTGTAGGCCTCCTCACTGAAAGAATTTAGCAATATGGCCCTCATTTTATCCTTATCAGTAATTTCATTCTCTTTAAAGTAGTTTTCTAATCTGCATATAAAAATACTCCAATCACTATTTTGAGGATCGAACTCACGAATGTGTCCCAAATTTGTGGTTGCCATGATGTAAAAACTTGTCTAACACTTAACGGTTTACTATTTTTACTAATTTTCGGTTATTTTGAACCACTTTTTACTTTTTAAGTCACTTTAAACTTTTTAGTTACACTGATAAATTATTTTTATCTCGTCGCCAATTTACTACATCTTAGGTGGACGAGGTAAAATAATGGCTACTGTTATTAATGTAAATTAACATTTATTTCACCCAAGAATTGCAGTAACAAAAATGGTATTTTATTCCGTTTCATATGAAACGTATACGAAAACTGGTATATTTATTTCCTTTTTTAAAGACAATAAATTTCTCCGTACAATATAAAAAATTATCACTTAGAGATAAGAACCGTAAAAAAAAACAAAAATATATTTTAATACATCGCAGTAACCAATCGGCAATAGGTAGTGGGCAGAGAGTGCCGGATTATTGGACTTGCCGATCTATCGAAGTGCCGGATTACTGAGATTATACTGTAGTTACTAACCTGTTAATACAACCATATTATGTGCAATCGCTTGTAACTGTTTATTCTCAACTTTAACAGCTTCCAATTCCTTTTTTAAAGCTGAAAATGAATTCGTATCGCTTTTACAATCAATATATTGTTTATCCTGTAATAGTTGCTCTAATCGTTCAATTTCTTTTCGTGCTTTATTAACTTCATTCTCCAACTCCTCTATTCTTGTTTTATAACAAATTGTCTCACATGACACTCCTTGAATTGAACTTTTTAGTTCCGCTTGCACTTTTTCTAGTTTTTCTTCTGAAGCAGCTATTAAGCTATCTTTCTGTTCAATTTCGGTTCTCATTGAGGAAATTGCATCTTGCATACGTAACTGAAACATGTATATCGTTTTTATAAATATACCATTAATAATAAGAACATGAAATGAGCAATGAAGATTGGAATTCTGGTTTTACTCGTATAACATTGTGAACCGTCCTACAGCTGATGCAATTTAATATGATAAAGTATAACAAGAATGTATGATTATGTGAAAAACTCGAATATGCCTTAGTAGAAGAAGTAAAACGACTTCTGCATATAAAATTAATCCTGTGTTAAAAAAAGATTTCTAAATTGCGAAATTCGCAAAAATTTTTATCTAATAACAGTTTTATGATAGGTTTGTTTCTGCAGCAACAACAAACTGTTTGAAAACTGGTTTACTATGCGCAGTAACAATATTACGTTCGGGTAGCTCAAAATTCAGGATCAAACTGTTTAGTCCAATCTTTTAGCAGAATTTTTACTATTATCAAATCGCTTTTAAACGGTCATATCAGTTTGATGATTGTAAACACATAATTGGTTTTAAGTGACGCCTGTGTAGTATATGTACTCTTCAAACCATGAGAAATCCACTGTAAAAACAAACCTAATCATATAAATTTTACAGGGTGCTTAATACCAGACAGCGTATTATCTTCAAAGTTTTTAGTGACATTCATTAAGCTGTTTACACTTTAAAAGTGACCCATAGCACTAGTAAGAAGGCCCCTTTAATCTAACTAAAACAAATGGTGAAATAGTAAGCAGGCATCGATTTATTTCCAAATACGAAAAATTTTTCATAGGTCAAAAGGATTGATTTTGAAACTTTACTGTAAATGTAACTTGGTAAGTGGATAAAATAACGTAACATAACTTTAAATTGCCTTTTATTATTGTTATTAACCAGACTTGTGAATTCTTGATATCGGATACTTCGTGAAACCTTATTTGGATTTATGAAGGCAAAATATTGACTTACTAAATATTACAGTGATGAAGAAACAGGAGTAACAGATGTACAACAGAAGAAGTTATTTGTCTTAAGCGATAAAAGCTACTTGATAGGATAACTTCGGCTAAAAAACGACCACCCAAGACATTGATATTTTGTACTGGAGAATCAAGCCATTTTATTCCTAAGAGGAAAAATGAAAGAATTAAAAGACGGGGAATCAAATAGTAAAAAATTTAAGGTTTGCTCCAACAGAGCCTCTCTGACTAGTACATGAACACGGTCATGAACTATACAATGCGCAAGTCCAATACATGTATTAGTTCATGGTTTATGGTCCTTGTTGAAACGCTTCTATTCTTCTACTCTCTTATCATTGGTCTGTGTCTCTTATCTTTATTACTATTAATAAAATTATTCTTTGTTGAGTAACGCAATAGTTTTTGGTTTTGAATAGTGTGAGGATTAACTATAACATAATTTTAAAAAAGAATAAATGTCTCAGATAATAAACAAATTTTTTATACACAGTATTTTTAATTTAAATAATATTTTTTACAGAAGTTTCTGAGCTTGCAGTGTTAATCATTATATAGCAAAGTTTAATTTAATCTGTTTTATAAAGAGTACAGAGTACAAAGTACCTAAAGCGAATGTCCTGACAAATTATCCATGCATCAAACCAAGAATAGATTTGACCGTACATAAACGTGTTCATGTACGAGTCAGAAACTTTGTTGGAACAGCACTTTGACAGTACATGGGATTATTCGGTGTTCTTTTGGAACGGTCTAACGTCTGACGTCCTTCTGACTGTCAGGAGCTCTGTTGGAACAAACCTTTTTAAAGTGCATATGTCAATGGTGTTATTAGATGGACATTGTTCACATACGAGAAATAGGTATGTTATTAACTTAACGAAAGATAATAGTGTCATTATTATTTTTCACCATATACATCCCACAGACGTAAGACGTTGAGTTTGTGGATATTTTTAAAAAAATCTATAACCGAGAAATAAAAGCATTGCTAAGGTGTCATCCAGTGGATTGCTGTCAATTTATTTGAAATATTTGGAATCATCCCTTACAAAAATGAAATTCTAAATTGCCGACTTTGTTGTTAAAAATCTAGAACCAGACGAACATATGCATCTTGCTATCAAACCAGTTGGTGACGATGTGGCGCCACAGGAGAACCCACAACCTTGTACATCAGGCTTAGAGAATTTAAATAATCGTCCTGACATTTCAATGCGACATTCTAAACTTTTAGTTTGCTTTCACCGGTATCTAAAATTCAAACAATCAGAGAAAACTAACAGACGTAACAGCAAACCTACAGTTTAACATAATCTCCATAAAAAAAGAGTTAGAAATACAGAACAAAAACATCAAAAACGATGTAAACTAAAACAAACAAAACATTCGTAAAATACTTTGAAAAGTGATAAGAGTAAGGAGAACATATACTAAAATATAAAAAATACTATTGAAAAGTTCCTATCCTAACGTTTTTTTTACTAAACTGATTTTTGCACTTCTCATGAATTTTCAGCAAGTAATGGAGGCAAAATTAAACAATATCGAAAGCTCGACAAATAGTCAAAGAGTGTTTCTTTTTAATTTTCTGGCCGTATGTTCTCAGCCAAAGCATTTGATTAAATTGGTGTGTTAAATAGGAAAACTAACAAACTTCGACTGGTTTTTTAGTGCCCATGCAATATAATAAAATAAACATTTACTTTTAGAAAAGATGTTAACATACCTGCGTATCATCTTTATTTTTTAATAAAGTATCAATTTGTCTTGTTAGTCTTTTAATTTCATCATCCTGTTCTGTGATACAGGTTTGTAAGTCAATAACTTGTTTTTTAAGACAATCTCGTTCTCGTTTTATTAGTTCACTGGTTTCAACTTGCACACGCCAAACCTGACACTCAGTTTCTAAACCTAAAAATATTAACTAAAGTCTAACTGTACAAGTGAAAACAAATAGACAGAGTTCTATAAGAAATAATTTTACTGATTTTACTATTTGTAATGGGGTCAAAAAGATAAATTCTGGAAACAAATCCCAAAGAAAAATGCTCAAGTATTTAATATTTGCAATTTCATACCAACAAGTTCTTCATATTTTTGTTTGTACATATAACTTGTATTTAGTGAGTCTTCGAGTGTTTTACATTTTAACCTTAGATTTTCATTATGAACATATACGTGAGCAACAGAATTAAGTTTGATTTGTAGTTTGTCTCTTTCTACTTTGAGTACATCGGCTTCTCTCGCTTTCAATCTAAACGATTCCAATTCATTTGTTAGAAAATCTAAAACATATTATTTTACAAATTCTGTGGTAGGCTTAAAATATATCTCCAGTCATTTCTGAATAAACTTTCTTAGAAATACTTTACACACACATGAGGCACCATCTATTAGATGATTGATATATTAACTGGGCCTCTGGGTGTGGCTGGTACATACAGACACTTATTTTAAAGCACAACTCGGTCCAGCATAGACGTGCTGTATACAGTTTGAATAAAGTAACCACTATCTTTTAAACCGAATCATATTGGTGTCGTTATCTGCTAATTTAGTCCTTCAGGTTAAGGACCTAGCACGCAAAGGACGTGGTTTCTATCCAGAAAGTGTTTGGAAAAAGGATTGGCTTTGTGAAGTGAAATAAATAGTGATCTATTACAAGGAGTTGGTTTATTTTTTTTGAAAAGGCGTAATTGTCTTATTTAAGAGGAATAAAATCAAGAACACTGGTAAGATTTTTGATTTTTTATAAAAAATGCACTTTAGATGTTAAAACTAAAAAATGCAAATGAGGCCAGACCTACCAATACTCCGGAGATAAAGGCGTTAATCGGTCTATTATACCTAACTGGGGTTTTCAAGACAGGCGCAGAAACTGCAAAGAATTTTGGGCTACTGATGGAACAGGGGAAGAAGTGTTTCGAGCTTCGTTGTCTTCGTTTTGACGATGTAAATACCAGAGAAGAAAGAAGATTCTTGGACAAACTTGCACCAATCAGAAATATTTTTGACCAATTCAATCAGAATTGCAAGCTCAATTATATTCCTGGATCTTACTTGACATTGGACGAGATGCTTTTTGCATTCCGTGGACGTTGCGGATTCCGCATGTATATACCGAATAAAGCCGCCAAATATGGCATAAATATGTTTGCCTTGGTGGATGCCAGATGTTTTTACACGGTGAATATGGAAGTCTATGTTGGAACTCAGCCTCCAGGACCATATCGCGTTAGTACCAAAACCACCGATTTAGTGGAAAGAATGTGTGAGCCTGTGTCTGGAACGTCTAGAAATATAACCACGAATAACTGGTTCACAAGTTACAAAATTGTAAAACGCATGCTGGAGAAGCACAAATTAACAATTGTTGGAAAAATTCGCAAAAACAAAAGGAAGATTTCGACAGAACTTCTTGATCCCAGCAGGCCACAGTACTCGTCTATGTTTGCATTTTCCAAATCCATGATTTTGGCCTCATACATACAAAAAAAAAAATCGTGACTGTTGTCATCTTTTCACTATAATGACTCTATTGACGAAGATTTTATAATATAACAAAATCGGGCGTAGACTCAGTCGACCAGAAATGTGCAGCATATAATGCAGGCAGAAACACTCGCAGATGGCCAATGGTAATTTTTTATAATTTGCTCAACATTGTAGGCATCAACTCGTACGTGATATATAAAAATAATGCAAGTGAAGACGGGATTTCAGAGCGGAGATTGTTTCTGAAAGCCATTGGCTTAGCCTTGGCAAGAGGAAACAGGCTAATAAGAGCAAGAGACCCTCATTTACAAAAAGAGATCAGAAGTATTGCACAAAAATTAAGTGGAATACATGAAGATCCAGCGCCTCCGAGTCGAAATACACGAGGTCGTTGCGCTTACTGCCTACATCGCAAAACAAGGTATTCTTGTGTCCAATGCCAAAAATGGCTATGTTTAGAGCATGTCAAACCGATTTGCAGAGAATGCAATGAGAATTGGGGTGTTTTTGTTTCTGAATGTTAGAAAAATACACTTTTGTTAACTTTTTTCGTATTTTCTTCAAAATGTTTTATTTTTATTTTAGAATTGGTTTATTTTAGTTGAAATGTGTTAAAAATAAAATAAAAAAAAATCATGTATCAAATAGTTTTATTTTATTTTTTTTTGTAATGTAAATTTTGAAATAAAAACTGGGTCTCACAGACCCCACCCGACTCTTCACGTTATTTGCAAGCACCCGATTACTCAAGGGTTAAGTGTGTTAGTGCGGTAACATATTTAGTTAAGATTAGTGATAAGATTATTATGAAACATGTTAATAACATTAGAAAAATTACGATTACTAATATAGAAAATGACTATAGCTCTTTTGATAAAGAGGATATACCTGTAACCGGGAATATGTCACCTCACAACGAGGATGTGATCCCTCTACAGGAGTTACCCAATTTTGTTTGTCAAACTCCTAGAGAAGGCGTATCCATAAGTAATGATAAAGATATTATTACCACACCAGAGACAGAAGTGCCATATTTACGGCGCAGTTCAAAGATAAGGCGGGCTCCGCAAAAATTAGATTTGTAAAAGTAGTTTTACTGTTTTAATTAGAGTTTAATTGCTAATTACCCTAGTTGTATTCCTTTAAGGGGAAAAAGTGTTATGTTCAAGAGTTGACTGCTTGTGCACTAATGATTAAAAATACATTGGAGTAATATTTGAATTACTCATTAGTAATCAGTTAAGTGTTAAAATATTAACTAATGTAATTAGTAATTACATAGTAAGGTAATACAGGAGAATTAATGATTTGGGAAGTATTACGGAAACTTTAAATCCTGGAGAGGAACTAATACTAAGTTTTTTTCAATGAAAATAATACTATATAGTTACTTATTCGGTTTGTACTTATATCATTTTTTGACTAAAATTGCATCTAGCTTTACAATGTTCAACTTATTTTGTAGGAGAAACCACGGATGTTGAAAAATGTGGATTTATATTAGCAGTATTGATTTTAGAAAACAATGACCAAATTGATAACACGACTGTAGAATAACCATCTAGCACAGGTTCGTTTAGATAATAAATTGCAAACAACCCTAGCTCTGTCGAACTGGCGCCGTAGCTCCGATTGGTAAGGTGGCAAAGATGACTATATTCTTATTTTTAATATAGTTAACCACTATTTAGGGTTCTGTCATTACATATACTGTTTTTTACCTTCCGAACAGCAACGCTGTTAGAGGAAGGTATTGTGATCGCGAAAAATTTCGATCTCGGGTTTTTAGCGGAAATACGCGTTTTAGGGTTCCTTGAGCCTAAAAAACCCAAAAATAAAAAATGTCTGTCTGTCTGTCTGTGTGTCTGTAAACACATTTGCGGCTAAACGGCTAATCGGATCGGAATGAAACTATAAAACCTTACTTATAATCAACATCGGAGGAATCTGAGTAAAATCGGCCGACCGGAAGTGGATGTTTACTCTTATCAAAAAATGGAATTTTTGAAAATATTGGGTTTTCATATAGTTATTGGCGAAATATTTATACTTTGTGTAATTTCCGACATTTTTGAAAGAATACATTTTTTTGATATTTTCATTAGTTTTCGAGATATAGACACTTTTATCAAAAACTGGAAATATGTGAAATAAAAATTGTGGATTTGCTCTTTCACTACTTTTTATTATACATGCTACTGTTCGGAAGGTCGTGTGGTGCCCACACCAGATTTTTTAAACTATAAATAATATAAAATAACGATTGGCAGAACTGCACCCGTTTAAGAACTATTGGTTTTAGTTCAAAAACTTGCAAAGATTTAATTAGCTTATCTTTACTTAGTCATTAGTTAGACTTCTGGCAATTTACATTTAGCTTTTTAAGCAATAAATATTATTAAAACAAAATCGCCAGCAGTACACTTTGTCATTAAATTTTTAATAATTTATTTACAACTTTAATGACTTCTGGCGACGTATAAGCCTCGATCTAGACTTCTGGCAATAATTTTACACTATTTCTGTTAGTAAAAACTATAAAACTACAAATAATCAAAACTGCAGCTTATGATTTTATTTATGTTAAAAATTTACACGTTTGGCAGCACGCCCACGCGTTTCGCCTCGGGAGCGACTTCTGGCTGTGACATTACGAGCTATCCAATAGATAAGGAAGGTTTTTATATCATCATTTTTACTGCACCTTATCATTTTCAATTTTCGTACCCAGCTCTCCGTCTATAAATATTTTGAGACTGGGCATACCGATAGTATACATTCAAAAATTGAAAAAAAGTCTAAACACATTCCTGTGGGCCCAGGTAATTAGAACAAGCAGAACTAATCCTCGTCCAATTCAAGTTAGTGAACTAAGGTATGATGAGTTTCTGGCTACAAAACTTAATTAAGAATTATACCGAGGAGAAAAGTTTGTCACATGCAGTATACCAAGGTCGATGAAACACGGGTCACTGTACATTTTAAAACATCATTTTGTGATGATTTTACAGTGTTATAAAATATTCCAAGCGTATTCCAAACTTTTAGCAATACCTTTACCAAAAAAAAAAGATCTGATGTCGACGTGTAACTCTGGTAATATATTAAATATGTACGAGGAGCGGTACAAGTCACAGCCATCTGATACAAAGGCTAGGGATTGTTTACCTGAACCAGCAGATGATGAAGAATCAGATCTTGACTATTCATATATTACTTTATTACAAACTTTATATATTTGAATAAAAATATAATTTTCTCGTTTATTAAATTCAATAATTACCTATGTGGAAAAAATCGACACCGAAGAGGCGTTACTGCAACTACACCAGATTTTTGTGAGTATTAAAAAAATAAAGATAATTTTGTAATCTTTTGCAGACTAAAATAGTCTATATTCTTAACTTATAAAAAGAAAGTCAAGTAACCGCAGTATTTGAGAATAAAAGCATTAATTTTAAGACAAAGGTCATCAACAGATAAATCAGATCCAGTTTTCTAAAATTTATTCATTTGCAGATACACCCCCTTTCGCATTGCACCGACAATATATGTCCAAAAATAATCTTTTGTGATTGTTTTTCTCTTTTTTTAACTATAAGCGCCATCTGCCTCGAAGACAGCTCTTAGGATACCTTTTTCTTAACTCTTTAATGCAACGAATACTTTAATACCGACTTAGCTATTTGTCGCAGACAGTTGATCTGAATTTGGTTTTAACACAGTCGACTTTGTTTTATGTGCAAATAACAAGTGCTTTACCTCATTTGTTTTAGCAAATTATGGTAAATTATTTTTATGAGGTAAAGTACGAAACTCACTTTCTGTTGACAATAGCAAATTTCGGGCAAAAGTATCTCATAGAATCAAGTTGTAGAAATTTTGCATAATTAAACAGTCGTTTGAAATTTATTTTGTTGTTTTAAGCAAAGCTTGGCGATGTTAAAACTTATTTTGGACCATTTTTTTAGATCTCTGAAGAAGTGGGTAAACTTGATAAACCAACCTGTAATGCAGAACTTATCAAGACTGACGAAAAGCCCAGCTGTAGTAAGGTACTTGGATTTTTAGATTTTAAAACCTTATGCTGTGTTATAACTACTGATATATTTTTTAGGTCTTGAAGGACGATAAAAATAAAACAAATACCGAAAATTGCTACAACTTTAATGACATAGAAGTATTAAGTGATGGATATGATTCTGATAAGGATCCGGAGTTTGTTGTAACCGAACCAGAAAATGACGCTTCATCAGAGCAAGAAGGTAGTGATCATCTAGACAAAAATGAGAGCAACGATAGCGACGGCTTCGAAGCTATAAAATTTGTAAGACCAAAAAAAGGAAGCAAAAGGGGATCTCTAAACATGACAAGAGCACAAAATAAAAAAGCTAAGAATGAAAACAAAACTCATTATGATTATAAGAAGAGAACAGTAGAAGAAAAGACATTTAATGAAGCTTTTCAGTGTTCCTGTTCTAAAAAATGCCATACAACATTAAGTTTGACACAACGTCAAAATTGTTTTAAAAAGTTTTGGGAGCTTGGTAGTTACAACGCACAAACAGCTTATATAGGTACCTTAGTAAAAGAATATGACAAGAAAAGAACTTATGGGCCAGGACGAAAGCCAAAAAAGTATTTTAGAATTTATCAACTATGTGGGGTCATAGTATGCCGTGAAACATTTATCAATACTTTGCAAATTTCTACAAAAAGAGTTAATTCAGCATTAATGAAGCTAAGATCTGACAGTATAATAGATAAGCGAGGAAAAGCACAAGGAGGAAAAAATAAGGTAGATGAAAGAAGAGAGCAAGAAGTCGTAAACCAAATAAAGAGAATACCGAAGTACAAAAGTCATTATCGTAGAACTCAGTGTTCTGATGCCGAGTTTCTACCCCCAGAAATGACTTTGTCTTTGATTTACAGAACATATAAAGACGAAGCAGAAAATCCGGTTAGTTTTCCAACTTATAGACGTATCTTTTTAACTAAATTTAATTTAAAATTTAAAAAAATCAAAAAGGATACCTGCAATACATGCGACACATATCACAGCCGATTCCAAAATACCCTATCAGCTAACGAAAAAGAAAAAATCAAAGAAGAACACGACAACCATATTAAGAATTGGCAAGAAGCCAGAAACCAGATGAAGAATGATATGAAAAAAGCTAAAGAAAACAAAAAAATAGAATGTTTAACATTCGATCTTGAAAAAACACTGCCACTACCATGATTAGCAACTGGAATATTGTTTTACAAGAGACAAATTTGGCTTTACAATTTGGGAGTTCATTCTGGTTCAACCAATAAGGGTCATTTTTATACCTGGACAGAAAACGAGGCAGGTCGTGGAGCCCAAGAGATTGGATCATGGTTATTAAAACATGTTAAAGAAAACCTCTTTGATATTAATGAGTTAATTTTATTGTCTGATTCCTGTGGCGGACAAAACCGCAACATTAAGATGACACTCATGCTTAAAACTTTGCTGCAATCACACGCCTCTTTAAAAACAATTCGTTTGCGTTTTCTTGTATCTGGGCATAGTTTTCTGCCAAACGATTCTGATTTTTCTGATGTCGAATGTGGACTAAAACATCAACAGCGCCTTTACCTACCAGATGATTATATAAAAATCATGAAAGACTGTCGAACCAAAAATAAATCCAAAGTTTCTCGAATGCTTTCTTCTGAGTTTTATGGGACCACTGAGATAAAAAAACAAATAGTAAATAGGTTTTACGAAAATATAACCGGCACGACGGACATCGTAGATGATGTGGATAGTTTCAGTGGACCACCTGATTTTGAAGTGGACCCCTTTATGGATGAATAAATTAAAAAGTACATGTATTTTTCACCTACTTGTTTATAGCAATAAAGTATCTTTAACAAAAAAATGCTAAAATTTATTTTACAGAAAGGAACCAACCCACAAAAATCAAAAATTTCAAGGGAAGTATTTTATTTTTTTTTTTTAATTTGCAATAATTCATATTCTATGTGCATATTTAATGCGCAAGTATGCAATCGATTAAAATTATCTTTATTATAATGAATTTTTTATAATTGTAAAAATTTTTCACTTAATTACTCAATAACTTTTTTTGGGGTTGGTTCCTTTCAGCTAAAAGCCGTCCAATTTCAGAAAATATTATTTTACTAATTTAAATCGACTTACCTAATCTATTCTGTAAAGAGTCTCTTTCCAATCTAACATTTTTTAATTCTTTTTCAAAACATTTACATTCTGAAAGTGCTCTATGCAATTCGAACGAACAGGCTTTTTCATTTTGATTACATTTTAAAGCATCTTCCAATTCATCTATACGTTTTGCTTTTACTTTATAATACTCTAGTTCTTTTTGTAATTCATTAAAACTGTCCAACTTTTTTAGCATTTCATCTCGTTCCGCTAACGTGTTGTCCAACATGGCTGAACGTCCTTTGTATATCTCAAAATCTTTTGGATTATGGGCAGTGTCGTCTGTTAATAAATAGTCATGTAAATCTTTCATTTTTTTTGGAAAATTCTCTTTTTCTTTAATTGCAGTTTTAATTTTATTGGTGTCATTGACTTGGGTAAAGGCTGGTAGAATTGAAAAGTAAGGTTTTTCTAGTTGTTTTTTTAGTATTCGTTTTTCTCTTTTTAATTTTTCATTTTCTTCTTCTATGCCACGTAATTGCAAACAGTATCTTTTTAAAGCTTCTAATTCTTCTTTTATTCTTAATGTTTCTTCATCAGGAATACCTGTTGCCGAAATTCTTTCAAAATCTTGGTTTTGTTTTGATCTCTGCAAACATTTACAATTAAATCATGGTTAGGATAATAAACTTTAATTTAAAACATTTACAAGATACGTAGAAGGTATTAAAAATACTTAATATTAATTAAAAACACTTTTAAAAAAAACCAGCACGTTTATCTGCGAAATTGCAACAAATTGAAAACACTGTCGGTCAGAAAATCTTTAGACACATCAGTACATTAGCCAAAATATAATTAATATAATTAGTTGTAATATAACTGTAAAAAAGGTTCCAAGATTCAAAACAAAAACAATTATTTTCTATGTAAATCGCTATCAGAAAAAGTAAAGTTTATTTTGCACTTTTATAAACCTGTGAAAAGATTCTTGCGAAACATCTAATGTGTAATAATATAAAAAGCATAATCAGGATTTTAAATTATCACTTAAGTATAAAGAACACAGCTAATGCAGGGAATAGAGTCCAGAGTGCCCAAAAGCAAACAAGTTGACCGCACAGGCCCCCAGACACGCCACTTAGTTCGCCAATCTAAATTGTTACAATGTAAAAAAACAACGTCCAGCTTCTCCAGAGAGTTGTAATATTAATGAGAATTCTTTGGACGATATAAAAGATTTGCAGGAGCAAACTCGTGTCAGTAATATGGTATAAAATAGTTATTTATGACATGAGTGTTGAAAGTGACGTTTTATTTTGTGAGTGAAAAAGTTTGTGAAATGAGCGGAGCAAATTGAACAATTTCACGAACAAAATAAAATCACTTTTAACACAAATACCATACTTATATTGATCATCTTTATCCAATATTGTACTTCCGGTTTTTACAAATACTGATGGTGCTGAGGATTCTAATAATGTGCTGCGAAGCTCCCTAATGTCACAGGGCATTAATGTTAGTATGGGACAGAGGGGCATGTTGTTACAGGGGTAAAAAGTTACATACATTTTTACTGAAAATTTAAACTCTCTGGTTCATAATGTTGGACTCAATCGGTTACATCTAACATCGGGAATTACGTTAAAGGCACCAGTGATTTGCCGAGCAGCGTGATGAATGGTTGTGCCCACGTCCTTCGAATTTAACCAAGTAAGTAAAAATGTCCGTTGTCAAATGTTTGATTTATGATAAATGTATATATAATTTTCACTACTTTTTACGGTTAGAAATTTGTTAATATATCTAATTTTGATTTACAATATTTATTTTAACTGCTAGTGATAAACATTAATGGTAACCTTAATTTGTTTAAAAAATTGTGCTGTGGGGTAGATAGTTACAAATTTTTGGGCTAAGTTATTACATGTAATTGGGGCCAGTTGTTACATGTTGCGACTTGCTCCGTATACTTTACCTCCGTTAAAATATACATTTTTTTTTAGAATGAGAACCTATAAAAGAAAAACCGAAAGAGCTTTAAAAAGTCAAGAAGTTTACGAGTTTGCAGCAGCAGAAATTATAGAAAATAAACAAAGCATTTGAAAAGCAAGCCAAATTTTTTGATCTGTGTCCAATGTCACTATCCAGATATATTAAAAAAAAGAAAAACAACGAATCATGTACATTGGGGTATCTAAAACCTAAATTAGTTTTTTCTCAAGAAACAGAAGATAAATTAGCTTCTTATTTAATTAAAAATTTCAAAATATATTTTGGGTTACTGCCAACGGAGGTGCGAAAACTGGCTTATGAATGTGCAGTAAAACTGAACTTAAAAAACGTTCCACCTAGTTGGCTTGAAAATAAAATTCTCAACTATCACTTAGAACACCAGAAGCAACTGCTTACAGTAGAGCAACATCTCAACAAAACGAACGTCAACGACTTTTTAGACAAGCTTCAAAGATTACTTGAAAAGCATGCATTCACTGCTACGCGCATTTGGAACATAGATGAGACGAGTGTGACGACGGTACAGAAACCTAAAAAGATAGTTGCTGCCCGCGGTCAAAAACAAGTACGTGCAATCACCTCTGCAGAAAGAGGCATACTAGTAACACTCACATGTGCTATAAATGCAGCTGGAAATTCCATCCTCCCGATGTTTGTTTTTCCTAGAATGAGCCACACGGATCTCTTTCTTCGTGCGGGGCCATCAGATGCGATTGGAGCGGGCAATTCATCAGGATGGATGACAGAAAAGGAGTTTTTAAAATTCATGGATCATTTCATTAAGCACGTTAAGCCTTCCACCGAAGAGCCTGTACTTCTTCTGCTGGATAATCACAGTTCACACGTTAATATTCACGTCGTGGATAAAGCCAAAGAAAACAACATTGTCATGTTGTCATTTCCACCACACTGTTCCCACAATTTGCAGCCGTTAGATGTGGGAGTTTACGGTCCGTTCAAAAATTACCTTAATCGAGCACAGACAACCTGGATGTGTAATCATCCAGGTAAAACAATGTCGATCCATGATATCCCAGGCCTAGTCAAAGACTCACTTCCACTTGCTCTAAATCCTTTAAATATAATGGCTGGGTTTAAATCGACAGGAATATGGCCCTTCAATCGTGACATTTTTCAAGACCATCACTTTTCACCTTCATATGTCACTGACCGCCCATTGCACAATCCAGAATCTAATCCTACTCTTTCTTCTTCTCTGAACGTCTCCAATTTGACACTGGATCTAGAACATCCAGAATTGTTAGATACTGCCTCTGAACTGAACATAAGCACCACTGAAATTATAGAGGCGATCGAATCTGCAACAAATGCAAAACCTCATTCTTCTGACCCTAAAAATATAGCTTCTTCGACTTCTCTAAATCCAACTGGTTTGCAAAGTTCAACTGTATTATCGACTTCAGTTTCATCAAGTTTGAATCAAAATAAAATGGTTTTATCGATGCCAGGTCCATCTGGTATACAAAGTGAATTGAAGAACTTCTCGCCTTCAAAAATAAGACCTTTCCCCCAGGCAGAACCTCGAAAACAATCCATCCAACAAACTTGAATAAAACCAGAAGAAAATTTGGCCGGGAAAATTTTTTCTCTCGAATGGTATTCGACAAGACTATTTCACGAGAAAAACAAGACAATTATCAACGAAACATAATCTTCAATGACGTTTGTAAAACTGACAACTATAGAAATACCACACACCTTAGTAACGGATCTGTCATAATTTTGTCGCTGAAATATTACGTATTGTCAATATGAAACGTGTCGTTGCTATGCAGTTTTGTCAGTTAAAAATAGTCTAGTGAAATAGTCTATAATATTTTATTAGTTGAATAGTTATGTTATCGATAAAAACCATCAAATGTATAAATTTTGTGATAGGCTTCAATATATTGATAAATATCTAAAAACTGTAACAATATGCCCCTCCGTCCCCTAATTGTTTTAGTTTTACGATTAATATTAATGTTCATAAGTAATGATTGTTTAATATTGATAATAAAAATTTGCAATTGCTGAATTTTTCTCAGCTGATTTCATCATAAGAAAATGGGAGTGCTAAATATATTTTTGTACAACTGTCATTAAAAGTGACACTTTTAATGATAGCAAACAATGTTAAAAACGATTGTTTACATAGCAGCGTGTTAAAAATACTTTTAACACGTTGCCATGTAAACAAGTTTAGTTTTAACACGGTTTAGATTACTTTTAACACGGTTTGGTTCATTGTCATTGAAAATTCGCTGGTTTCATTGTCAAAATAGGGAAGTTGTACAAAAAACATTGTATGGTATTTGTGTTAAAAGTGATTTTATTTTGTTCGTGAAATTGTTCAATTCGCTCCTCTCATTTCACAAACGTTTTCACTCACAAAATAAAACCTCACTTTTAACACTCATATCATAAATAACTATTTTAACACTAATGTTAAAAATATTTTTATCTCTTTTCCACGTAAACAATCAATTTTAACATTGCTGTCATTGTTTACATGAAAGCGTGTTAAAAATACTTTTTTGTACAACTGTCATTAAAAGTGACACTTTTAATGATAGCAAACAATGTTAAAAACGATTGTTTACATAGCAGCGTGTTAAAAATACTTTTAACACGTTGCCATGTAAACAAGTTTACTTTTAACACGGTTTAGTTTACTTTTAACACGGTTTGGTTCATTGTCATTGAAATTTCGCCTATTTCATTATCAAAATGGGGCAGTTGTACAAAAAACATTGTATGGTATTTGTGTTAAAAGTGATTTTATTTTGTTCGTGAAATTGTTTAATTCGCTCCGCTCATTTCACAAACGTTTTCACTCACAAAATAAAACCTCACATAAATAACTATTAACACGCTTCAGTTTACTTTTAACACGGTTTAGTTTACTTTTAACACGGTTTAGTTTATTGTCATTGCAAATTCGCCCATTTCATTATCAAAATTATCGTGAAATTGTTCAATTCGCTCCGCTCATTTCACTCACAAAATAAAACGTCACTTTTAACACTCATATCATAAATAGTTATTTATGATATGAGTGTTAAAAGTGAGGTTTTATTTTGTGAGTGAAAACGTTTGTGAAATGAGCGGAGCGAATTGAACAATTTCACGAACAAAATAAAATCACTTTTAACACAAATACCATACAATGTTTTTTGTACAACTTCCCTATTTTGATAATGAAACGAGCGAATTTGCAATGACAATAAACCAAACCGTCTTAAAAGTAAACTAAACCGTGGTAAAAGTAAACTTGTTTACATGGCAACGTGTTAAAAGTATTTTTAACACGCTGCTATGTAAACAATCGTTTACATAGCACATTGTAACATTGGGTATCACTCAAAAAACATAAGCAATTGTCGTGAAAAAGTTATTGTATGTAATATATATATATATAAAGTCATAGCTACGGTTATCAGATCACCAAATACAATTATTTTAACTAACCGTTGTACGAGTGTAGTAATTTACCATTATGATAGATTCTTAGACGCCAAAACTTTTATTGGCAAAGGTTGTCAAGTATGCGTACTCATAACAAACAAAAGGGACAAATTAACGGGCATATACGCAAGAAGATTTATAGGGTTCCGAGTAGGAATGGTAACCGCAGACATGCATGTTTATGGCTTGTTAGCCGTCATCAGTGCGGCATAACCAAGAAAGGTATAGCACTTGGCTAGCAAAAGTGTTGGGTACTTGGGAGCAAAGGATGATAGGGAAACATGTGTCTAAAAACAGTTGGCCGAAGGCACAAATGGCGATAGGACTCCTGTGTGAGCGTGTGAGACTGGGCCAAAAAAAAAATAAAATTTTTTTTTAAAAAATATATCGAGAATATTATTCAGAATGACAAAAATAACATTTCGTAAAAATTTGAACCCAAAATATTAATTTTATAAGGTATATCATCGCCATTTTTGAGTTTTAATTCAGACTTTGATGTTTTGCGTTAGAACTGTCAAAAAATTAAAGTGAAAAAAATTTATTATTGCTTATTCTTATATAAAAAGGTCTAATTGAAAATTTTCATCAGACAAGCCGTTTCCGAGTAATTAAGCTTAATAAATCGATGTATTTTTTCGATTTGACTTTTTTACTTTGAAATTTTGTAACTACCGAATCAATGAATATTTCAAAATGCTCATGACGGATTCTTAAAGCAAATTTAATGATCTACAAAAAAGGTCTCTTAATATTTTTGCCTAAATTTAAGTTTTCAAAAGTTATTCACGATCAAATTCGAAAAATCATTATTAAACATTATTTATCGAAAATCTAACAATATTAATTATTATTCTAACAATATTATTACACTTTTTTCTATTATTAATTGATCAAGTCGTCTTTGGAAACAAAACTTGTTTACTATAAATGACGTTTTTGTTGGTAATATTATTTTTATTTTCATAACAGTGTTATAGGTAAGTTAAGTGTTAAATTAATTTAGTGTTTGCAAGTTTATGTGATAAAGTCACTCTCTTCGTTTTTTCTGAACTTATTGTATTGATATTTTTAGTTTTTTTACAATAAGAGTTCAATATGACATCCGAAAAAATCAATTTAATCGGTATCCCAATCGGTAAACTCAATACCCGTAAACTTCCGACTGTAAAAGAAGTTTTGTCATTATTTTTTTACCATCACTTAGTTTTGTGTCTGAAAATTAATCAAAGTGTAAAAAAACTGCACTCATGGTTCGTGATTGCTGGAAAAAGCAACAAATTTCAACTACTGGTTTTCAGAACAGTGTCAATAAAATACTGGGTATTTATAAAAAATGGCAATTATTACAGTGCAATCGTAAGAGAGCGAAATCACAAGCTCAAAATAAAAAAGAAGTGTTGTTTGAAGAAAAGCTTAGACAATTATTTAATATTGCTGAAAAACCCGATTTGAAACGTTTCAATGGAAAAAAGATTCAGATTTCTAAATATCTAATAATCTACAAGAATTTCCTGAAAATAATGCTTTACAACCAATCTCTGAAGAGCATGGTGAAATGATGGAACTAGATGAGATAAGTGAGTATTTTACAATGCGACTATAATAAAATAAATCAATTTATAAATACTACGTGTAATTGCATGAAAGACAAATATTTCATTGAACTACGATTCGTAGTTTCTCAAGTTAACATTTGAAATTATCTTGCTTGAAGTGAAATTTCCGTTAGACAAAGAATTTTTACTATTTTCAACATAATTTTTGTTTTACAAAATATTGACTTGATCAAACAAAATTGTTTTTTTTCCTCATAAAATTTTCCTTTCTATTCTAAAATTTTTCTATTTCAATAACTCATTTTCAAATTAATTCCAGATGTAGAAATAGAAGACAAAAACAACGCCATTGAACCGAGTCAAGAGTTCAAAATATTATGGCAATCGAAAATCAGCCAAAATTCAAATGTTTCTGATTTTGAAAATTTTCTCCAAAAGCAAATTTCAAAAACCGATATTATCACTCATGAGCTAGCTGCTGCTCTTGATCGTGCTAATGTCAGTAGCAGAAACGCTACGTACATTTTGGCAGCTACTCTGAAAAGCCTTGGAATCGATATCCGAAGCGTTAATTTAAGTTATAAAACTATCCAGCGAAATCGTATATCTCATCGAAAAAATATTGCTGCAGGCTTAAGAGAAGATCTTAAATTTAATGATAATTACGTTGTTCATTGGGATGAGAAATTGTTGAGTGACATTGTTGGTACGGAAGTTGTTGACAGGCTCCCGATTCTTTTAACTTCATGTGGCTCTGAACAACTATTGGAAGTTCCAAAAATTAATTCAGGAACTGGTGTTGAGCAAGCATTAGCTGTACAATCAACTTTGAAGCAGTGGAGTGTCAGTGATTGTGTCAAAGCGGTGTGTTTTGATACTGCAGCAACGAACACAGGTTAGGTATTCTTAATGCTAATATTTTTACCTCTATTTATTATTCTGGACTCCCATGTATCATAATTATCATCCAAGCCTTATAAAGTCATTCAAAGAACATTTTTGTTTAATTTTTATTTTAGAAATTAGCTTGAAAATTATTAAATTCATTGATATTATTGTACAAGTTCACCTTAATTAAAAAAAATTATTGAGATAAAGAAAAAAGTATTAAAACGTATTGTTTGTCTATTCAATCGAGTACTTTCCAATACTTTTTTCTGTATCTCAATCCTTTTTTTTATGACACTTTCAAAAATTTACCAGACTCGATGTGTCGTAAAGTTTTCGGCTTATTATTGTCGTGTATCTTTAAATTAAATACAATCTTATTGTTATTTATTACAGGAATCCACCACGGTGGTGGCGTGGAACTAAAGAAGCTTCTGGGGCGAAAGCTCGTTTGGTTACCATGTCGCCATCATGTCATGGAACTTATTATTAAAGTTGTTTTTGAAGTATACTGGCTGACACAATAAGGCCCAAACGCTCAATTTTTTCCCGATTCAAAGATTTTTGAAAACAGATCGATAAACTAAAATACGAAGCTGGAATCAATGACCCTACAGTTGCTGACGTACTATTAGACAGAAAAAAACAAATCCTGGCCTTCATTGATAGTTATTCACAAGTATCTAAAAATTGAATAATTTGTTTAAAAACAGTTCACAGCAAAATGTTATCTCGTTGTCTCGAAACAGTATGTAACAATTTAAACATTAAATTACTATTGAATTTAAAATACAAATTTTTATTTTGCACTCAAGATGAATTATGGCAGATTATTTATAATTTAATGTGATTTTTAGTTTATAATTTTATTGTAAGAATCATAATCTCTGGCTAATTTAAGGCTGTTTTTATAGAAATATCTTCCGAGGAATGAGTACCGAGAGCTGTTGGAATTATCGTCGATTTACTTAGGAGTAGTTCCAAAAGATAATTTCACTTTTAAACAACCAGGAGCCATAAGCCAGGCTCGTTGGATGTCGAAGGCTATTTATTGTTTAAAAATATTCATTTTCAGAAAACAATTTAAACTTTCGGCTCGCGAATTAAATGGCGTTCGTCAGATTTGTATTTTTATCGTCTCAATTAATATAAAAGCCTGGTTCACTGCACTTTCTGCTTCATCGGCTCCAAATAATGATTTAAATTTGATGCAGCAATTAATACTCTACCGTAAAATAAATTCGTCTGTTTCACAAGGAGCGATTACAAAAATGGAAAGGCATTTATGGTATTTAAGCGATAAATTAGCTATTATGTCATTATTTGATGATTCCGTACACATAAATATAAAAAAAATGATTGAAAATTTAAAAAATCGAAACCCTACGAAAACTTAAGCAAGAAAATATGAATTCAAACCAGTGAATCTGATTGAATTGTTGAAAAAAGATTTAAGTGACTGTTTCAACTGAATCGCTTAGTCTATTTGAAGACTTCGATTTACCGTATGAGTTCATTAATGAAGAAGTACAAAATTAGTCTAACATTGATAGTTTTCAGAAATGTAAACGATTTTTTAATCATTTAGAGGTCGTAAATGATGTAGCTGAACGTGGCGTAGCGTTAATTGAAGAATATAATAAGTACTTACTACTAGTCATTAGTGAGTATCGAAAAAAATACCCTAACTGTAACAAAAAAACCTTATTGTAGTGAAATATAAATATTTGTTGATTATAATTATTAAACTATAAAATTCTATAGATTTCTGCTAAGATAGGAGTTATAACTGTATTTAAAATAATTTGTTTAGCATCTGTTATTGTTATTATTAATTAAGTATCTATAAACTGTTTTTCCATATAAATGTATAAAATATCATAAATAAATAATTTTAAATAAGAAAACTCAGTAATTGTTTACCCAAAAATTATTTTAAGATAACAAAACGACGTTTTTGTTGAAAAATAAACAATTGGCAAAAATAAATTGATATTTATTGTGAAATTTACATATTTTAGTAATAATATTGTTAGAATAATAATTAATATTGTTAGATTTTCGATGAATAATGTTTAATAATGATCGAAAAAGTTAGTTTGTTCCGTTAAGTGAAAAAAAATTGCGTTAAAAACGAAAAAATTTCAATTTCAATTTTTTTTCGATTTTGATCGTGAATAACTTTTGAAAACTTAAATTTAGGCAAAAATATTAAGAGACCTGTTTTGTAGATCATTGAATTTGCTTTAAGAATTTGTCATGAGCATTTTAAAATATTCATTAATTCGTTAGTTACAAAATTTCAAAGTAAAAAAGTTAAATCGAAAAAAAAAACATTGATTTAGGCTTAGTTCAGATTCAACGTGCGTTAACGCACGTCAACGTACGTTCAAATTACGATGAGTTCAAATGACAATCAAACGTGCGGTGGTGCGGTTAGTCGTATTCACTCGATACTGAAAGATGGACGTGGAAGAAGCTCTTATTTGGTGGTTATATTATAAGAAAAATAAAAATACCCGAAAACGGAGATATTGGGTACACCCAGTTTTGCAAAACAGACTGTCAAGAAGTTTATCTGTAATATTATACCCCAAACTGAGAATAAATGAATGTAAATTCTTTAATTACTTTAGAATGTCTATGAAATCATTTGACGAGTTGTTGGAATGCATCCAGGATGAACTCGCTTCTCCCAACGCCATCAGATATTCAATTTCACCCAAAGAGAAACTAATAGTTACATTAAGGTAAGATTTATTTATATTACATTCCGTAATCATTGAACAAATCTAATTGTGAATCGTCGTTGTAGTTTAACGACGGCGTTTTTGGCGAATGGCTTCGTTCACAGGTTGTGTAACCGTGCACTCCTGGAGCTGGGTCTCGTTGCCCGGTTGGGAAGCCATACCTAGACGAAGATTGGTGTGAATGCGAATAGTTTTCAGAATTTGATGCTACTGGGTGTTGATACTGTGCCAGTACATTATATATATATATATCTATCTTGGCTCTTAAGCGCTTGTGTTCTGGTATTGTCTTTATTTCATTAACTAAAGACAAACAAAATAATTTTTCTTCATCCGCGACTTCTGTTTTTTTTTTGCAATTTCTTTAAACTCATTATGTCTCTGCTCCATGCTTTTCTCTAAAAGGGTAATGAACTTCTCGTCACTATGTTTGGTTTTGAGTTTCTTAGCCTTTGTTTGGGATGGTGGTGGTAATTCTTCGTTGCTTACATTGACTTCTTCCTCTCTGTCATTTTCTTTTAACGAATTACCATGTGTTTTTGTTTCATTTTCAGTATTGAAATTACTTTGCCTTTCTTTTCGTAACTGTTTTTACTTGCTCCCGACCCAGATTTTCCTTTCTTTTGTGCTCTGACAAAGTTGTCCCTGAGGTTTCTCCATTTTCCCTGCAATAATGTTCCTAAAAAAGGTATAGCTCTTAATAAACCCATAAGTTCCTAATTATAAAATTAGAACTAAACGCAAAGCTCCAACATAACTTAGATTATTTATTCTTCGCAGATATCTTGCCAGCGGATGTTCAATGACCGAACTGCACTATTCGTATAAAATTGGCAAGTCAACGATATCTGGTATAATTCATCAAAAATGTGAAGTTATCTGGAAAAAAATGAAAGACACAGTCATGCCAATACCAGATAGAGAAAAATGGATTAAAATATCTCACGGATTCGAGCGAAGCGCAAAATTTCCTCATTGCATTGGTGCCCTCGATGCAAACACATTAGACTGCGAAAACTCACAACATTCAGGTTCTTTGTACTTTAATTATAAACACTTTTTTCTCTCGTACTCTTGGCGTTGTGCGACTCTGACTACCGTTTCATTTGGGTGGATATTGGTGCTTACGCAAGGATAGTGATTCGGGAATTTTTAGGGATTCTGTCTTATACAAAAAACTAACTGAGAAATCTTTAGATATACCAAAGCCAACACCATTAACAGAAAAGAACGATATGGCAGTACCCTATGTGATTGTAGCAGATGAAGCATTTGGACTGATAAAAAATTTAATGCGGCCCTACGGTGGAAAGCAGCTAAATTATGAAAAAAAAAAATTAATTATCGACTAACTTTAGCTCGTGGATATGTTGAGTGTACCTTTGGTATAGCCAGTAATAAGTGGAGAATACTACATCGACCAATAGATGTTAATGAGAATTGCGCCATAAAGATTATAAAGGCAATCACAGTATTGCATAACTATGTTCGGATGAGAGATGGATGTAGACCCGAAGATGCATCATTGGAAGGAAATCTATGAAACTTAACTAACGATCACCATGGGACATCTACTTTGTCAGCAGATAATACCCGAATTAAATTCACGAATTACTTCGTCAATTAAGGAAAAATTTCATATCAAGATCAAATGATATAAATATACAAAGCCATATCTTTGGTAAATGTCGTTTCAAAATATTTTAATCGTTTCACAATTTTGCCTAACTCTGTACATTTATGGTTAAAGTGTATAAAAAATATGTAAGGTAATTGATAAATGAAGTTTGTGCTCACCCATATTTTCCTTTTTTCTTGAGAGTCATTAAAATCACAGAAAATTAAAACCAAATCCCCCCACGCCCTACGTTTTAAAATTTTGTTTTTATAAAATTCCGAAGCCGTATTCCAAATGGCTGGTCTTTTTTCTACTTCTTTAATCAGTAATTCATGGTCTACTTCAGATTCGCCCATTTTTATAAATAAAATCAAAAACCAAAACGATACCTATGCAAAAACTATGTGATAACTGCAGAAACGCGCGTACAATTGAACTACAATATTGATTTTGTTGATCTTTCAAACCGCAAGTGAAACGTCAGTTTGACAACGTCTTGAGATTTCGCTCGGTAACGTCCGGTTTTGTGCGTTCATGTGATTGTTTGTAAATAAACACTATGATATCTAAACGTGCGGTTCGAAAACGTGCGTTAACGCCCGTTGCATCTGAACTTAGCCTTATTAAGCTCAATTACTCGGAAACGGCTTGTCTGATGAAAATTTTCAATCAGACCTTTTTTGTAGAGAATTTAATTTTATACAAGAATAAGTAATAATAAATTTTTTTCACTTTAATTTTTTGACAGTTCTAACGCAAAACGTCAAAGTCTGAACTTAAACTCAAAAATGGCGATGATAGACCTTAAAAAATTAATATTTTGGGTTTAAATTTTCACGAAATGTTATTTTTGTCATTCCCAATAATATTCTCGATATATTTAAAAAAAAAATTTTTTTGGCCCAGTCTAATATATATATATATATTAGACTGGGCCAAAATATATATATATATATATATATATATATATATATATATATATATATATATATATATTAGACTGGGCCAAAAAAATTTTTTTTTTAAATATATCGAGAATATTATTGGGAATGACAAAAATAACATTTCGTGAAAATTTAAACCCAAAATATTAATTTTTTAAGGTCTATCATCGCCATTTTTGAGTTTAATCAGACTTTGACGTTTTGCGTTAGAACTGTCAAAAAATTAAAGTGAAAAAAAATTATTATTACTTATTCTTGTATAAAATTAAATTCTCTACAAAAAAGGTCTGATTGAAAATTTTCATCAGACAAGCCGTTTCCGAGTAATTGAGCTTAATAAGGCTAAGTTCAGATGCAACGTGCGTTAACGCACGTTTTCGAACCGCACGTTTAGATATCATAGTGTTTATTTACAAACAATCACATGAACGCACAAAACCGGACGTTACCGAGCGAAATCTCAAGACGTTGTCAAACTGACGTTTCACTTGCGGTTTGAAAGATCAACAAAATCAATATTGTAGTTCAATTGTACGCGCGTTTCTGCAGTTATCACATAGTTTTTGCATAGGTATCGTTTTGGTTTTTGATTTTATTCATAAAAATGGGCGAATCTGAAGTAGACCATGAATTACTGATTAAAGAAGTAGAAAAAAGACCAGCCATTTGGAATACGGCTTCGGAATTTTATAAAAACAAAATTTTAAAACGTAGGGCGTGGGGGGATTTGGTTTTAATTTTCTGTGATTTTAATGACTCTCAAGAAAAAAGGAAAATATGGGTGAGCACAAACTTCATTTATCAATTACCTTACATATTTTTTATACACTTTAACCATAAATGTACAGAGTTAGGCAAAATTGTGAAACGATTAAAATATTTTGAAACGACATTTACCAAAGATATGGCTTTGTATATTTATATCATTTGATCTTGATATGAAATTTTTCCTTAATTGACGAAGTAATTCGTGAATTTAATTCGGGTATTATCTGCTGACAAAGTAGATGTCCCATGGTGATCGTTAGTTAAGTTTCATAGATTTCCTTCCAATGATGCATCTTCGGGTCTACATCCATCTCTCATCCGAACATAGTTATGCAATACTGTGATTGCCTTTATAATCTTTATGGCGCAATTCTCATTAACATCTATTGGTCGATGTAGTATTCTCCACTTATTACTGGCTATACCAAAGGTACACTCAACATATCCACGAGCTAAAGTTAGTCGATAATTAATTTTTTTTTTCATAATTTAACTGCTTTCCACCGTAGGGCCGCATTAAATTTTTTATCAGTCCAAATGCTTCATCTGCTACAATCACATAGGGTACTGCCATATCGTTCTTTTCTGTTAATGGTGTTGGCTTTGGTATATCTAAAGATTTCTCAGTTAGTTTTTTGTATAAGACAGAATCCCTAAAAATTCCCGAATCACTATCCTTGCCGTAAGCACCAATATCCACCCAAATGAAACGGTAGTCAGAGTCGCACAACGCCAAGAGTACGAGAGAAAAAAGTGTTTATAATTAAAGTACAAAGAACCTGAATGTTGTGAGTTTTCGCAGTCTAATGTGTTTGCATCGAGGGCACCAATGCAATGAGGAAATTTTGCGCTTCGCTCGAATCCGTAAGATATTTTAATTTTAATTTAATTTTTGGCCCAGTCTAATATATATATATATATATATATATATATATATATATATATATATATATATATATATACCAGCACTACATGCCATTTAGGCCCTTGGCTTCGAGCGGCTCTATTCTTCTATTTTTTCTATATTTTTTATTATCTCTTCCTATTCTTTTCTGTTCTCTGTCTTTTGTTTCCATCTTTTTACTTCTACTTTTCTTAAATCTGATGTTACTGCTTCTATCCATTCCCTTTTGGGTCGTCCTTTCTTTTTCTTTCCCCCTCTACTTTCTAATAACTGCTTTGCGATTCTACAAGGGTTTATGCGCATTGCATGCCCTAACCAACCTGCTCTATTCTTCCTAATTTTTCTGTAATTTTTGGTTTATCATAAATATCCCTAATTTCTTTATTTGTTCGTCTTCTCCATATTCCATCTTGTTCCTTAATTCCTCTCAATATCTTTCGTTCCCAGATTTCCAATTTATTTATTTCTTGTTGGTTTAATATCCATAACTTAGAGCAGTACATTACTGACAGACATATTACTGTGTTATAAAGTCGTATCTTTGCTGCTAATAAAACATTTTTTGATTTTAGTATCTCCTTCATAGCTCCTATTTTTTTTTCTATTTTTTGTTGTTTTTCATTGCAGTTTGTCATTATTACCCCCAGATATTCAAATTGATCCACTTGTTGAAAACAATAACTTTTTCGTCTACTTTTATTCTTAGATTGCTTGTTTCTGTTAAAATTTCCATTGTCATATATTTTGTTTTCGTCTTATTTAATCTTAATCCGTATTCTTTTGTTTGCCTCTCGAAACTTTTAAATATTCTGCGTAATTCTTCTTCTGACCGGGTTGATAACACCACAACGTCCGCATATGCTATAAATTGATGCATCTTGCTATATATAGTTCCTCTTGTTTGCATTCCACACTTCCTCATTATAATTTCCAGGACAATATTAAATAGCGTGGTTAAGAGCGGATCCCCTTGTTTTAAACTCCCCTTGACTTCGAATTTTCTTGATAACTTTCCATCCACTGCTACTTTACTTTTAGTACTTTCGAGTGTTGTATGTACTAGTCTTCTTAGTTTAGCAGGCACCCCAATTTCCCTTATTGCTTCATATACTTTTACTCTGTCAATTCTGTCACAAGCTTGTTGGAAATCTATGAACAACATATGAAGGGGCAAACCTTGTTCGTAGGTGGAGCTTTGGATTTGTTTTAGGACGAAAACCTGATCAGTTGTTGATCTATCTTTTTTGAAGCCTTGTAACAAGTTTTTTTCTTGTTACTTGTTACAGCTTTTAGTTGGTTCATTGGTTAATCAGTTAATTAATTGATTGATTGAGTAATTATTAACTATATTTAAATTATTTTACCTGTCAGGTGTAAAATCTAGATTTTTAGTGATTTCAATAAATTATCTACGGTCCGGTTAAAAGATATATTTTGTTTATTTACTTTTTAGTCGAAAGTTGAAAGGTCACTTGAACTACACGGAGTGTGTGTTGTTGTATTCTATTCAGGTACAAAACCATTAATTAATTAATTGCTTTTATACAAATTTATATACATATATGTATGTATGTATAATTAATTTCAACTTTAAAAGAAATGATCATTTCCAACTCTTCGGTCGCTAAATCGATCATATTTTATTTTAACTGTTAACCACAGTGGTAATTGGCCATGGCAATGAAATGTCAAATTTATTGATTTTAAAAGGAATGATCGATCTAGATCGCGCTCTTTTTGGATTCGAACTTCCTACTAGCAGGGTGAACAAAGGTCAGTGATTGTTAAATTTTTCTTTATTATATTCCTTTAATTTATTAGTTATTGATTGAAATTTTGAAATCCATTTCACTACTTAGAATTATTAGTAGACTTTTTTTTTAATTTTGTTTAGCGAATTAGTCGATATCATCGACTCAATTCTTGAGGTTTTTTTTTAAACACGCCTTGATATCGTAAATAATTATTATATCGTAATACTGTTGAATCATTTGAGTGATAAGTATAATTATCACGATTTGCTTTGGAATTCGGTGTAAAATAATTTCAGATTTATCTTAAAGAAATCAGTATCTGAAAGTTTACATCGAAATTTAAGTTTGTTGGTTTATTTTGGTAGTTTTTTTTTGGACTAGTATTCAAGGTTTTGCGATATTACTTGTTATCCGATTGTAAATATATATATACGTACGTATATATATTGGTGAATATTATTGTTCAGATTAGCAGGAATTCAGTAAAAGATTTATTTTATATCTTGGATTATAATCTAAGTAAGGAAACGGATATCGTTTTTTTGTACAATCACTGATTTTTTTTTTGTTGTTTAACCTGTTGAATTAGTAATATTTTCAAGAAATTATTTCAAAATTTTCCTGATTAATTCATTTTTCAAATATTTGGTTTATATATATATATATATATATATATATATATTTTTAAATATGTATTGGGATCTTAAGTTAACTCTTTAGATCATATATTGTGTAAAAGCTAAATATTTGAACATTATCAATTTTTCTAACCTTTGTTATTATTCAATTTAAAGCGTCAATCACAATTCATTGCAACCATTAATATATTCTGTGAAATATTAAGTTGTTGTTAAATCATTAGAAAATCATTATTAAGTAGTGATTACAATTTCGATTTTTTTGATTATTGTTCAGAATTTTGTTTGAAAGTAGTGTCATTTAACTGTAAAGTCACTCATAAGGTTGCACCATTAAAAGTCCTTTATTTGGAGTCTGGTTCTGTTGTTTTTTTTTTAGCTACGATTTTTTTTGATTTGGGGGTCATTTTTGGTTAACCCTCAGAGGATACGTACCAACACTATTTTCCTTCCACTTCTGTGCGGAGAGCTCTCAGCTAGAAGCCACCTTATAAAAAATCGTATTCCTGAGTGGATATTGCTTAAACCTATATACCAAACCCCAGAGTTACTGGAACCCACACCAAAAAAATAGGTGACAAACTTTTGATATTTTATATATATATATTTTTTTGAGTGAAACATTTTTGGCACTCCTTTGCATTTAATAATTTTTTTTTATTTAATAACTGTTAAAACTTTTAAAAACTGTACCTTAAACTAGTTTGTTTATTAAATTTGTTATAAAATTTCATTTTTTTTTTATTTCTTAAATAGTTCCAACAAAACAAAACTTGTTAGGATTGGTGAAATATAAATTTGTAAAGATTCATCTTTGCTGGCGCCCTATTGTGCTTTATAAAGAAACTTTAAAGTACAATTCACCAATCCTATCAAGCGAAGGGTTATAAGAACACCGCTAGCCGGAACAAAAAAATAAAAAATTGTTACACTTTTGGCGCCCAACGTGGGCGTTTGTTTCCGTTTCTGGAGATTTCTATGGTAAAATTAGTGAGAATTCTGATAATTTTCCTGTAATTTCTGATAAAGTATCGCGTATTGATGATATTCAAGTCATGCCAAAAATTTTTGAGGATGTTCGTCAAAGACTACACATGTCTTATGTGAAAAATAGAGAACGGTATAATCTGAGGAGACGAGATGTTCGATTTCACGTTGGAGACCTGGTGTGGAGACGAAATTTTGAGAGATCTGACAAAGCTAATTCCATAAATGCTAAATTATTACCTAAATACATACCTTGTGTAGTATCTAAAGTAATTTCACCATTAGTATATGAGTTAAAAGACCGGGGTGGTCGAGTTTTAGGTAATTATCATGTTAAAGATATTAAATTGGATGAGACAATAACAGACGATGAGGTCACGAGTGATTCTTTCGAATCTGAGGATTAATTACCTCTACTATATACTCGTGTTTTGAATTTAATTCAATTTATGTCTCGTTTTTTTAAATTAATTTGTCTTGGGTTTGTTTTAATTTATATCTTGTCTTGTTTTTGTTTAAATTATGTGTGGATATCTCTTTAATGTCATAATATCTGCATTTTCATTTTTTTTTGTTGATGAAAGCTAGTCAGATCCCCTCAAAGCTTTTTACGCTCTGTTCTTAGTCACTGTTGTTCAGCTTTTGATTTCATGTTGGGTATGAATCGTTGTGCAAATGATTAAGAGGTATTATTAATCCGGAAGGATTGAGTAGGTATGTTTGGTTTGATTGTCTTGCGGCAAAATATATTGTGTGGTATGGATCACGTTCTTCGTGTTTATCTTGTTTTTTTTACTCTCGTATAAATTTGTAAGGTAAGATAAACATTTTTGGGTTGCCGTGTGGGCATATTTAGGTTATTGGTTATGTAGCTCGTGCAGAATTTTCTTTTTCCTACTCAACTTTCTTTACAACCAATATCATTTGTCTTGATTTTGTCAACCAGAGTGCAGATACGTCATTGAGTTTTCTTTAGTTAGTGACAGAGAGGTTTGTTATAATCTGACTGTTTTGTTGATATTTTTTTTTTCCTCTTCGATTTAGTTTTCTCTTCAAGATACTAGTGTTAGTTGTTCGGTACTATAATCCGTCCTATGTTTCCCACCTTTATGGTATTTAGAGTTAGGTTTTAACTGTTCAACATCTCATCAAGATGTTGTATAGCTTCAGTTGTTCGGTACTATAATCCGTCCTATGTTTCCCACCTTTATGGTATTTAGAGTTGGGTTTTAACTATTCAACATCTCATCAAGATGTTGGATAGCTTAAGTTGTTCGGTACTATAATCCGTCCTATTGATTCATTTTTTTTATGTATAGTAATTTCCCCTAAAATTTAATATAATTTAAAATTGTGATACTTCTTTAGTATGGATGTATCGTAATCATTTTTTTTGTCTCACCAGTTTCTAACTTTTGATTATTTCATTGCTTAGAATAATGTGGTAATAGGATAAGTGTTTGAAAACTTTTTCCACTGCGTTTCAAAATTTTTCTTCCGGGTTTTGGGAGTATGTAACAAGTTTTTTTCTTGTTACTTGTTACAGCTCTTAGTTGGTTCATTGGTTAATCAGTTAATTAATTGATTGATTGAGTAATTATTAACTATATTTAAATTATTTTACCTGTCAGGTGTAAAATCTAGATTTTTAGTGATTTCAATAAATTATCTACGGTCCGGTTAAAAGATATATTTTGTTTATTTACTTTTTAGTCGAAAGTTGAAAGGTCACTTGAACTACACGGAGTGTGTGTTGTTGTATTCTATTCAGGTACAAAACCATTGATTAATTAATTGCTTCTATACAAATTTATATATATGTATGTATGTATATATGTTTAATTAATTTCAACTTTAAAAGAAATGATCATTTCCAACTCTTCGGTCGCTAAATCGATTATATTTTATTTTAACTGTTAACCACAGTGGTAATTGTCCATGGCAATGAAATGTCAAATTTATTGATTTTAAAAGGAATGATCGATCTAGATCGCGCTCTTTTTGGATTCGAACTTCCTACTAGCAGGGTGAACAAAGGTCAGTGATTGTTAAATTTTTCTTTATTATATTCCTTTAATTTATTAGTTATTGATTGAAATTTTAAAATCCATTTCACTACTTAGAATTATTAGTAGACTTTTTTTTTTAAATTTTGTTTAGCGAATTATTCGATATCATCGACTCAATTCTTGAGGTTTTTTTTTAAACACGCCTTGATGTTGTAAATAATTATTATATCGTAATACTGTTGAATCATTTGAGTGATAAGTATAGTTATCACGATTTGCTTTGAAATTCGGTGTAAAATAATTTCAGATTCATCTTAAAGAAATCAGTATCTGAAAGTTTACATCGAAATTTAAGTTTGTTGGTTTATTTTGGTAGTTTTTTTTGGACTAGTATTCAAGGTTTTGCGATATTACTTGTTTTCCGATTGTAAATATATATATACGTACGTATATATATTGGTAAATATTATTGTTCAGATTAGCAGGAATTCAGTAAAAGATTTATTTTGAGTGTCATACATTGAGCAGTGTCATACATTGAGCAAGCAATTATGTACACGACTTTTATCGCTCTTACAATTTTGTTAAAACTAAACAGTTATTTTAAGTTTAAAATTTTAGAAATTATACCAAAATGTGAGGAATAAATTGCTGAATATAGTGATGTGATTTGTTCTTGTGTAAAAGTGCAACTTAAGGAAAAAAACTGCAGTTAATTAATAAATAAAAATATCTAAAATTCCATTTAAACAAAGAAAAAACTAGTTTGATAAATAGCAAGCTTAAAATAAAAAAGTGTTTGTGATAGGATAAAATGTTGTCCTTGTCAGTGGAGTGTTGTTAAAAAGGGATTTTAATTTTAACGGTTAGTAAATACATTCATAATGGATAATATATTCAGCTGCTGCAAGAAAACTTTCAATAATTATTTTTGTATTGAATGCCACAGTGTGTATCATCCCAGTTGTCTAGATAGAAAAAAAGATGTTATAATCATTGGTGGATATAAAATTTTATGTTCAGTGTTGTGTTCTGAGAAAAATAATGATAATGCTGAAATAAATAAGGAATTAAACAAAGAGGTTCTTCATTTAAAAAACGAATTAAAAGAAAAGGATGCTCACTTGAATAGCCTAAAAAGGTTTTCACAAAGTTTTGAAAATGATGTAGAAGAGGAAGAAAGGCGACTTAAACAACAGATTAACAACCAAATTGTTGAAATTACGGAACTTAACAAGAAATTGTGTGACTTAAGACAAAATAATAGACTTCTTCAAGAAAAGATGGAAAATTTAGAGTTGGAATTTTCAAAAATCATTACTGAGAAAGATGAGTTGTTTACTGTTAGCAGAAACATGGTTGTTTCAATTGAGAGCATCAACAAGGAAAAAGATGTATATTTTAACGAAAATGAAATACTTAGGAAAGAAATCAGAAGATTGAATGAAGCTGATGAATCCAACAAACGTCAAATAGAATCTTTACAGGAAAGAGATAGGCCAGTCATGGAGGATAAAGGAATACTAACTTATCCGGAAAGGACATATGAAACTAACCTTTCAGATCAGACTGACATAAACTCCATTATAGGTAATAAGTTAGGGGAAAATTCGGGAAAAATCATGATTTTAAGTGACGAGCATGGAAGACATTTGAGTGGATATATTACAGCCAAGAATAGTAAGGTGAAGATAGAAACCATATTAAAACCGGGAGCACTGTTTGGAGGGGTAATTGAAGATGTTAACAACCTAACAAAAGACTATACTTATGAGGACTTTGTTATAATAATTGCAGGTTCGAATGATTTTAAAGTTAAAAAATATCCTAGTTTGAAGGAGATTAACGATAAAATTAGATATTGTACTAATACTAATATTATATTTACTGCTATACCTAGTCTATACTTTTCACTTAATTGTAAAAAATTCGTAGAAAAATTCAATAGCAAAATGTCAGAATATGCCTACAGGTTAAACAAATATGCTGAAGGTAGTATTAAATTTATAGACTTATGTTTACATAATGGCAAAATAGTTAAAAAGATTGTTGCAGATAGAATAATAGCGGAGATTAAATGTAAGAAGCATATAAAAAATCTTACATTTGTCCAAATCAATAATAATATAGAGGTATTTGATGTAACATCTACCACAACGGAGGTTAATTGCGATGCTGGCCATTTAAGCCAAGAAAGCCAAGATAGCCAGACCCCATTAAACTTGGTAAATCAAAGACATAATAATTTTTTAGACCAACCTCCAATAATAACGTTGGAAACTTAAAGGTTACACATATACCTAAAGATTCTTTTCTTTTGTACTTAAATTCACAAAGCCTACCTGCACATTTGGATGAAATAAGTAATTTAGTAATTAAAGTTAAACCAATTGTAGTGTGTTTGTCAGAAACACATGCTACGCCTGAAATTTATGATAGTGAATTAGACATTGATGGTTATCAGTTATTTAGAACGGATGGAGAAAGCAGACACACTGGAGGTGTCATTATTTATGTAATAAAAGGGGTCAAAGTAAAAAAAATTCAAAAACATTGGGTACATAAAAGTTTCTGGTTTCTTTCTTTAAGTATTACTAGCAACAAACAGACCTTTTTAATAGTCTCTCTATATAGATCCCCAAATAGTAATTATGTGGATTTTTATAATTTTTTTGAAACCTGGTGTGAAAACAATGTATGTGATAAAAATTTTAGTGTAATTATAACGGGTGATTTTAACGTAGATTATTTTTCAAACTCATCAAATAGCGTATCTTTAAAAAATTTTATAACTAGTTTAAGCTTAAAAAATATAGTTAGGGAAATAACACATCCAACAAGTAATGATGGATCTCTATTAGACTGGGTAATAACAAATACAGATATGTTGACATCTGATGTGATAAAAACACCTAAAATAAGTACACATTTTAATATATCTGTTAAATTAAAACAAGTTAAATCTAAAGTGGTAACACGAACAATTGAAAGTAGAGGCCGAAACATTGACTATTCTGCAATTAATCGGAAATTAGAAGTTGTTACTTGGAATTTTAGGGAAACCGATATAAATAGAAAATACCAATGCTTCTATAAAGAGGTTATTAATATATATATAATGAAGTGGCTCCAAAAAAAATTATAAAAATTTACCCAAGATATAAAGAGTGGTGGAACTATACTGTTGAGCAGGCAGTGGGGGACAGAGATAGAAGCTATAAGAACTTTATGAATAATAGTACCGAGGAGAATAAAAACATCTATAAAGAGAGAAGAAATATTGCTGTAAGGGTAATAAGAAATGAAAAACGGAAATACTATGAGCATAAGATAGATGACTGTAAAAATAATACAACAGAATTGTGGAAAACACTAAAAACGCTGGTCCCAAATAATGTGGCCAATACAGATTTTTTAGAAATTGAAATTGAACAAAAAACCATAGATAAAGTTGAAGATATACCAGATAATTTGAATTCATTTTACATTGATAGTATTGATAAAATTATGGATAACATTGACAAAAGTGGCCAGGACTTCCCCATTAATATTAATCGAGAAAGTACCGGGAACTTTTCCAGATTTAATTTAATTGATTTTATTACACTTAAAGAAATTATATTTTCAATGTCAAACAAGAATAGTCCAGATGATATTGGCATGGCATTTATAAAAAATACCTATGACAATATTGCTAAACCCTTGATAAATATTATCAATACTTCTTTAGAATCTGGTAAAGTTCCAGATGATTTCAAGGTCTCCACCATAGTACCAGTTCCTAAAGTTGCAAAATCTAATAAAGCTTCTGATTTGAGGCCAATAAATATGCTTAGCTGCTTTGAAAAAATTTTAGAGAAAGTAGTCTATGAACAAATTGTTGATTTTATAGAAAGAAACAAATTTTTAACTAAAGTTCAATCGGGTTTTCGCAGTAAGCACTCATGTGAAACTGCGTTACAATGTGTGCTAGATGATTTGAAAGGAAATCTTAACAAAAAATATGTTACTGTCGGTGTTTTTCTGGACCTCCAAAGGGCGTTTGAAACGGTTGATAGGAATAGACTCTTAAAGAAGTTAGAAAGAGCAGGGTTTAAGGGTACAGTATTGGAATGGATGTCAAACTATTTAACAAATAGAAGACAAAAAGTCAAAATTAAAAACTTTGTATCGGATGAGTTAGAAATAAAGCGAGGTGTACCACAAGGAAGTGTCCTAGGTCCCTTGCTTTTTTTGATTTATATCAATCACATCACAGACATTCAGACTAAATGTTTATTTCACTTATTTGCAGATGATGCCTTCATATACTATTCTTCTTTAAATATAATAGATAGTGTTACAATGATTAATAAGTGCTTAGAAATTGTTTATAGATGGTGCTGTGCTAATTTATTAAATATTAATTGTAAAAAAACTAAATTCATCATAATTGGTAATGAGCAGCAACATAAACTCTTTGTCGAACAAGATCATAAAATAATGATTGGGCCTACTGAAATTGATATGGTGAATGAATTCAAATATCTTGGTGTCATTATAGATCGACAACTTAAATTTAAACAGCATGCAAACCACTTAATAAACACAATTTCATTTAAAATAAATTATCTTTTCAGATGTTCGCAGCATTTATCTAAGTGGTCGAGGCTCGTTTTATTTAATTCTCTAATACTGCCTCACTTCGCTTACTGCTCAACAGTATTATATCTCTTAAATCAGAATGAAATATGTCGATTCCAAAAGTTGCAGAATAGAGCTATGCGAATAATATTATCATGTCCTAGATTGACCCCTACTGTAGAAATGCGGACAGCCTTAAACTGGCTCTCAATTAAAGATATGTTCCTTTACCAAACATTAATTTTTATATTTAAAATAAAAATAGGTTACGCGCCTGACTATCTCCAACATAAAATTACTTACAACCATCATGTTCACACCCATAATACAAGACTTAGAAATGATTTTTATATTAGGACCGTCAACACCAGCGGTGCTCAAAATTCAATCTTTTTTAAAGGCTTACAGCAATTTAATGACTTGCCAGACGATCTAAAGAAATTAGATTCAATTAATGTATTCAAGCGTAAGCTCAAACAATATTTGTTAGATGTAAGTAGGTAATTTAGGTCAAGTATTTATTATCATTAATTATTCTTTGTGTTGTCTCATTGTATTTTATTGTATTTTATTTGATTACAGTTAGCTTAATAACTTATTTATATATATGTGTATATTTTTTGACCATGTATTAGTTGTTTTTGACTAAATAAAGCATTAATATATATCTTGGATTATAATCTAAGTAAGGAAACGGTTATCGTTTTTTTGTACAATCACTGATTTTTTTTTTGTTGTTTAACCTGTTGAATTAGTAATATTTTCAAGAAATTATTTCAAAATTTTCCTGATTAATTCATTTTTCAAATATTTGGTTTATATATATATATATATTTTTTTAAATATGTATTGGGATCTTAAGTTAACTCTTTAGATCATATATTGTGTAAAAGCTAAATATTTGAACATTATCAATTTTTCTAACCTTTGTTATTATTCAATTTAAAGCGTCAATCACAATTCATTGCAACCATTAATATATTCTGTGAAATATTAAGTTGTTGTTAAATCATTAAAAAATCATTATTAAGTAGTGATTACAATTTCGATTTTTTTTATTATTGTTCAGAATTTTGTTTGAAAGTAGTGTCATTTAACTGTAAAGTCACTCATAAGGTTGCACCATTAAAAGTCCTTTATTTGGAGTCTGGTTCTGTTGTTTTTTTTTTTTAGCTACGATTTTTTTGTTTTGGGGGTCATTTTTGGTTAACCCTCAGAGGATACGTACCAACACTATTTTCCTTCCACTTCTGTGCGGAGAGCTCTCAGCTAGAAGCCACCTTATAAAAAATCGTATTCCTGAGTGGATATTGCTTAAACCTATATACCAAACCCCAGAGTTACTGGAACCACACCAAAAAAATAGGTGACAAACTTTTGATATTTTATATATATATATTTTTTTTTGAGTGAAACATTTTTGACACTCCTTTGGATTTAATAATTTTTTTTTTATTTAATAACTGTTTAAACTGTTAAAAACTGTACCTTAAACTAGTTTGTTTATTAAATTTGTTATAAAATTTCATTTTTTTTTATTTCTTAAATAGTTCCAACAAAACAAAACTTGTTAGGATTGGTGAAATATAAATTTGTAAAGATTCATCTTTGCTGGCGCCCTATTGTGCTTTATAAAGAAACTTTAAAGTACAATTCACCAATCCTATCAAGCGAAGAGTTATAAGTACACCGCTAGCCGGAGCAAAAAAATAAAAAATTGTTACAGCCTCCTTGATATTCTCCTATTTCCTCTTTACTAAATATCTCTAATCTATTTCTTATAATTGTAGCAAGAATTTATAGGTTACATCTAGTAAGGAAATACCCCTGTAATTACTGCAGAGAGTACTATCATCCTTCTTTAATATTGGGCAAATAACAGCATCTTTCCACCTGTCTGTCATTTTTTCTTGTCTCCATATTTTCTAAATCAGGCTTACTATCTCCTTTAAGAGTGGTGATCTTTTTTCTTTTAGAAACTCAGCCGGGATACCATTCTTAACTGGACTTTTGTTGTTTTTCATTTTCTGAATGATCTCTCTGATTTCCTGTTAATTTGGTTCATTTATATTCACCTGTTCTACATTTTCCAGAGGAAATGTTATCTCATTTCGTTCGTTGTCCTTAAAATCTAGCAGGATTTCAAAGTATTCGGCTCATATTTCCATTTTCTCATTTACCTTTCCCACCAGTTCGCCTTGTTTATTTTTACAATACTGCCTTATTCTAGATTTTGGCTCTTTACATTTCTTTGTTTCTTGGTAGAAATTTCTTATTTCTTTGTTCTTATAGTGCCCATCTAAAGCTGTTAACTTCTCATCCAGTTTTTCCCTTTTATTCCTTTTACATACTCTTTTTACTAAAGCTCTCTTTTCTCTATACAAAATTTGGTTTTCCTCTGTCCTGTTTTTTAACAGTTTTATTCTAGCTTTATTTCTTTCTTGACACACTTTCCAACACTCGTTGTTATACCAATTTTCTCCAACAACTTTTTTTCTGTTTCCTATCACTTCTTGTGCTGTTTCCGTTATAGCTATTTCTAATGTATTCCAACTTTTCTCTATACTTCCTGTTTCTTTGTTTTCTTGGCAATTTTTCCCCTATTATCCTGTTTTAAGCTGACTTCTTCTAGCTTTTTAATGTCGTATCTTCTTATGCAATACTGATTTTCTTTTGGCACTATGGGCAGTTCATGTTTTATTTTTATCATAACCAAGAAATAGTCACTATTTATATCCGCTCCCCTGTAACTTCTTACGTCATTGACAGTTCTTGCATGCTTACTTTCTACCATTATATGGTCTATCTGATTTTGGGTTTTCCCATCAGGTGATACTTATGTGACCTTATGAATATCTTTGTGTTTAAAAAATGTACTCACTATTTTCATATTAAATTCGTTGGCAAACTGTATCATCTTTTCTTCATTTTTGTTACCCTTTTTATGGAGGCTATTGTTTCCTGTGATACTCTTATAACGTTCTTCTTTTCCGATTTTGGCGTTAAAATCTCCTGTAGCAATTTTAATATCATATTTACTAAATATGACATTAAAATTGCTGCAGAATTAGTAAAAGTAACGAAGCCTCTGGAAGACATTACAAAAAAATTTAGCTCACAGAACACATGTATATCTGACATTATTTCTCTAGTACGAACATTGAATAAAATTTATGATGAGGATGTGATCCAGGAAGGTCTCAATATTAGTGTATCCGCTGTTCTGGATTTTGTGTTTGCTTTGAAGAATGAATTAGATTATCGTTTTTGTGAAATTGATAAAAATGTTCTGTTTCAAGTAGCCACATTTTTAGACCCACGATACAAAGGTAAATTCTTCAGTGATATTTTAATAAAAAAAATAAAAGAGAAATTGCTTACTGCTTTAGAAACTGAAGAAAATCTCACAGCAGCTATAAGTACTGGAGTGAAACCAATTACTGTTAGAGTCGCCAGAGTTTAGAAGAGTCTATTGATAATATGTTAGATAGTGATGATGACGATGAGCAATCTGAAAATCAAATATAAGATACGCAAGCTAATTTGCTTAAAGAATATATGTCGGAAAAAAGATTACCAAGAGATTAAGACCAGTTAAAGTATTGGCAGAATAACAGTAAAAAGTTTGAAGGTCTCGGTCACATTGCTCGCACATATTTATCCTCACCTACTATTTTTGAAATACAATTTACCACTACTAAATTTCCATTATGATTAATAATTTTCACTGTGTTTACTCGTGTAATCTAATGTTTACACTTTATGTGGCATGAAAAATTAATTTACTTTATTAGAATAATCATTCAATTAGAATTTATTTTTGGTTTTCTCATTATCTCATAGTTATAAAAGTGATTATAATTATAAGAAACCGAAGGTTTAAGTTCTGCTTTTCTCATTTTCTTATTTTTATAAAAGTGATGTTATAACTTTCTATAATATTAATTTTATTATATAGATAGTTGATTTAGTACCTTTGAGTTATGTACCTACTATTGGTATGGTAACTTACTACGATAAATGTTTTCAATATAAACGTGCCAAATATTTGATTTTAAGAAATAAAAAATACTTTGAATGGAATTTAATAGTTTTTTAATTCTACCTAATCACCTATATATAGCATTTCATCCTGTCGTTCTTTGTAAAACAAATCTTTTTCTTCTATAGTTTTATCCTCCGTTGGTGCATGCGAGTTAATTATGCTAATTTTTCTGTACCGTCCTTTAATCTAAGAAGGCATAGTCTGCCATTAATTGGTTTAAAATCTACAACTCTTTGGGCCCAAGTCTTATTTACTAAAAAACCTGTGCCAAAATATATATTGTTCTCATTTCCACTATTAAACATGGCATTGTTATCGATTTCTTTAATTTTCATTACTTTTTGTTTTGTTTCCTGTAATAAAAATATTTGCGCTGTCTGTTAGGAATTTTAGAGCTCCCTGTTCATAACTGCTTCGTATATTCCACGTTCCTATCTTTAATACTTTCGGTTTTTTTGCCCTTACTTTTCTTTTCTTTCACTTTTTCTTTTTATATAAATTCGTTTTCTTCTCCTTAGCCTGGTCATTATAATAAAGGACATCATTCATGTTCTCTATTAGTTTCTGATTTTTCCAATTTTTCGGTAACCTTCATTTCCATACTTCTCCATCTATTATTAGTTTGCTAAATTTGATTTTGACTGACTTTCCATCCCTTTTTCTTTTTCTGCTCTCCGTTTTATCTGTTTTTTATATTTCTCTTTTTTTGTTAGATCATTGTTAATAAACACCATTTCGTTTCTTATGTTTTATAATTTCGATTTATTTTTCATAACCTGTTGTTTGTCACTGCTATTTTCTAACTCTATGAGGATCATTTTTTCCGCTAGTTTATATGGTGTTTTTACTCTTATTTTAATATTTAGAAGTTTTTCCATAAAGATACTTACTTCTTATTTTAACTTTTCGACTTCAATGGAATCTATTTTCAGTCCTGGTAATATAATATTATTTTTCTTTCTTTTTTTTTTTAACCATTCGATGCTATTTTAAGTCTCCTTTAATTGCTTTTTAGTTTCAGCTTTTTCTATTTTTAATTCGTTATATTTTCTTTTTAGATCTTCATTTTCTGCCTTAAATATCTTTATTTCTTCTCTAAATTCCTTTTGCTCTTTTCTCATTCCCTTCATGTCATTCATTCCTGCTTTCATATCATACATCATACTTAACATTTTATCAAGTTTATCCTCATTTCCTTTATTTGGTTACCTCCCAGTTTTCTTACTTTCCGAAAAGGGGGTGTCATCGTCTTTACTTTCATTTCTTTGCCTTTTTGTAGTGGAATAACCATCCTTTTCCACGTTTGTATCTATTTTTTTATAATATATTTAAAGCGTAAAGACACAAAACCCAAGTCAACCTTTCGAAAGTTTCGTTTCTTATCAATGATTTAAAAAGTTCCTTTTTCCTTTTATTTGTTTTTTTTTGACACAATTTGGCAACACTATAGGACCTCCGTACAGCAATTTCTTTCTTAATTAGTGTTAACCGAATTAATATCACTTAATTTTTGGTTAGTTTGCTTTTATTTTTTTGTTATTCAGTTTACGATTAGTAGTTCTTTTTTGCTCACTTTCCTGTTTATAATCTATTTTCACTATAAAAGTAAAATTTGTAATTTATTTTTCACTACACCCTCTGAAGAACGAAATAAATGTAGGTGAATTTTCAATTACGCTTCTTTACTTTCAATGCTACGTTATAGATGTATAAGTGTTTATTTATTTTAGGACATACTAGTACTGCTCAAGTAAGTAATCCGGCGGTACAATTCGCAAAAAGGTCTATTATGTCCTTTTAGATATATTGTTAAAATTAAAATAAATACTTTTTGTCTAAAAAATATTAGTAATTTATTTATACAGTTTTTTTTACGTTAGGAAGTGTGACATTTATTGAAACACATGTTGGACGGTCTAATGAAGGAGCAAAAGGCTTACTAACGCAGAGGAAGAAATATTTGTTAAGCAATTAAATGCGGGAGTAACTAATTTAAGAAGAAAAATTAAAAATCAATAAAAAAAGAGCAAATTTAATGACAAGGATGGATTTAGCAAATTTAATAAGTAAATATATAAAAGACATGAAGATGATATGACAGCGACAATATTAAAATTGAGGAATGGAACAGTAAGGGTAAAATACATGCAACTGGATAATAAAATGAAAATAATATAAAAAAAGATAAGAAGTATATTTAAAGAAACAAATATGGCAAAATTTATAGTTATAAAAGATAGTTATTTAAAGTATTTAGAAAAGAAAGATGAACATGATGTTTTAAGACATTTACAAAGGTAAGTTTTTACATTCATTGTTTGTTTTGCAAACAGTATCTATATGTATTAAAATTTTTTAGCTATTATGTTTAGAGTCAGGTACGAATTAACATTTGGGTTCATAGCTATAGAATTCATGCAAGAATTAACACCAATATGGCTATTGAAAGTTTTGTAACATATAACAAAATGAGTGAAAGGTGTACCCTCAGGTACCTCTATATAATTATTGTAAGCAGACTTCATAAATAAGTTTACGAAATTTATTAAAAGACGTTGTAGATGGCAAGATGTGGAAAAGGATTATATATACAGAGAAACCATATGCAAATAACACCGCAAGTTAACTTTGGAAATGCATAAAGAGACAGAAGATATTAAGAACAGAAGTGAGTGGGTTTAGGGCAAAATCTAGTTTCGTAAGTGACAAATTTTATATTAGATGTAACGAAATTTGCGATTTAGTGTGTCGAACTGGATATTGCAATTTGTGCAAGAGTTGAAAATTTAAAACTCAAAAAGTACATTTTATCTTTGAAAATGACAACTGATCTGGTTGTCCAGAGCTCAAAAGTAAAATTCATTTTAATTTTTGTTAGGCATTTTGAGTTATAAAAAACGAACCTTGACAAATATGACGTATCCATAAAGATAAATAAGCAAGGGTCAATTTCCACAAATTGAGTTATTAGTTTATTATTTTGAATTAAGTGGAAAACGTTCTGCAATAAAAGAAGTAAATATATACAGTTAATACCACAAAGAAGTTATAGACAATATTGTGCAATATCTGTTTACATAAATATATTTCTGATTTTCTAAAAACTCTGTAAAAACCATATTACGTAAACATATACGCTGTAGCCATGTTTGAGCAGATTTTGTTTTAAATTCTACTTCAAGTTCTGAGGATAATTATTATTGACATCCAACCAGAAACTAAAGGTATATCTGAATAAATTTCAAAACTTTTAACAAAACTTACCTTAATATTTGTAGGCTAAAGAGGATCTCATGTTAAATTTTTAAATTTGGCGGATACCGCCATTTAATTTCCGCGCTCAGATTGGCCGAGATCGCGTGTAAATTACTGACTGAGGATCCCCATACCTTCCGTACTTGTTCATTGCTTATAGTAAGTGTATATGTTTCTTAGCTAGATTTGCATACTGATCGATAATCCATCAGTTTGTGTGTTTTGACCCCACGTTGTGGTTAACGATATAATTTTTTCACGAGTAAGGTTACCAGCCAGTTTATTGTTTCTTTAGTTAAACTAAGAAAAGTTTTTTTCATACACAACAAACCTTAACAATACAACGTAGTAGATGAGTGTCGATTTGATCAACATATGCGAATATACAAAAACTGTAAATACGACTTTACTACATGTTCGGAACGAAATTCAGTTCGCATCCATTTTGATAAAATATCAATAAATACATACTTAGAGTAACCCAAGTTATATACTGTAGATTACCCGCGACTATACATTCGTGTTTTAGTCGCAATGTGTAATTTGTAAATGATATATTTCATTGGCGTTAGTTTTTGACTTTGGGGACCCCTCGATTGTCAAAGCTAGATGCTACGTCCGTGGTAAAAAGTGTACAAGAATTACGAAAAAACAGGTAGCAGTAAACCCGGAGGAAACAAAAAAATACGTCTAGCACGGATTTAAGGAACTTAGCAGTAGGAAGACGATACCAATTATTATTTTACAATTTGCCGTTATTTTTCTATTTTTGTACAACAATTATAACTAAAACAAGTAATTTAAATATTCATAATATTAATAATACATTAACAAAATATTTAATTACGTTAAAAACAAAACCTAAAAATTCTTACACTCTTACTATATTTTTAGGAAATTAGAATGTTTAACAAAAAATTTATTTTCAAGTCACACTGATGCTGTTCTAAGTAGTCCAAGTAGTCAAGGTAAATTGACATAAAGAGCTAAAATGATAAATTGGCACCAAAATAAAACTAAAACTGAGCAACTGGTTAAAGATGGCCTTAACCTTAGTTTTAAAGATTAGAGAGATTTCGACTGATTAATTCAGGACCTAATAACAATGAGACCTTTCATTAACGTAGCTTTGTATGATTTCGGCATGCGTTTGTAAGATGCATAAAGTTTAGATACCTTAAAAATAAATACTTTTAACATTGCAGCTATGAAAGAAAAACAATTAAAATTCAAACAAAATGATTTAACAAATTCGAGGTTGCAAACAGAAAAACTGCAACAAAAAATTTCACTTCTAAACCAAGACAAAAGGTCGTCAGATATAGGTACTACTAAATGATGTACCAGCATTTGATGCATTTTCAACTCCTTGACTAGTTTAAAAAGCGTATTTTATTAATCTCTCTATTTAAATAATATAGGTATAGTAAATCATTAATTCGCATCAAAGTATACAGGTCACTTTCTGTTAACTCAAGTAATCATAGTACACTAATGACCCCCTTTACATTTAACTTACACTTATGGCATTAAATTAAACAAACCTTTAAACCTTCTATTTCTTTAAGACAATACTGAATCTTTTTATTTAATATATTTCTTTCAGTAGTCAGATTTTCAATATTTTCTTTCTGCTTTTTACATAACCATTCACTAGCCTAAAAAGAAAAAATTCAAATTTTAACATTATCATAATGTATTTATTACTCTCTGTAATATGAGTCTTTAGATATTAGGTACGTTTCTAGATGGAAATGCTGTTTATCGGAATACTGAAAAAAACGGGGAAAAAAGCGTTGATAGATATTTCGGTACTTAATGAGCTTGCACTGTCGCTGATTCTATTGAAAATAGGTAACTATAATCTAACAGTTACAAAAACCTCTTTAAGTATTTAGGTAGTAGCATATTCTATGTTCGGTCCTGAATAGGCATGGACGTGTTTGAATGCAACCACGAAGTATAGATACCAGGAGTCTACACGTTATAGGCTTTTCCATAATATTTCTGGTACACAATACTCAACCCAGATCATAGTTCTAATTTTTACCACTAGCTGCGCAAGGATTCAGGATGTACCGATGTTATTATTATTATGACATTTAAATGTCGCGAATGTTAAATTAAATATATAATATTAATATATTTATTTAAATTTAGTTGTAATAAAAAAATTAAAAAAATTTAAAAATTAAAACAGCTGTACAATTTCTGTCTAATTCGGTTATTTACTATTACATACCCTTAATTCAGTTTTTAAGGAATCCGTGTTAGCAATTTCACAACTGTCATCATCACTTAATCCCAATTTATCAAACATGACTTGACTTACTGCTCTTGGATTGGATTGGTCAAGTACAGGCCACGTCATAAATTTAACTTTAGTACCACTAGATGTTGTACTTTTGGTATCATTGGAATTACTTAATATTCTAGGAGAATTTTGACAACATGCTCCACAAAAGGGTTTTCTTTTATCCAACCTTACGCTGATGGTTTTTTCTGTTCCACCAGTACAAGAGCATGGGACTGATTCTGGGTAGGCATTTCTTAAGATCTTGACAATTTTGGTTTCAGGACAGCATTGGGCTCGAATTGCTGCATTGCTTGGTAATTCAACACCTAAAAATGTACAAAAAAAATTCGGTGTAAAAATTGTTGTTTTAATACGCCATTTTAGTTCTACTAAATTAAATAAAACTTTTCAACAATATTAAAAATAGATTTAAACATTTCGTTATATCGACATATTTTGTTCTAACAAATGGTTGGAGAATAGTCATAAGTATTAATTAGACATTTTTTATTTTAATTAAAATGTAAAAACAATGTTTTGCATTGGAAAAGCAAGATAAAATAAAATAAATCGCTCTTATAAAACACAGTAAAAGACATGAATAAAAAGAAAGAAAATATATAAATAAATTTGAAACTAGACTTATTCGGTTTTGTTGATTTTTAAAATAAATTGAAATGAACGTAAAAATAATCTTAATTAATAAATCTGAAAGGTTACTGAATGATTTCGTAAAAATAATTAATAATCTGTATGAGTCCTCACTTGTACCTAAAAAGCCATTGGACTCACTAACCTGCTTTAATGCCCTTAATCTTTGTGACCAATCTTACCGGACCACTTGATCTTATTTTATAAATTCCTGTAGGATATTCAATTTTTTCTGGATCAGGCACATACAATTTTCGATTTTGTTCTTTTAACCTTCTTACAGGACATCGACATCTTAACCCTACGGTAAATGCACAAGAACAACCCTCTATCTACAATAACAAATAAATGTTATTTGTTAATTAGTGGAGATTTTAAATATACCTACCACTTGTTTACAGAATTCTCCTATGTTTCTTTGCTACAAAATAACATAGTAAGACATTATATTTTCATGTAAAAATTATAGATTAATCTTAACCTAAATATTAACATCTGTTTTTTAGTAGTATTTTATTGTAAATATTTTTATTTTATACATATAATCAGAATAGTTGTTACAATTCCAGTGCATTAAAAAGGTAAAAAATGTAAAAGACGCAAAATATTGGTCAGCAAAACTTTAAAATTTTAATATTGTTATTTATTATACGCAAACTTTTAAAACAAATATAATAAAAAATGAAACACCGATTTCAAATGTTTTTCCAGTAAAGCCATTTCCAATAAATTGTTGCTAAATTTCTATAAACAAATGATTTGCAAAAGAGATAATAAATAGTTGATTCTTCCAGAGTTGAAAGATGTAATTACGTAAAAATATTAAGAATTTACTTTTATGATATTTAACTTATGACTATTAACCCTGCCTCGGTACGGTAGAGGTATAGGTACCCCACTTATGTCATAAAATATTTTTTTATTTCCTTGGACTGTTTTGGACAGGCCAAGCATATTATATACTCGTACCACCAAGCAGCTGCTGTAATACAAAATTTAACTCAACATTCAATGTTAGCTAAACACAATAAATATTTAAAATATTAAAATTAAATAATATCAACTTTTTCTAATATTAATTCAGCTTAAGCAAAAAACAATTAAGTCAAAATGTAAAAATATCAAAAGAATCTCAGATTTTTTCCTACACGAACTAAAAGAATTAAAAAAAGTGTGTTTCTTATTTGTTAAATACGTAGGATTTTAAAAGCTTTCTACGATTAAACACCAGTAGTATTATATAAAACTGTAGAAATGAAAATTCTGTACATTAAAGATATTTAAAAAATAATTAGCGGGGGTGTTACTTATAGAATATAAAAATGTGGTTAGATTTTTTTATCTGTCTGTATGTTTGTGCGCGCTTCACATGAAAACTACTGATCCGATTCGAATGCTGTTTTCACAGATGTATTTGTCTTCTTTCAACTAACCATCTGGTGTATAAAAATTTCTCCCCCACTTCTTTAAAGGACAATAGAGGGAGTCAAGATTTGATATGAAGGTATCTTATTGACCTATTTAAAGACACCACTGAAATGATACACAACATGCATACATACGTGTATATACACATACAAATGACTCACAAATTACTATATCCTACAGATGATTAGGTTCAACGTAGAACAGTCATCCCGCAATTTTTGCGCTCCAATTTTTTGGAAGAAAAACTAAAAGGGTTTTAAGCGAGAATTTTGAATCCAGTTAAAATTGATAAAACTGTAGAAATGAAAATTCTGTACATTAAAAATATTTAAAAAGCGAACGACTTCGCTGGTATAGCTAGTTATACATAATATCTATAAAACAATGTAAGAAAAAAATATAAAACAGTCATGTTTAATATGTATATCTATATTTTTGGGTTTTAAAGTGTATTTTGTATTTAGTATGGATAAAATTTACAATTTTTGTAAATTTGTTCGTGTTTCTTGCTTTGTGTAATCTTTTAAAAAAAAATAATGGCTTCTTATTTTGATTTATACAATTCCGACTATTATTTTTGAGGAACTTTGGCAAAAGATTAAAATTTTATTTGTAAATACTAGTGTTACATTTTTAAAAACACATAAAACTTTTTACCGAAATATACTAACAGCCCCATTAATGGACCCATTATTCCCAAGTACCCACTGCCCCACCTGCAAAAAAGTTAGGGATTATGTCTTAATGATCGGAAATTCTAATTTGTCTTTATTCACTTTAGTTATTGCAATTATTTAGTGTAGTTTTGTCCCTTAGTATTTTTTTCGTTGTTGTTAGTTTTTAACCTTCAACTGGTATTGGTATGGTTGGTCAATTTTGACCCAACGAAATTTAGTGTGATAATTTAAGAAAGGTTGCAATTGTCGGACCGCACTGGCCTGCGATAAATTCTCCTAGTTTGTAACGTACTACAAGTTAGCATCTGAGCTTTATGAGTGCAGGTTGTCGTATTGCAGTAAAGCAAGCACCCGGGTCTAATCTGACCCAGCATACCTTTGGCTATACTATTTTTGTGTTAAAAAATGAACCGTTATAGTCCCCTTACGCAGTGTAAACTTGAAAAAGTGGCTTTAAATGCATATATTAGTGACTATTCTTTTGGAGAAAGTCAGTTAAGTGAACATGAAAGCGGATCAAGAGATAGAGGAATCAGAAAATAAGCAAGATGATAACGAAAATGTGCAAAACAACCAGATTCTGATGAAAGTAGTAAAAATGAAGAATTACATGCAGATAGTAAAAATGAAGAATTACATGCAGATAGAATTTTTTTTTTTTAAAGAATAAAAAAACACCTCCAGCACGTGGAAAAGTCAAGCAGACAAAACAATCAGAACTCGCATACCTGCTATCATAGGTGATGCATACAGGAATAAACCAACGAAACCAGTTGAGTCATCAAATTTGATTTCGATGGTTTTTGATAGATATTATAATAGAACATACAAATGAAAGAATTACTGATATTACAGTTTCTTATGGTGATGGAGCTTTAGCCTGTCAATTCACAAACCATGTAGAAAAACCTGAAATGACAGCATTTATTGGTTTGCTTTTGCTGTCTGTTGCTTTTAAATCAAATAATAAAGATGTAAATTCATTATGAGCTACAGATCTAACCGGTCATGACATTTCTTATGTGCTGCATTGGGTTGTGATAATCGTGCCACAAGAAATAAACCAACTTAGAATGAAGATAAACTTGTGGGCATTTCCAACATATTTATCATTATAAATGTAAACTCTCAATCCAATTATGCTTCCGGTCATTGATGACTATTGATAAAATGATGGTAGGCTTTAGAAAAAGATTTCAATATGAAATATATATACTGAATAAGCCTAACAAATATGGCCTAAAAATAATGTGTTTGTGTGATGCGAAAACTTGTTCAGCCTACTGAAGACAGCAATCGAAACATCACTGATGACAATTATCAATTAAACTGACGAATGAATTAAAAAAAATGTAGTCTAACATATACAGGAAAATTGCGAGAAAAGGTGATTGCCCACGAATTATTGTCCAATAAAAACCGCCCTGCTCTGTCAACAGTTTTTGGATTTACAAGGGAACTTACAATCCTATGTATGGCGGGTAGAGGTAAGGAGAAATCAGTCTGTATATATATATATATATATATATATATAAAAAAAAAAACCGACTGAAATCACAGCCGTCTTCAAGTACAAGCCATGAAGCTATAGATTTGGCAACGTCGCGTGTGGGCCTATGCTTTGTTTATTTCTTTTTCTTGCGCTAAATGCAGGCAGGCATAAATTGGCATAATGGAAGTTTAGAGATGTTTGTAGTAGACAATCTGACCTAATCCATTTGTTTTTTAGTTTATTTTCAACCAATAACGTTTTCAACTTGTTAGTATTGACATAATATCTAGTGTTGTACGTGGTTGTACCTGTGTTGATCACCATCGTAGCCAATTAGCCAATATAACCTCAATTAAAAGGTATGTACATTAAAACACACGCAAAAATAACAGAAATACAAGTTTTTGAGGGAAAGGTTACTAATCATAAACTTTGTTTACAGCTTACAAATACAAATATGCCACGCAAATGTTGCGTACCCGCTTGCAAGAGCAATTATCAATCTACAAGAAAAAAAGATAACAAGTGTGTGACAACATTTTTATTTCCCAAAGATGAGAAAAGGCGGGCAGAGTGGATTCGTGCAATACCCAGAAAAGACTGGACTCCTTCTGTTAGTGCAGTAGTATGTTCTGATCATTTTAGTGATAGTGAAATAATCCGTTATGACAAATATCTTCAACCAGATGGATCATTTAAACAAATACTTTTATGTCGTCCAAAGTTGACAGAAACAGCAGTGCCCAGTGTTTACCCCGACTTACCCTGTTACTTAAACAATAAAAAAGTGTTGAACAGGTCAGATCCTGAAGAAAGACGTTCCAACATCTTTAAACGTCATAGTAATGTAGTAAGTGACTTTTTAAAAGGCGACTTTCTTAATACTTTTGATAATTTAAAAAATGAGTATACACAAAATGTGAATATTTTTAATTGGGAAGTGAAAATATTTAACAATAAGATTTATTTTTATACTTTGAACGAGGAGATTTCTCTCTATTGAAAATAGTATTCTCATACATGATGACCTTACTGTACATATATTTTTAAAACATAATGATTTGTCATCTTCCGATTTACATTGGATTCTTCCAGTAGATTTAAAATTAAGTAGATGGTCACAACTTGCTAACTTGCTATCACGATATAAAAGTATTTCAGATATAGAACCTGAACAACAAGATGTTAAGGATTTATTAAAAAAGAGCTTAGTTTTCCTTCAGGAAGCTAATGAAATAGCTAATGATAATATTGATTTTATTTATAGCAAGGAATTAGAAATTGTAACTGATCAAGTAAAACAGTTCGTTGCTAGCACAAGAAAATATTCAGCTTCAACAATAATTTTTGCTTTTATGATATATTGTCAGTCACCGTCATGCTATAATCTTATTCGTGACTTTTTGCTGTTACCTACCAAAAGGCACTTGCAATCAATTTCATCAAGTTTAAATATTTCACCTGGTATTGCAGAAAATAATAAAAATTATTTAAAAAATGTTGCAAAATCTTTAAGTGGTATTGAAAAAGTTGTACTGCTTTTGATTGATGAAATATATCTATCGGCTCGCCTTGATTATAGATCACAAAGTATTGTTGGATCTGCAAGCAATAAAGATGAATTAGCAAAAACTGCATTAACCTTTATGATTTCGTCTGCCTTTGGTAGCATGAAAGAAGTGGTAAAAATATTACCTGTTAACAACATTAATGGTCGTGAAATGGTACCAATCACACTAAATATAATAAATTTAATACAGGACTGTAGTTTTGAAGTATTATGTATCATCACCGATAACCATTCTATTAATCGAGTTATGTTTAATAATATAGCACCTAGTAATAGTTTTCCAAATCCCAAATATCCAGAAAAAACAATTTTTGTTTTATTTGATTTTGTGCATATTTTTAAAAACATCTGGAAGAACTGGATGAATTTAAAAAATTTAGAGCACACCTTTGTGTATTATGATTTTTATAATGATTTGTTAAGATACGCAAAATTTCAACATATTAGAGATATTTATAATGCTGAGAAAAACCATTTAATTAAACAAGCTTATAAACTTAATTTCAAATCAGTATACCCATCAGTTTTAGAGCGACAAAAAGTTAATTTAGCTGATAATGTATTCCATCAGTCGACAATTGCAAGTTTAAAAAATAATTCAATGTGCCAAGATACCGCAGAGTTTTTAGCAATTATTAGAAAGTGGTGGGATATAGTTAATAACCGTAGTACTACAAAGGGTACAATAAAAAGAAATGATTTTTTAAAAGAATTTGTTCGTTGGCTTGATAGGTGGGACAATATAGAAAACAACAATGGACATCTATCCTCTCCAACATTTCATGCTATACGCCATAGTACCACGGTTATGATTGATATTATGATTATGCCTTTAAGAACTATAAAATAGAGTACATTTTACCTGGTATATTTACCTCAGAAAATTTGGAGAAACGATTTGATGTATATAGAATATTGGCAGGTTGCAATTATAATGTATCCTTAGATGATATAATTGGAGCTGAAAAAAAAATAAGAACAAAACAAATTTTTAAAAGAGCCAATGGAAATCTGTCTATAGCTGAATTGCGATCGGGGTATGCTATAGATTCTGCAGGCACAGATTCAATTGAGGAAAATATTAATGTGGAATTAAATGACATAGATTGTTTTTTAAATGTGTTGGCAACGGACTATATAGAAAAATTAGAAATTGATGAAGCTGGTAAAATTTATGTCTGTGGATATGTTGCACATATCGTAGGCAAAAAATTGGACTGCACAACCTGCAAATCACTTGTAACATTAGAAAAGGGTACTTTTACCAATAATGAGTTTTATGATAATTTACAAAGGGGTGGTTTGTCGGTTGGTTCAGATTCTGTATGTTACCTATATTTTTGAAGTAAAACTTCTTTAGCGACACTAGGAGTAAAAAAGTTATTCTAACGGACGTGACGTCATTCTAATAACAGAAACCGGAAACAAAACCTAATACTGACACGATTTTGCATGGGCGCCGGCAGCAGGGTGCAAGAGGGTGCGCTTGCACCCCCCTGCTATGAAAGAAAATACCTGAATTTACCAGAAAATTATATATTTTTTTAATTTTTTTATTAAATTATTGTTTGAATAAAAACTAAAGGCGTCGCGGTTGTTGTCCAAATCATTCTACATTCTATATATATTAGATCATAATAGTGTGTAGATGCAGATGTACCTCCCTGAAAATAATCCTGGCTGCGCTCATGCGATTCTGCCTACTATATTAAATGAAATTAAATCTGTAATTGTATGAATTGACAGCTTGTTATCTTGTCAACCAAAATACATTGCGTAAATAATTTAAATTTGTGTATAAAGTGTTTGTATTAAATATGAATAAACAAAGTGGACTTATTAATGAAGAAAGTGATGAAAAAATATTGAATGAAAACAGTGAGTACCTACTCTGTATGCATACATTTTATTTTTGGTGTGTAATTACACTATTTATTCCTAATTATTTATACCTATTATTTATACCTAGCTATTTTCGTTTTATAGGTTTAAAGAGCTAAGAGCTAAAAAGAAAAAGAAATTGTGAACGTCAAAAGGCATATTATAAGCGCCAGAAAGATTTGAAGAAAAATGAAAAAAGACGAGACAGCGACATTTATTATGATTTGATTAAGTAAGTTTATATACATACATACATATTACGATAGTAAAGAAGCATGTTGCACGTTTTTGTTCATAAAATAATAATATTCGACATGTTTTAACACTTGCTTATACTTATTTTAGGTTTGGTTAGGTAGCCATAAAGGCCATAAAACCACTAGTCAGGATGGCTGATCTTTTACCAGCAATAACAGATCCTTCGTAGGACTGAAGAAAACAAACTCAACTCAGGATTTTAAATTTTATGGAATATGCTATAAAATGCTACAAAATGAAATGGTTATCTAACTATCGAAGGCTCTTGTGTTGTGTTGTATTACAATAAGGTAGATACAGCTACAAAATCACACATTCTAAACGTAATATGTGTATATTTTTAATAGTGTTTACCTATTATTAAAGCAAAACTTCTTTAGGCGCGACTAGGGGTAACTCTAACGTTAGATTCTAACGGAAGATTCTGATGGAAGTAACGGTGTGATTTCAGCTATGGGAGGAGCTAAAATTTTCAAACGGTTTCAAATACATTAATGTTATTTAGAGAGTAAAATCTATGTTTCACATAATGATAATTTTCAAATTCCTATTTCTAATATAAATATAACATCTCATTTTTTGTAAGGTATATAGGCAATAAATATGATTGAATTGTAATTAAATATTTATTTTCCGATACGTACGTCAACAAGTTTTACTTCAATCGCGCGTAAAGGTTACACGCACACTCTTTTTTTTCCATATGCATGCAATATTAGAATTTATTATAAATGATCAAGACCTAGAATCGAAATTTTTAAAAACAAATAAACAAAAAAATATCTTATGTTATTTGACTTTGGAAAGTATTAAAAATTATCCTTTTTATTCAATGTTTGAAGAAATGTGTATTTGTGGAAAGGATTGCAAAAAAATTATTAACATGATATGTTCTGTACTAAGTAATATAATGCTTAATAATTATGTAAAAAATAAAAATAATAAATTAAACCAAACATCACATTCTATAAGAGAAAATAATAATAAAATAGATAAAAACAGTATAAAAGTTAGGAAATTAAATACATTTAAGAAATAAGATTAGTAGTAAGTAGAATAAGATTATAACGATGTTCATAAATTATATTTTTTAATAAATAAACAAATTAGTATTTAGCGTTTTTTTGGAAAAGTTACCTACCTATACCCTGATTAATTTATTTTTTGATGAAAGCGTAAAGAATAGGTATCCGCTGGGTGCGCGATGACAGCGGCACCTAGCGTTTACAATTACGGCGGACTTTGAAATATCAAATGGCTAACCATTGGCTAACTGTCATTACGAAAAGTAAGTTAACAAACAATTATTTCCAATGAAACATCGTAATGTATTAGTTTTCTACCCAAATGTATTGATCATGTAAATCTATAGCGTCGATAAAAATATTTATCTTTTTTATTTCCCGTCTAAAATGTCACAATCAATATAAATTTTAGGTAGTATAGATGGGCTATATCACGGCGGACTTCACGTGAAGTAATTAAAAAAATAAATAAATGTAATCGATTATCGCATTGTAGACGATAATAATATGATTATAATGCCGTTAATAATGCAGACGTTTTGTGTATTTTCAGTTAAACATAGCCAAATTAATAATTAAAACTGTTTTTAAGCAATCACTCACGACATAACTTTCCAACCTCAAACAACCAACAAAGGTAAAGAATTAGTTTTGGCTTAACATGTGCAAACGTAAAAATAAAACGTGATACTTCCTACAACATATTTACTAAATATAGCAAATATTTAAAATGTTGCTTTTTAAGTTAGCTTATTAGCTTTTTCCTCTTGATAGCGATTATCCACTACTTTACACGTTGTTCTCGTTTCCAACTTGCTTGTGGAAATTTATAGAATTTCTGATTAGTATTTTTGCCATTGTTGTTGCAGTTGACTATATACAGCAGGTTTCGTGACACATGTTTATTTACTTTTTAAATGGACGCATAGATAAGTGAAATCCATGTAAAAAGTGTAAATCGTCCGCCGTAAGTTCCTTTTTTAGCCACGGTGAGCGCTGCGATCGATTTGTGGTTCTCCCACCCTATCCTTCGCACCCAGCGAATATAAATGAAAACTGGATCCACTTCATATGTAAGTAGTGTATAAAATAATGTAGGTACCTACCTATCTTATTTTATTTGTAATATTCTCTTTATATAGGTAGGTCGTAGATAAATTAAAATTGATTGGATGGAGGTGGTTATACTACTTATACTTCGATTACCGAACGTACAAAATACTTAAATAATAAAATACACAAGATTTTTTGTTTTTTATTTAGTATTTTGTTTTTTATTAACCTTCAACTTACACTTAAATAATTTAAAACGAGAAAATAAATAAAAAAACAACAAAGGTTGTGTATTTCAGCCATCAGCATGCATCGAAGCAGAACTGATCGGCCCACTTCGATCAGCTGGTGCGACGTTGCCATATGTAGCTTCATGGCTTGTACTTGAAGACGGCTGTGCTGAAATATGCAAAAATTAAAGTCTTACCCTAAAACTTAACGTGACAGGTTGTTGATATGAGATATCAGGAAGTATAGATTGATATATGATTAGATTTTAATATTGTTATAAGTTAAAATGGTGAAATTTTGTGTAATTAAAAATTGTTCAAATAGTCGCGAAACGAAAAAGAAAGTATTGAATGATGTATGCTCTGTGTCATTTTTTCGGCCAACCGTACGTAAAAAGAAATGTAATTATGTAAACCAGTAAAACCAAACCATTAGTTATTTGATCAATTTTTTAATTGAAATTGATGTCCAATAGTTGGGAATGCATTTGGTTGAAGAATCTTTTCATGAGATAAATGATAATGAAAATCATTTCCGACCGACCACAATCTTCTTATACATATGGATATCTTTTTCTTGAAAATTTCTACAATTAAAATAATTTCTTTTTACGTACTGTTGGCCGAAAAAAACACAGAGTATATATCATTCGATATTTTCTTTTTCGTTTCGCGACTATTCGAACAATTTTCAATTACACAAAATTGCACCATTTTAATTTATAATAATATTACATTTTAATATCAACAACGTGTCACGTTAATTTTTAAGCTATACCATGGTGAAAGGTTAGACTTCATTAATTTTTGCATATTTTAGTCGGTTTAAAATTGCTATATTCAGATCATTGAATTACTGCTTAGCAGCGCCCGCTTTGGCAACCAAGTAAAAGAAAATTTTACGCTTTTGGACGGACACTTTTGAAGCTTTAGCCTCATAAGAGTGAGTTCCCCTTACCTCTACCCTCCATAATCCTATGATATGTACCGAAAAAATTGTCATAATGCTATCTTTATAACATTATACACCGACAATAGAAGAAAATAAAAAAAAAAACTTACGGAAATTATTTGTTTCTATATCTCAACTAAGGAAGGGGTTGACAGCTTAGGCCAGAAGTGCGCCTATTATAATGTATGAGTCGTAGAAGTAGACGTTGGCCATTAACAGTATTTTATGGTAAATATTATTCGGGATTGGACAAAACAGCGCGGCCATAAGAGCGCCGCCGAAACAGCGCGAGGCAAAACAGCGCCGGACAAAACAGCGACGGGACCAAATCCAAAAATAAAATTCAGAGTAGGTACCGTTTCGCCTGACGACTATCTTTTCTTGGTATTAGATGCAATTATATCTACTGTTTGTTTTTATCAATTTATTTAAAACTGGATTAGAAACAACTATTTCTTAAGGCTCAAAAAATGCTTGGTTATTTTGATATTTTATTTATTTTTTTATGTCTTGTAACATCAGCAAATGTCGTACCTGTTTTATATGCACTCTTACCAGATAAGTAGACAGAAACCTACAGAAGGTTAATTAATTTAATTAAGTACAAACTTCCACTAAAAAAATTGTAAGTGATTAATGATTATGAAGTAGCTGCGATTCAATCTATGCGAACGGAATTGCCAAACGTAATACTTAAAGGTTGCAATTTCTCGCAATGTATATGGCGTAAAGTACAACAATTAGGTCTTATAAACCAATATAAGAAGAACTCCGAGGTTCAAATGTGTATAATATCTTTGTCACATTTACCGTCTCATATCATAGATAAATATTAATAATGGAAAAATGTCCTTGAAATGATATTGTTGTTCAATTTAATGACTACTTTGTTAAACAGTGGTTGGAAAATGATTTAATTAAAGATATGTGGATTTATTATTCAGAAAGACACTGAACAACTAATGTTGCTAAAGGATGGCATAGTCGGTTAAATAAAAAGATCGGAAAAATACATTCCAACGTTTTTGAGTTGGTTTTCGCTTTACAAGAAGACGCCAATTATTACAAAATTTTATATGAACAAACTCAGCTAAATTTTGTTCCAGAAAAAGGTGTTTAAAAACTATTCACAAAGACAACAAAATTCTGGACGTTGTTAATAAACTTCTTGCAAATAAAATAACTGTTGTAGAATGCCTTTAAAGTTTAATATACATAGTTTAGTTAAAATAAGCTGTTTAATGTTTATGTTTCTTCTAAATATGTCTTTTATAATAAATAATTTCATAATACCAATCTTTGTATAAATTGTAAATTTAAGTCAGGCGAAACGCTACTTTTGCCACAGCCGTCTTCAAGTATTGAAGACGGCTGTGCTTTTGCACACCCCAATTAAAGGACGCCAGGCAAAACGGGAATAGGCGAAACGGGAGTAAATCGACAAAACAGCACAGGACATAACAGCGACGAGACTAAACAGCGCCATATTGTTTTCACATTAAAGAAATAAACGTAAAAAATAATTTTCATAGCCTAAAATTCTAAATATCCTGATATTTAGCTTATAGTGAATTTAATCAATAAAATATATACATGAAATGAGGCTATAAATGCAATAGGGGACCAACCCATAAATTCACGTTTTCGTGTTTCTGGCGGTTCTGAAATCTATAAACTGATTTCTAAATGTTGCAAAGCGGACCAACCAAACTTAATTCATTAGTCGATAGATGTCATGACTTACGTACCTTTGCTTCTCAAGCTTTCATGTGAACTGTAAGAGGTAAAGTGGACTAACCCCCCTTAGTCCAGTCTGCCGCAATAAACTTAAGGGTGTTAGATTGGTTATTTCTCGCCAGTGAAAAGTTTCGATAAGATTTACCTACGAATTTCTTAGCACTTCGTTTAAAATATTTATTGCTTACGAGTGTCTCAAATATAAGTCATGGTAAGTACTAATAAGTATAGAACTAATAATTATTAATTAGTGAGATTTAGTGAAAAAGAACTAGAATAGAATCAATTAATGATATTTTCTTGGTTATGTTCTTGTTTATATTATGTAGAAATGAAATCTGTTAATTTTTTTTGTGTGAAACAACATTTATTGAAGTATTTACTTGAGAGGGATATTGTTTATTTTGCTGTTATCATGGATTCCTACATAATCATATCGTATTTTTTGTTTTGCATTTGTGGGTTGGTCCACTACTGCATGCTCAAGAAATTGTTTCTCTTGACAGTCGGAAGATGAAAAATTTGAAGATTCTGGATCTGAGTTCGTGCCTTCTAGTGAAGAAATGTCTGAAGGAGAATCAGAGCACATCTTGACCGAAAATATCAGACCAATAAACGTCTTCAAACCTAAAAGGAAAATTCGTAATCCTGAAAATTGGAAGAGAAACTTCAATAAGAAGAAACGATGTGCTGGTGAAGAATACCAAACACATTCAAATAAAACTGTTCCTGCAAAAACTTTTGAGCCTTCTGTATGTAAGTGTACGAAAAAATGCCATATCCTGATTCCTCATGAACGTCAAAGAGAACTACATAGCCATTTTTATTCTCTTGAGACTCATGACCTTTAAACGGCATACTTGCTTGCTCAGATTAAAGTCGTTAACAAATTGCACAAATACACAAAAATCAAAACTCTAATAGAGAGAAAACTTTATTACTTACAATGGCTCTGAGCACAAGGTGTGCAAGACTTTTTTTCAATCTGTTTTTCAGGTGCGTTTGTTGTATTTTATTCAGAAAATTCTTGAAATTAAGCTTTCTCTTTAGGTTTCAGCTGGAAGAATTGACAGACTTCTGAAAAACAAATCCATTGGAGCACCATCGCCATGCGACCGTCGAGGAAAACATCCACCATCCAGACAACCGTGGACAAGCGAAATGAAGTGAAGAAGTTTATTGAAAAGTTTCCTTCCTATAAGTCGCAGGGTGAAAAGTAACCACAGGAGGTATTTATCCCCAGACATGAGTTTGGGAAAAATGTATGATTTATATAAAAGTGAAGTCGCAAACCCTGTGTCATATTTTGTTTTCCGGACAATCTTCAATACCGAGTACAATCTACATTTTCACCCACCAGTGAAAGATTCTTGTAGAAAATGTGACCTTTTTAATAATAAAATAAAAGCAGGAGATGGCCAACGAAAGAAAGAGCTTCAACTAGAGTACGAGATACATCAGAGAAAAGCTGAAAAGGCAAGACAAGATCTGAAAGAAGACACGGAAATGGCAAAAACAACGGGCGCTACTGTAATATGCTTTGACCTGATGAAGGCGTTACCTACGCCAGTCTTAACTACTGGGATTTGCTATTATAAAAGGCCATTGTGGACATATTGCTTTAATATCCACGACATGAGTAATGATAATTCTTACATGTTTCTATGGGATAAAACAGTTGCATCGAGAGGACCACAAGAGATAGGTTCTTGCCTGTTATATAACATTAAAAATTTTGTGAAGTCAAAAAAAATTATTATGTATTCCGACCAATGCGGCGGTCAGAACCCCAATATTAAGCTCTCAATTTTGTGCAATCACATCACTGCATTTCCAGAATATAGTGTGGACCAAATTGATCATAAATTCGTGGTCAGCGGTCACTCATACCTTTCTTGTGACCAAGATTTTGGTCTGATAGAAAAGAACAAAAAGTTTTATCCCCATATTTTTGTGCCAAGTGACTGGAATTCGGTCATACAGAGTGCTAGAAAGAAAAATCCATTTACCGTTATTCAACTGACGAAATCCGATTTTATCTTTACGAAAATATTAGAAAACACAATTACAAATAGAAAAATATCAGAATCGAAATCGAAAGTTGAATGGTTGAAAATTCAGTGGTTGCGGTTTACCAAGGAACATCCATTCAAAATACAATATAAATACTCAAATAATGACGATTATATTTTTAAGATTGTTGATGTGAGTAAGAGGAAAACCCTTTATACTGAAAATGAACTTTCGTTACTTTATTCTAATGGCAATATCATTAATGACGCAAAGAAAAAGGACCTGCTTCAGCTCATCGAGTTTATACCATGAATTTTACAGAACCATCCGATCCTCAACACAAGAACATGGTGGAGAACTTCTGACTGACGCCTGAGATGATGGAGAAGAAGCGTAAATTTACTTCCAGGATGTGTATTTTGTTTTACCCTATTCCACATAGAAAATTATTTTTTATTTTTAAGCGAGTTAAATAAATCAGATAAGATAATCAAGTAAATGTTTTACGTGTGCTCCACAATGTATGAAAGCAAAGTGGACTAACCCACAATCAAAAGTCAAAATTGGATTAATTTCAAATTATTTTAAAGATATAATTAATGTTTCGATCATAATCGACGGGTCTGAGTGATTTTCGATGTTAAATATTATGAAATTAAAAAATAATAGGTGATATAAATATACCGAAATCTTTAAGGTCATTTATCTCAGAAGTGTCCATGAAAATTTTCTCACTTAAAGATATTTAATATCTTTAAGTGAGAAAATTTGCATACGGAATTGCAAAAAAGTTTCTCCTTTCGAGTTTTTATTATCTGTGGATTTTTTAGTGGATGTCTTCCTGTTAACCGTATAAGTAGGAGGTCCCATTTGTAGGTCAAAGCTTAATTTACTTGTAATCTTAAATATGACGATACAAAGTAATTAATATAAAGGATGTGCATTGTAAAACGTCAAATTTTAAAATTATTTTGAATTTTACAGGATCCATAATTCTCGTGGCAGTGCAAAGTTATATTTCTTTTAAATGGAACACACTGCAGGTTTTTTAAATTTGGTTTTTGCTCACTTTATGATTAATTGATTAGTTCAATATAAAGTTTTGCTAATTATACTGGGTATTTTAACTTTTAGAACCATTTTTTAGTAAAAACCATGCTGAATTCCACACTGTCTAGGGTACAATAAAAAAAGTTATGATTATATTTTAGTCCAGTTTTATTAAAAAGTGTTGGATTTAATTTACATACAAGGTAATACACAACACGAAGACAGAATTTTCTATTTAAATTACATGTCCCCTTAAGAAACTTAAATATTCTTTATAATTTGTCGTTTTTGCTAAACTAATATAAGAAATATGGTGAAAGCGAATTTATACTTTTTAAAAATTACAAGTTATGTTTATTTCAGATGGAAAATGTTTAAATTTATATATTAACAAATAGAACACAAAATTTAGTTTTAAAATCTAAGAATCCATTTCCTAATTGTAAGCTATTGCTAATATTACACAAAGCCCGAGTTTGTGTATAATCAGTTACTGCACCAAAAAAACTAAAAAAAAAAATATATTAAATCAGATAATCGTATCAAGTCGATTGTCACTGATTATACACCAACTCGTACTTTTGTAGAATATTTGAAGGCAACAGCTTATAATTATAATATAATGGATTCTTAGATTTTGATTTCTATTTGCAAATAAATATTTTCCATCTGAAATAAACTGTATTTTTAATTTTTTAAAAGTGTAAAACAATTTGGCGCTGTTTTGTGCGGCGCTCTTTTGGGTCGGCGCTGTTTTGGTCCAGTGCTGTTTTGTCTCGATCTGTTTCGGCGGCGCTCTTATGGCCGCGCTGTTTTGTCCTAGACCCAATATTATGGGCGTAGACTAAGACGATGGACAGACGACAATGTATTAGTTCTGTGGGAAGAGAGCTTATCAAGGATCATCTCAAAATGAGAGCTGGAATAAGAAATATTCCAATTGAACATTGAGGTGTGATAAGGCGTTTTATTGAATTACCCCTAGAAGAACCCAGACCAGATCACTTACTTATTTTTATCACTAATCAGACATAAGAATTACCCATTGTTATTATTTAAGTATGCTTTTGGTTATTGTATATGTAGATTTATAGGTAAACTTTATTCAATTAAATTGTAATTTCATATTTTAATAATTTCAAATTTTTGAAGAACCAGGTAGCGTGGGGTAGTGCGTGGTCGCCCCTTTAACACAAACACATTAGCACAATCGCTTTTGTTTGTATAAAGCAGTAAATTTAATTACGTATTCTAATGAATAAATGATTGCTTGAAAATAAAGAAAAAATCAACTACAATTACTTTCACAATTTAACGGTAACATATTATTAGTAGGTGTATATTAATTTTCTGTACATTATAATTGGGTCACGTAGTTTTGTAAATAAATTGTTTAATTTTAGTCGCTTCTTTCTTATTTAATATTGAGCTGTCAGGAAAAATCTAACGGATATATTAAAAAACTATAAGAACAAATTAGTGCACCAGTTTTTGTACAAATAAAAACTGACAAGTATGTTTTTTACCTTTACCAAAATTCTAAAGATTTGAAACGTAATAATTAAAAATATTTATGTTGTTGTGGTTTGGAGTTCGAGATTCTTACTATTTGTGTAAATTTATTTTTATCCTCAGGAGCAAATTTGCAAGTTTTACAAAAGGTCCAAAGTGATACCAAACATTTAGCTAATTCTTCTTGATTTCTTTTACAAAAGTATCGCAGAATTTCTTGTAGCAGTCTACTTGGACACTAAAACAGAAAAAAAAGCTTTAAAGTTAAATTAATCTACAGTCCCTAGAAAAAGAAAATTTTTATTCGACAGCTGAAATCTCTTAATTGTATGTTGAAAACTCAGTAACAAAAACAAGACAGCAAATGGTTCATAATGAAATGGTTATTTAAGAAAATTTTAAATAACAACCAGTAAAATGAATGACAGTAAAATGCGCTAAAACTATAAAGAAATGTGTTGGGCAAAGAAAATCAATTAAGTGGTTACATAAAATTAAACACATGCATAAAAATGTCTAATAATAATCTCTAGATTTTTTAAAAAAAATATACTGGTTTAATTGCAATTGACGGTCGTTAGTGCTGAATTCATAAGACTTTCTGACAACGTTCTAAGTATATATAGTAAAAGGCAAATAAAGTTGCGTGCACGTCACCAAGGTCGTAATTCTATTGTATGTGTGGCTACATTTCTATAGAAAAGTGTATGTTTGCTAAACAATCACTACTAAAAATATCCCGATCAATCAAAAAACTTTTGTAACAAAAAGTGTAGATACAATATAGCTTTTTTGGATTAAGACGTCCCTCATTGTAAAATTTTGTGTTAAAATATTCATGAAGAGACCACCAATTAATGACGTAATATTAGTCACTGCCAGAAATATTGTCATGTTGCCGCGTCGTTTGTTGAGTTTTCAATCAGTGTTTGTGACTTTTGTACTCGTAGTGTTATCGATTTTTGAGATTATCTTGTGAAAAACATTTATAATACAAACTGTTTTTTTTTCAAAACAACAAAGCATTTTATTTTTTGATTGTCAAAATGCCCAAACAGATAAATAGTCGATGCAAAGAACTTTTGGCTTCATTAGTTAACTATTTTGAAGAAGAAAGGAAGAATAAACCTCTTTAAAAAGATTGCTCAAAGAACTTGGATTTAGGTGGATGAAGGATAATCCACGACGAGGACTTATGGAATTACCTAACGTTGTTTTTAAAAGAGTACAATATCGCTAATTTTCAAGTTCCATTTAACATAATGTGAAATTTTCTACCTTCACGTTTTTTGTTTACTTCAGTTATTTTCTGTTAATTTTCATACTTCATGAACAATCTGACAACGCTGCAAATGTTCTCAATGATGACGTGAACGCAACTTTATTTGGCGTTTACTATATGTATTTATTACAACTTAAAAAAAGATCTTAATAATTTTACATTTAGGGAAGCAAAAAGTAACAGAGAATGCTGCTATTATACTATTGCCTATACGTACATTATCTTTTTATTTTTCAAATATTAATGGTAATGTTTATTTTGTTATATATTTTATATGTTTTATTATAGAAGTTTATTTTGCTAAATATTGTTGTTAGTATAGGTCTCCCAACGAAAGTTTGTGACAGCCACGTGTTAGTCGGCGCAGGTAGGCGGAGTCTTTCTATCAGTGGCGGACGGAAATAAAAATATATTATATATCTTAAATTAATTTTTAATGTATGATGCCAACATAATTAAGAAGAATTTATTTTATATAAATTTGTTACTGCCTAATTTAAACTAAAAAAATACATACATTTAAAAAACAACTCAGAAACTCTCTCAGCATATTCGTAGCTAAATACAGTTTACAAAACCATTCTAGCTACCACACTGACAAGCTTTCAGAACGGTCGTTGTTATCGTAACGCTCGTAAAAAAACCACTGCGCATTGAACGAGAAGCCACGTGGCTGTCCCAAACTTTCGTTGGGCGATCTATACACCTTTAATGTATATTGAATATATATTTTTTTTATTTATGATCTACTTATTAATTGAATGTACCCTAAATTTTTTAATGAGATAAGATTAGGGAATGCAATACCGGGATATCGGGATCTTGCATGCCATGTGTAGGATTAATACCGTTCGTAAAATGAACGGAATCTCATGCGTGATTAGCAGGATTAAAGAAAAACGAAATTAATGTGTGACGAATGACGATGGTTTTTAGTGATGGGCGATATATATATCGATATTATATGAATATCAATATTTGGTTTTAAAGTATTGGTATTTGAATTTTTTTAAAATCGATGTCGTAATCGACATCTAATAGTAGTATCGGTATTTCTTATTTGTCCCTATAACCAAGTTTTTCTACTAATAAAATATTAACTAGTATTCATTAATTCATTTGTCTCAGAGCAAGATAAATATTTCATGATTTAGTTAAAATTTCCAGCGCCATCTCTTAAAATACAAAAAAAAAATGTTTTTCAGTCGTTTTCTTTTTGTTTACTCTTTTGTTCCAAAGATGGCGCTAGACTTCGTTTCTCATCTTGATATAACTTTAACTTTTTTGGTACTTATAGTATACAGCGTAATACAATAGATAATTCAAAAATTTTAAAACTAGAGATTACAATACAAATAATACAAATACTAATAAAGTAAAAAGCGATAAGTACATGAACACTTGTTTCGCTAAAAAAATGACATTTTAACTAAATTTAAATTTTACCTAAAAAAAACATTAAAAGTATTACAAATAGAGGGTAATGTATAAGTTTGTCAATGCCGGTACTTTTGTTGTGTGATTGTTGTTTCAGGTAAGTACTAGGTCTAGTCCGGGTAAGTGTCTACTTTGATTTGATAAATTTATTTTTTTCTTATTTTTTTCCTAATACGTAATTTATTTTAATTTTATTATTTTCTTTTATTTATTTATTTAACTAGATTATTCTAATATATTAACAACAAATTGTTTGTGATTTTCCATAATATATATTTTCAGTTTTTTTTAAACATATTTTTATTATTGACCTTTTTTAGCGTTTCAGGTAAAATATTGTAAAATTTGATATACTATAACGTCCTTGAGTTTAATGAAGATAAGGATATAATGAGAAAGAGGACTTGTAAAAAAAGAAACAGCAATTTTTTAATATGCCGACGTTTCGTCAATATATTTTGACTTCTTCAGGACTAAAAATAAATCACATGATGTCTTAAAATATGGCATACAATATAAATATATCAGACTTACAATAATAAAAAACCAACATAAAGGAAACAAATAAGATAATTTATATATAACTTACCAATTAAAACTTTTGCATTCTAAAAAATTCTTAAAAGTATTGGACGAACAAAACATTGATACATTGTTAAAAACCCGGTATTCAAAACGTACATAGTAAAAGTAAAATTATAAATAAGGATGAACCATACAGTCAGAGAATCGAACAACGTTTGAGATTTAAAATATAATTCATGTTAGATATAATTTTTTTCCCCATTTTCATATAGTCTATGAAAGGAAATTTATCATTATTTAGTTCTTTAATTATTTTTGTTATTTTGTTCTTGTCTGTGGGATTTAAAACAATTAAATTTTGTAAAATGGGGCTGTTAAATTTTGTTTGCCCCTGACGGTGTCTGACGATATTGTAACGAAATATCAAACTAAGGAAAGGACCATTACATGAAAGACTCTTTCTAGGTTATTCGAGAATGTTCCCTCTCTTTCTAGTGTGTACTATTTAAGTTCGATTTATGTTTCGCGTTCATTCTAGAATGTTCTTTTGTTTTATATAAGGGGATGTATAGACAGTTAAGGGGAGTTCAAATAATTTGAATAGTTCATTGTATTGTCAATCAGTTTAAACGTTATCCAGCAGAGTTCTGTGTATCTTAACAATTTTGTGAATAAATTGTTTTAAAGTCCCTATAAGTGTTTCAATATTTTTAGCAAGATAAGGTCCCATATTCATAATTAATTTTATTACTGTCCTTTTCAGTGAGTACGACTCCAGTTTCATTTTTTAAAGATCCAATTTTATTACTTTTAGTTTTTGTAACGTAACTTCTTCTACAATTTTCCATAATCGTTTTGTGTTTGTACTATCTGTCTGAATTTGGTTAGTATAATATTTCTTTTTAGTGATATTAATTAAGTGTATTTTTTGTTAATTTATATTGTTGCTTTAGGTGATTGTTTAGGGTATCTCTTGTTAGGTTTGTTCTTAATAAAGAATTTGTCATCCATGGCGCTATTTTAGTCTTTTTTCTATAATTTTTTCTCTTCTGTACATGACTGACTGATATTTTGGATTATTTTTATAAAGTTTTTTGTGGCAATATTTATATCTTTTTGGTTGTATACGGACTTCCAGGAAATACGTCCCAACTTCTTATAGATTTAATCATGATTTAAATATTTTACTTTTGGAACTAGATTCTTTTTATTTTTGTTATCTTTAATTACTATCTGTAATATTAGTGTTGAGTGGTCTGTTATATTTGTTGTAACAATTAGAAGGAAAATCATTTTACTATATTTTAAATATTTTGTCTTGATAAAGATATGATTAAGACAGGATCTACCTCTAGTTGCTTTATTTATTGTGGAGATATATCCATGTTCATTTAGTGTGTTAAGGTATTTTAAATTATTGTCATTGTCTTCCAGGAGGTTAATGTTAATGTCTTCAACAAAAACGTAATAATCATGGTTTTCTGTTTGTTGTGTGTCAAAATAAGTTTGTAGTGTATTGGTAAAGTATTTAATGTTTGAGGATGGTGACCTGTAGCATGCGGTAATATAAATAAATTTATTTTCAAATCTAATTTGTTTTATTATAAAACTAATATTATTTATACATACAATTTTATATTCATATTTAAAATCATTTTTAATAGATATCACTGAGCCATCATTTTGGTTAACGTAAACTTGATTATAAATCATCGAGTACTCTGGTATGTTGTACAGATGTGTATCATGTATTTGCGATCTTTCAGTAAGTACCAAACACACCAATGTCCAAGTTTTGTAGAAAAATTTAAAATTTATCAATGTTTTTATCTTATTATTGTGTACAAGAACTATCTCAATTAAAACACAAATTAAAAATTAAAAAATATACTATTAATATTCCAGCCCGAAGTTCTAAAATAGCTAAACTACCAGTTAATGAAAAAAACGGTATAGGATGTCTTAATTATATTAAATTTCACAATAACTTAGAGACACCACAAGCAATAGTTAATATGTAAAATCATGTTCCTATAACTTCAATAACAAATCAATACGTCTCGTTGTCAAAATCTTTTGAATTTTGGTTTGCAGTTGGAGGTGAGGATGTCACTACTATCACGGCGTTTACACTTTCATTACTGAAAGTAATATATCTTCGTGATTTTAGTCAAATCTTCAGTCAGCGATTATGCCTTAAGCTCGCTGACGGATAACATATACCTTGTACTGACGAGACCCAATAGGTCAAAACCGGTCTACAAGTTATGTTGTCCCTTCTAACTGCAAACCAGAATGGTTGGTTTAAATTATCTATTAGATATACCAACCCCGTTCAACTTTGAAGTGTAATCCAATATCCGTCGGGGTATATAACAGGGAAAGTAGTTGTTTCTTCTTGGTTGAACGGTCATTTTCTTTGAAAATGTTTTTCAAAACTTGTAAAGGGATAGAATTATATTATTCTTTGATATCTATTGGCAACTCGCTTTATTAAATACGACAATATTACAGTTTACTGTAACAATACTTATAGTTTCGAGGCCTACGTCTCGTTGTCAAAATCTTTTGAATTTTGGTTTGCAGTTGGAGGTGAGGATGTCACTTCTATCACGGCGTTTACACTTTCATTACTGAAATTAATATATCTTATTTATTTATTTATTTATTTATTTATTTACGGGCAAGCCCATTTAAGCAGTAAATTACAATTTAAAAACACTAACATATATATGGCTCTATAAAACAAAAGAGTTAAAAATACAAACTAAACACATTAATAATACATAGATGATAAAAAGATTAAATAAAATCATTTATTAAAGCTCGGTATTAAGTAATCGAGTTTTGAATGAATGAAATGGGGTGTTGAATATCTCAAGACTATTATGAACATTGGCTAATCGTAACATTCTTGGAATACAACTATTAAAAGTTTGGTCTAAACGATAAAAAGGTATATAAAATGTTTGTTGCTGTCTAGTTGACCGGATTGGAACATAAAGATTTATTTTTTGCTAGAAGTTCAATACAGCTGCTTCTGCCATTGATGATATTAAAAAGTAAAGTCAGGTCTCTCTGTTTCCTCCTAGTTTCCAAGGGAGCGATGTTCAGATATTGTTCCAAAAAACAATAGTCGCAAGGAACACCCAATTTAAAAGCTATGTATCTAAGAAAATTGTGTTGCACATTTTCGATGTTCCTGCTATAAGTTATGTAATGTGGAGACCAGACAGAAGAACAATAATCAAGGTGCGGTCGAACTAATGAACAATAAAGAACTTTAATTGCTGTTATGTCAGTGAAATCGCGGGAAGCCTTTTGATAAAACCAAGCATTTTCATGGATTTTTGAATAACTGAGGGTATATGTTTATTGAAATTTAGGGTAGGGTCAAGAATAACTCCAAGGTCTTTGATTTGGTTAACAGACTCCAGGGTGTGACCATTTAAGTTGTAATCAGAAATAATAGTAGGCACATGTGATCGATAAAAACGCATGACATGGCATTTAGTAACATTCAAGTCCATGCCATTTAAGAAACACCAGTTGGACAGATTATCAAGGTCAGACTAAAGTAACAAAGCGTCATAAGAGGACTTAATAATTAGGAATATTTTTAAATCATCTGCAAATAATAGTGCTTTGCCGTATCTGAAACAGTGAACGATGTCATTAATAAATAAGTTGAATAGTAAGGGACCGAGGTGCGACCCTTGAGGAACACCAAGGTAACTTGAATTATGTTAGAATAATGATGATTTGCTCTCACCATTTGAGTCCTGTTCGTAAGGTAGCTGCTTATCCATTGCAGTAATGTCCCACATACACCATATTTTTCGAGCTTCTCGAGTAAGAGAATGTGATTGACTCTATCGAAAGCCTTGGAAAAGTCTGTGTACACTGAATCAATCTGGTAGCCCATTTCCAATGCTTCAGACAGAAAATCAACATAGGTCACCAAATTTAATTCGGTAGATTTACCAGCACAAAAGCTATACTGTTGCTCAGTTATAATGCTAGAGCAGTCATGGCTAAGGTAATCTGTAATAATGTTCTCAAATATCTTAGGTATACTACTGAGAATAGATATTGGTCGATAGTTTTTAACATCAGACTTGCTACCCGATTTGTATATTGTGGTGACATAAGAAAGTTTCCAATAATCAGGAAATTGACCCGTCTCGATAGATTTATTAAAAATATGGAAGAGAGGGCGAGATAATATAAAACTGCAATTTTTAAGTAAAATGAGAGGAATAATGTCAGGACCTGGACCTTTCTTTATGTCAAGATTTGATAATTTCTCATAAATAGTCGAAATTGGAATGTGGTAAGAGGAAGCATTTAGCTTCGATTCGATTTTAATATCATTTAGATTTATATTTTGAGTAGTGTAGACTGATGAAAAGTGTTTGGCAAACAAATTTGCTACCTCACTTCCGCAAGAAGCAAAAGAATTTTCAAAAAACATATTATTAGGTATGGTGTTATTGGATCTTTTAGCACTTACAAAATTCCAAAAGGATTTAGCATTACTTTTAACAGATGTCTCAATAGAATGTATGTAATTTAAATAGCATTCTCTAGACATAAACTTGCATTGCGATCTTAACTGTCGGAATATTTCATAATTTTGGGGAGTTCTATTTTGTTTAAAAATCATATGTGCAACCTTTTTATCCCCAACCAAACTTCTAAGCTGAGAAGAATACCAATGTGGGAAATTGTTCTTGGAAAATTTCTTTAAAGGTACAAATAACTCAATTACCGAATACAAAGCATCATAGAAAGTAAAAATCTGTTCTGAAAGTTCCTTTCCTTGAAGTAGCTCATCCCAGTCCATTGCTTCTAAACATTGGCGTACAGCCCTAAAATTGGAGTGGCGTAAATCATATTAGAATTCTTCTCCACGAGCAGCATCAGAGTTCGCCTCATATTGTAATGTAGTTTCAAGTGGTGGATGATGAACGTCAGGTGGGATTAAAATATCTACTGCTGTAAGTACTGTAAGTTCCACTGGAGAAAGAACGAGGTCAAGAATAACTCCTCTTTGGTTGACCGCTTTGTTTGACTAAAAAAGATTGTAGAATGCACAGATGTTTGAGACGATTTCGATAGCTCCCACTTCGGGTAGAGATGAATTTGGTTGAGCTGAAGCTAAAGAACAGAAATCTTCAATGCCCCATGTTGCAGTAGGAAGGTTGTAATCTCCAAATATATAAAATTTTCTATCCGGATAATGCTCATTTAAAAATAAAAGTTGGTCAAAATGGAGTTGGTATACATTAGGAAGTGATTTAGGAGGAAAATACACAGCTCCAGAGATGTGCTTGCAGTTTTTGTGGTCAAAGAGAATAAACAATTGCTCAACTGTGGGGTTTGATTTAATAATACTGGAAGAGAAAGTTTTTCTTACAGCTATTAGTACACCACCACCCCTACTGAAATGGCTAGATTGAGGTGTTCGATCCTGCCTGTAAATGATATAACAATTTAGACCAAGTTCGGCATTATTAATATCAGCTGTGAGCCATGTTTCAGTAAGAATAATTATGTCGTAAGAACAATTTGTAACACTAAGAGATAGTTGAGATAATTTTGTTCGAAGACCTCTTACATTTTGGTAATAAACTGACAGCTTGCCACAATCTAGTTTTTTTGAACAATTGCAGGAGTATTGTTGATATATTTTATTGTTAAATTTTGCTCACCAGCTTGCTGACGTCTCGTTAACTCACTTCTGACAGTATCCAGAGTTTTTTTCTGGTTGGGAGTTTGGTCAACTTGAATAAAAATATTTTTATCGCGGCAGATATTGTGTTTGTTTTTGACGATTGAGTGTACATCTTGAGGAGATTTTAGCACAACCTTAAGCGGGCGGTGTCCGTTTTTATTTTTCTTTCCAAAGCGGAAAATTTTGGTATCATTTATATTAGTTATGCCATTACCAGCAGCCTTTGTGATTAAGGTTTTAACCTGATTTAGGTCATCAGATCTATTATTCGGCTCAGGCAGATTAAAAATTAGCAGGTTGTTTGCTCTCTTTTGACGTTCGTAGATTTCACTAATAATGTCTTCACTACTCATTGGGGAAACAATCTTAACATCTTGAAGCTTTTTGACTTGATCTTTTAAGAGATTAACTTCTTTTTTGAGGTTATCAATTTGTCTCAATAGTGCTGGTACACTTTTAAATGCTTGTCGACAATCTACGCAAAAATAATGTAAGGTTCTCTTTTGTATAACAACAGCACGAAGTTCAGATGGCCCCAGACCGGTACAATCCTCTGAGGGATGCATCGTAACATGACAACTATCACTATCTTCGTGATTTTAGTCAAATCTTCAGTCAGCGATTATGCCTTAAGCTCGCTGACGGATAACATATACCTTGTACTGACGAGACCCAATGGGTCGAAACCGGTCTACAAGTTATGTTGTCCCTTCTAACTGCAAACCAGAATGGTTGGTTTAAATTATCTATTAGATATAACAACCCCGTTCGACTTTGAAGTGTAATCCAATATCCGTCGGGGTATATAATCCGGGAAGTAGTTGTTTCTTCTTGGTTAAACGGTCATTTTCTTTGAAAATGTTTTTCAAAAGTTGTAAAGCGATGGAATTATATTATTATATTATTCTTTGATATCTACAATATTCCAGTTTTAAACTGGACGTCCAGTAGTCCGATTGAAACACTGTGGCATCTTATGAAGAAAAAGCTCACATCGAATCCCGCAAGAACTCTTTCAGAATTGCGAACCGGTCTCCAAGAAATTTGGAACAGTTTTACACCAGATGACTGCCAAACATTAGTTGAAACTATGTCAAGACGTATGAAAGCAGTAATCAGTTCAAAAGACGATGTAACGCAGTGGTGATTTACTGCTATTTGGTTGATTTTTATTAATCGGCAGTTGTTTGAATTTTTATAAAATATTTTTTCTGTGTTACAAAATATTTAGTAATTTTGCCTAATATTAAATAATAATCACAATTTATAAAAAAGAACTTTTTATAGTAGAAAGTTTTTTTACTTATTTATAGGTCATATTACTATTATATAAATTATTTGGTTACTTTCACATGTAAGAACAAAAAAAAAGAAAAAAACTTTTCTCTCGCGAGATCAATCCCATTACGATAACCCAACATTTCCAACAGAATTGTCATAATCAGCCGCTTATCCAAATAGGCCACGCCAAACTTATATGAAGTCTTTCAAAATGATAATATGTATACATATTTAATTTAATAACAATTCAGTATAAATTTCGAAATCTATGTATATGCCTAAACACACTTAAAACATGCATTGTCATCCAGTTCTTAGCTATCCTGAAAATTTCAGAGCTCTAGGTAGTCGGGAAATAGGTTTAAATTCGATTATAAAATTTCGCGGAATGACAAAGAGACAAAGATCACGGCGAAAATATAGAAACTTTCTAAAAATATTGTATATTAATTATTAGAAATACATTTTAGTTTTCGTTAATATGACAAATTTCATAAAAAGATAATTGGGCCAACTTCACTGAGACAGGGCTCGTATAATGAGAAAGAATTATTAGAAATTGAATGGGTATGCAATTATTTTCGACCCTACATTTGTGGTAGGAAAATCAAAATTTTTACCGATCATCGACCTTTAGTTTGGTTATTTAATCCAAAAGAACTAAATTCCAAAATTACTCAGTGGAGACTTAAACTCGAAGAGTTTGATTTTGAAATCATATACATACAAAAAGAATATCTTTAAACGTTTTAGAAGACAAATCCACAGTAAACAATCCCGGCAACATTAATGATGAAACTTTAAAATACCTTCAACAACTAGCAGAGAACCCTATAAATATTTCTGACGAGGACCCTAACATAATTATACATTCCGACGTACAGTTAAAACTCCCTAACCCATTAATTGACAAAGACACTCTCCAATCAACACAGCATACAACTGCCAATGAAACCACGAACGACTGAATAAAAATATTAGACAACATTATCAATAACAAAGTAAACCAAATTTTAATTTTCGGTCAAATTTATCACAAATTAACTGTAAAACATGAAGATTACAAACATCATAAAATAGTTACCGTCGAAATTCCGACTGAAAACAACCTTAAGTTGATTTTTGAATTCTTCAAAAATTATATAACAGAAAAAAGACTTTATTGTATGTACTTCCACACAGACAAACTCTACTCAAGAAGTAGAAGAAGAAGAAGGTTAAGCATGAGTTCAAAAAAAGTTTGCAATTATTGCAATAATAAAGTTACAAAATACGTATCTTGCGATTATTGTGAGGAAAAATATTACCATCACAGCTGCCCAGTAAGGGTTTGTGTGGAATCCGATAATTAAATAAAATGCCCAGAATGTGTAAAAAATGAGGTTAGGGAATCCAATTCTAACACGAGGGAACCAGTTGCTAGTGACTTGGAACTTAAAAAAATGTCTAATGCAGAATTAATCTCCAAAATTCAAGTCTTAAAGACCTCTGTGGAATATATGTCTGACAAATTTGATGGTATTTTGTCACAAAACAAAAAATTCCTAGACGAACTATAACAAGTACGGAGTGAAAATACTATATTAAGACAAAATTAAAAGTCTTGAAAAGCGTGTTAATCTACTAGAAACCGAAGATACAATAAGTGCTATTGAAATATGTGGAACTCAAGTTGATGATTCGGTTAATCCAAAAGCAGTGACTATGGAAATCATAAACAACTTACTCCAATGCAATATTCAAGACGGTGACATCCATAAATGCTACAAAAAGGTCCAATTATCATAGCAAAATTAGCAAATAGTGATATTAAAAATTGTGTGATGCAAAAAAGAAAAGGACAAAAGTTGGATAGTGATATGTTAACTCATCTACCAAATATTCAAAAAGACAACTCGAAAATATATATATTAATGAGCAACTTACAACTTTTAACAGAAATCTATTCAATATGGCTTATAAAGTAAAAAAAAATCATATAAATATATTTGGTCTAAGAATGGAAGGGTATATGTTAAAAAGGATGAAGGTATGTCAGCAATACATATTTGCTATGAAGATATTGTTAATTCACTCTAACTCTCCTTTATGGTAAAAGTCTCTCATACGCTAAGTGATTTTTCAACAAGCAACTCTAAATTTAATATTTTGTACCTCAATGCTAGATCCATTCAAAATAAAGTTGCAGATAGTGAAGTAATGTTAAAACTGGTAAAACCTGAAGTTGCCATTATAACTGAAACCTGGCTTAATTCCAGTGAGGAAAAATTCTTTAATTTCCCGAATTTTAATGCTGTGTATGCTAGTAGGGATAAGCAAAGTGATGGTGTTGGAATTCTGATAAAAACCTGTTATTCATATAAAATAATCTCTAAAGTTGAAGAAAAATGTTCAATGCTTTTTATCCACATAGAAAAAATTTATTATGTAATGGGTGGTATTTATCGCCCTACAGACTATGATATCAATACTTTCTTCTTCAAACTAGATGAGAATCTGCAAACATTAAATGAAAATGGGAAGAAGTGTTGGATTTTTGGTGATTTTAATATTGACTATCTAGTGAATAATGTGCATAAACGGAACCTTGAATTCACAATCTTTTCTAATGGATTTACCCCAACCTCAAAAACTCTGATAATAATGAAAAAACTGATCTAGCAATTGTCGATGGAAATATTAGTTACCACAGATATCAAATCTTGCAGTTTTCAACAACAAAGTCCGTAATTAATAGGAATTGCACAATTATTTTGTTTTATCTTGTTTACTATTTTAATAACCTGAAATTCACATAGGTTAATTCGTAAACTGTCAATATAAAAATTGATATCTAGTACAAACAAAATAAGAGTTTTCTTCTCTTTGATGTGTGTATGACATTCAAGTGCTGTCTTTTTACAATTAAAAAAAAATCATATTTTCACCTTTGTATAAAATTCTTTTAATGTGATTTTTCGTGTTTGTGTGGCAATTATTAACTATGTGCATGTTACAATTTGTAATAACTGTAAGAGAAATAATAAGAACAAATTCCCTGTAACGTTTATCTTTTATTTTATAGTTAAATTGTACATTATAAGTTATATATTTTTTGTTGTATTTCCCAGGCGCTGATGAAGGTAAAAAACTTGTTACAGAAGATATATAACTGTTGTTTTCTAAAGATAAGTTATTTGCTCAGTACATTTTAGGAAACAAATGTATGAGGTGGATTCGTATACAATCTCGCCACGTAAGGGTTTGTTAGTATTACGGATATACCTTTATCGACAAACAGCAATCAGGGTGGAATTATATTCTACTCCTATTGCAATTGTTTAACAGGAAGTCGTACACTGGGAAATTGTGTTTGTTATATGGTACATCAAGAATTTAAACAAACCCCTCCAGCCCAAATTTTAGATAATATCATTGTAGATGAGAATTAAGTCATTTTAATAAATATTTTTTCTTCGAAAATTTAATGTTTTTATTAATTTACGTTAGTTTTATACATGATAACTATAAAATTTATTAACTGAGCTTTGTAAACTATTTTCTCTTGGACAATATGATGATAACATAACACCCGAGCTTGGAAACGGAATCAACATTAAATCTCGGTTTAATACAGATATTTTGTATGACTCTGCTTATTTCAATGTAGTTTAGACAAGTGTGACAAAAAAATAGAGAACATGCATTAAAGCCCAGGATAAGACATTTCACAAAATAGAAATATGAGTATGGAAAATTAATTTAGATTTTATACTAGGATATTAGTTTGTAATTCAACTTTTGTTAATGACTGTACTAATACCTGGTCTTTTATAGAAAAGATGACTTTTACTTGGGTCCTAAGATGACAAAAAATAATTCGCAGGTATATTAAAGGTTAAAATCAGTTTACATATTTTAATTGTAAAGTGTAATTCGTTTTAACAAATTCTGCATGGTCTAAAATTTAAAACACAACCATAAGATATCAAATTTTTTAAGACGTATACAAAAAATATGAATTTAAGTTTTAAGAGTGAAGTATCTTTTTTTTTTAATTGCGAGAATTGTTATGTAGAAATCATAATTAAAAAGTATTGTCACATATCCAATATAATTCGCTATAAAAATAATAATTTTCGTTATAAATAAATTATGCAATACAAACAAGAAGTTTATGAAAGTAACAAAACAGGTTCCACATAAATCGCAGTAAATACGGAAAACTGGACTCACGACCTATATTTAAATGCTACGAAATATGTTTATACGTATAAAAATTAAAGATTAAAATTAAACAATCTACTGAAAGTATACGTTACTTTTTCAATGTCGGCTCTGATTAAGGCCAAAATTTGTTGTCTTCTATCTTCGACTTTATAATTCCATGCTCTTATATCTGCTGTGGACAGATAATTTTTTAATCTTCCTTCTGATCTTTTTCTTAGAGGAACAACGCTATGAACGTCTAGGAATAAACGTATATTTTCGTTAACAAATGTCATTGCTTTGAAAATTTCTTTTTAATTGAAAATTGTACTTATAACTGATAAAAGCAACTTTGAAACATTTATGCTGAGTATTTAGATAACAAAAAAATGGAAAAATGTTTGACACACCAATTTAATATTTGACACATCTAAATTTAAGTAACTAAGGGTGAGATCTGATGCTTCCGTTTTTGTAAACAAAAACATAAAACTTGTGACTATCATTCATTAGCAATTTAAAATATCAATTTATAGTGAAATTTACCTATTAGCTACAGAATCTGTAAAGTAAAGAATTTGTTGAACTTTTACTGTGATTGGTCTCTTACCGATTTAAAACCCAAATTGGTAAGAGACCAAGTCACAGATCTTTACCTTTTAGCTTTTCTCCCTATAGGTTTCAACCCTGGTTTCAAATTCACACATATTTAAAATGTCAAAATTATTACCTTAAAAGTATAATAGACCAAGAGGTGTGGGATCTAATTTATCAACAAGTTTTTGGATTGATTTTTTTGAAGAATCATATTCAGAATAAAATTCTGATTATAACGATACCCCACAGTTCCGAAAGGAAGCCAAGAAGACTCTTGCTTCCTGGCAGCAAAGGTGGGATATCGAAACAAAAAGCGCGTGAACGAATCTCAACATAGGGAGGTAATCTACTTCCTCAGCCAACTTCTGAGTGGACATGGTTCGTTTTGGCACTAAACGCATAGGTATAGCCTATACCTATACCTATGGAAGAATGTGAACCGCCTTTCACAACATGAAAAAAGTTCAGCTCATAGAAATAACACCCTTTCTTTTGTTAAGAGAGGAAATGTTCTTGGTAAAATTGATTCTGCATTGCATCAACAGTACATGAAAGAAGTGAACTACTGGCGTAAGGTTTTATCACGCGTTGTTCACGTAATAAAGTTCCTTGGGTCTCGGGGATTGGCTTTTCGGGGTTCTAAGAATGAAGTGTTTGGTTCTTTAACAAATGGGAACTTCATGGGAATACTAGAGGTCGTAGCTGAGTATGCCGATTTTCTAAAAGCACACCTTCAAACGCATGGACATCCTGGAACAGGAAAAGTGAGTTACTTGTCAACAACGATATGCAATGAATGGGCTGAAATAATGCATAAAAAAATTGTTTCAACCATCGTCGAGGAGTTAAAATTAAGCAAATACTATTCTATCAGTATTGATTCTTCACCCGATATAAGACATGATTAGTTAACATTTATTGTTCGTTACATTTTAGATGTTGGGTGTCCAATAGAAAGATTGTTAAGCTTTATCAGAATAGACGATCACACTGGTGCCGGAATGGAAGAAGTTGTTTCGAACATGTTGGCTTCCCTAAAAATACCTTTAGATGATATGAGAGGCCAGTCGTACGACAATGCCGCGAATATGTCTGGTCAGTACTCAGGACTTCAATCACGAATCAAAAGCCACAATCAACTTGCAGAATTCATTCCATGTTCTGCTCATTCATTGAATTTAGTAGGAACACATGCAGCTAGCTTTTGCCTTCAAGCAACCAAGTTACTTATGTTTATACAAGAACTGTATGTTTTTTTTTCGTGCATTAACTTCAAGATGGGTGAGTATTGAAAACCTGATAAAGGACCGCGATAGTAAACAAAAGCTTTTACCTAAGAGACTTAATACTACAAGGTGGTCAGCCAAGTGGAATGCTTCAAGAGCTTTAATTGTTAACTACTGGGAGTTTCATGCAGCACTTGGCAAAATTAAAATAGCAATACTACTGGTACTTTGAAATGACATCCTTAAACGTTTTAACGCTGCTAGTAAAACCATGCAAAGCACAAGTGCTGACTTGGGAATGGTTTGTAATCTGTATAAATCATTTAAAGATTACGTAGAGAGAGATATGATTACTATGAACAGAAGGGTATGGAATTAATAAAAAGTGAGGTAGCTAACTACGAGGAAGACACGAAAAGGAGAAGGAAGAGAAAAAGAATGCCAGACGAAGCAAAAGGCACTGATAATGATCATAGTAGCTTTAATGGAAGACAAAACACGATTGTAAACACATTTTATATTGTTATTGACAATATAACCCAGGAATTGGACAACAGGTCAAAAATTTATTTTGATCAAAATGAGGTTTTTGGTGTTTTGTATAACATGGACGAACTAAATGATAAAGAAATTCGTCAAAAAAGCGTGTGGTTTGGTGGTTAAATATTCCTCGAATCTTACACCTGAACTTGGGGAAGACCTGATCCATTTTAAAGCGTTTGTGAAAGAAGCTGAAGATATTGATGAACACGCAAAACAAAATCATTTACCTGCCTACTATTTAAAATTTATCATGGAAAAACAACTTATAACACTCTTCCCAAACATTGATACTGCACTAAAAATCTTATTATGCATGATTTCTTCAAATGCATCGGGAGAACGGTCCTTCAGCATTCTCAAATGTGTGAAGAATTACCTGCGCAACTCAACCACTGACACCAGACTGTCCAGCCTAGTTGGGTTTTCTGCAAATGCTGAACTGTTGAATGAACTGAATTTTGATGATATTGTAGACGAGTTTGCTGCATTTAAAGCTAGAAAAGTTGATTTGTAAGGAAACATAAAACATAATTACATCATATTAGTGGCATTATACATTGATTACATGATCTAAGTTAGTTTTGATTGTAAGTCTTAACCTTTTTTATTTTGTGTAGTTAGGTTTTTTAGGCAAGTTAACATGTGCCTAGGGGCCGCTAAGGTCATAATCCGCCACTGGGTATAGGTAAAGTTATAGACGAATTATAAATGTATTGCGGACAACAAAACATGGTAGAGCACACTGGAAATGGCACAGAAAAAGGTCGGAAGCAGAAGCCAAAATTGGTGTTATGGACGCGATAACGGTCATAGGAAAGATGATTGCTACTAAAACAGCATGGAAAGCAGTTATGACTTTTACGACAAAGATCATGACTACGAAAAAAATGAAGGAGTGCGAAAACCTAGCAATATCCTCTTCCCGATTAAAAGATAGGAAGACGATGTAGTAGTAAGGGGTAAAACAAGAGAAAAAAAGAAATTATAAAGTTGAATTGATTTAGCCGATACTTGGTGTAGATCCATAATATAAAATATTAAATAAATTAAACACTCTACATCTACACTACTATTTTAACTAACGACATGTTTCGACGCACAGCGTCTTCTTCAGTAAAAAAAAAATACTAAAGATAACAACAAAGGTAAGTAAGTTGCACACCTTGCTGCTTCCCGATATAGTTGCATGACTTATATTCTTTACTTTAACACCTTAGTACATGACTAATCCTTAGCCATTAAAATATAAAAATTTAGCAAAATACAGCAAGTGAAGACAAAAGGAGGGGTTGTAGTGGATACATGTGGCTGGCACAATCGCTACGGAGTCCGAAACTACCTGGATAGGAAAGAACCTAGTTTCAGGTATACATAAAGTATTTTCCGTCTTGCCGCCTCCTGCATTAATGTTATATTTAGAGACGGATAAGAACGACACGTGAAAAAAAAGTTAGGACGAAACAATAGATATCCTATTCCAAAATTTTGTTGATCAAAGAAATTAAAATTCTCTTAGCAAAAACAAGAATTCGAAGAAAAAGCAAATTAATTTTATCAAAGAATTATCTCAGAAATTTTACTACAAAGAATTCTATAACCTGAAACCAAAATCGATTTGATCCGCCAACAAGCACTAACCTAGTTTCTAGCAAAGTTTAAGAAAGCTATGACAAGAGCAATGTGTCCTCCAACTTTTAAAACAGCAATACAGTACATAACAGTAAAATAACATCCTTTATTTGCAAAAGAACCAAATACTTACTCAAGGCAGGATATTTGGAACCTATGAAAACCTATCAAGGTCGCCCTAATCCAAAAACTCTCCAATGGAAAAATCCAACCAATTTCTTTTAACAATCAACAACTACTTAGAGCCGCGAATTCATAGCCATTCCACATAAACTAATATCCTATTGTGACAAATCACGTTCCATAGACCAGGATACCAAACCAGTCGTCCTTTTCGGAATTTGATCCTCCCAAATCACTTTTTAAAACCGTTATACTACAAATTAACCAAATTTTTGTATAGCCAGATTCGGTAAACTGTAACTATTACTATCAACAAAACCCTGCCAATAAGCAACACATTGATGAAGTTAAACAATATTTATTCGGGAAAGAAAATTTTAAAAAGGTTCGAGCAAAAACACACAAACAGTAAAACTTCATACCATCTACAATAAAAACAAGCTACCTCTTATTCAAACATCAAATTCTTCTCATCAATACCGGATGTAAATACTTCAGCTGACAATGTAGCTAGCCATTAAAAAATAAAAAAAAAATTGTGAACATACTTTTTGAGGCAATACGGATAACAGTGACTAGATTAAATAATGTTTCTAGAATTTTCTAGAAACATTATTTAATCTAGTCAGTGTTATTTTTAGAAGTTTCTAAAAATCAACTGTCAATAACAATCTTTCAACTTAAGGTCCCTTCACGGTTATCCCGTTACACTGCCCTCTCCTTAGATTCATTCCTCCTGGAATGTTATTTCCTACATCGGAATCCCGCACACTCCCTGAGCCAGCCAAACCATCTTCTTGGAGTTGCTGCGCATCTCCACTGTGGTTTCCCTGGTAAGGCGCCAAACGATCATGATGGACCACGACGGGTTTCCCTCTGGGAATTTTTACGATCCGATAAATGACATCGTTAATCTTCTTTTTGATGGTGTAAGGACCTTCCCAGTTCTTCTGTAATTTGGGACAAATACCTCGACGCCGTCGGGGGTTATAGAGCCAGACTAAATCTCCAACTTGGTAACTCTTTTCCATTGTCCGCGTGTCATAGTACCTCTTCATCCGATCACTAGATAATTGTAGTTTTCCACGCACCAGGTTGTGTATATTCTCCATTCGATTCTGAAGGTCGGCGACATATTGTTCACGGGCCATTTCTTCACCAGGTTTACAACCAAACACCAAGTCACATGGTAGCCTCATTTCTCTACCGAACAGGACCTTCGCAGGCGTTTGGCCAGTTGATTCGTTGATGGCCGATCGAATTGCCATTAGAAATAGTGGAATATGTCGATCCCAATCCCTCTGACAATCTGACACCACTTTTGACAGATAGTTGGTTATAGTTCGGTTCATTCGTTCCACCATTCCATCAGACTGAGAGTGCATCGCTGTGGTTCTCGTTTTGTGGATACCTAATCTTTGGCAAACTTCTTGAAACAGCTTGCTCTCAAAATTTCTTCCTTGATCTGAATGTAATTCTAGTGGTACCCCAAATCGGCTTACGAATTCTTCAACCAATATATCTGCTAAAGTGGTGGCTTCCTGATTGGGCACTGCATATGCTTCAACCCATTTAGTGAAGTAGTCCATTACAACAAAGATGTACCTGTTTCCTACATCGGTCTGTGGAAGTGGCCCCAATACATCTACTGCAATTCTTTCAAAAGGACTTCCAACCAGGTATTGCTGCATTTCCGCCTTCGGTTTTCGGTGCGGACCGTTACTGGCAGCACATGTAGTGCATTTACGACACCAATCTTTAACATCATTAGTGCAATTTACCCAGTAAACTCTATCTCGGATCTTTTGCAGCGTTTTCGTGATACCCAGATGTCCTCCAGAACTATCATTATGCATCTGTTTTAAAATTTCTGGTACAGCATTTCTTGGGACCACTATTTGTTTCCTTGTTTCTGTGCCCTCGGAATTTTCTGCAAGTCTTTTAACGAGCCCACCGTCCAAAACTAAAGAGTTCCATTGGGACCAGTATGCTTTTAAAGCAGGAGAGGATGAGGATATCTCTCTCCACAACGGACGACGGTCCATTCTCTTCCATTCCCGAATCTTTCTCAGAACGGGATCGTTTTCTTGTTGCTCCTCCAGCATAGAGCTCTCGTCTTCTGGCACAACCTTAACTAAGGCAAGTTTTTCCTCGTTCTGCTCCATACGGGTACAATGGGGGCAATCAGGTCGACATGGTCTTCTGGAAAGTGCATCAGCATTACGATGTTTTGTTCCAGGTCTGTGCTCGATTTCAACATCATATTCCTGCATTTTTTCGAGCCATCTTGCTATCTGTCCTTCTGGGTTCCTAAAGCTAAGTAACCACTTTAAACTAGCATGGTCTGTTCTGATCAGGAATTTTCTGCCATACAGATATTTATAAAAGTGTTCGACGGATTTTACAACTGCTAACAGTTCCCTCCGAGTTACACAGTAGTTCTTTTCAGCTTTCGATAACGTTTTGCTGAAGTAACCAACCACTCTTTCCTTACCATCTTGTAGCTGTGAGAAGACGGCTCCAATTCCCACATTGCTGGCGTCGGTGTCCAGAATAAGCTTACCATCAGGAAGTGGATAAGCAAGAACAGGTGCTGACGTAAGCTGTTTCTTCAATATTTCAAACGCCTCTTGACATTCCTGATCCCAACAGAAGGACTTATCTTGTTCTGTCAAACGTGTCAAGGGTTTGGCGATGTCTCCAAAATTCTTGACATATCGTCGGTAATAGGAACAAAGACCCAAGAAACTCCGGAGCTGATGTTTGTCTACAGGGATTGGCCATTCCTGAACGGCTTGTATCTTAGCGGGGTCAACAGCAACGCCATCCTTGCTTACGTTATGTTCTAAATAGTTGACCTGTCTCTGGAACAAGTGGCATTTCTTAACATTCAATGTTAGATTAGCGTTCTGTAATCTTTTAAAAACTTCTTCCAGGTTAGATAAATGTTCCTTAAAGGTCTTGCCCATTATGATGATGTCGTCTAGATAAACTAGACAAGTTTCCCATGACAAACCCCGCAGGATGTTCTCCATTAGTCGTTCAAACGTCGCAGGAGCATTACAGAGGCCAAATGGAAGGACCGTGAATTGCCATAACCCTGATCCACTGGTAAGGGCAGTCTTTTCTTTGTCTGCAGGATTCATTTTAACTTGCCAGTATCCGCTTTTAAGGTCCAAGGTAGAAAACAAAATAGAACCCGCCAAAGCGTCGAAGGCATCATCAATCCTTGGCAGAGGATAACTGTCCTTCTTAGTGACATCATTTAGCTTTCGATAGTCGACACAAAACCGCATTGATCCGTCTTTCTTTCTCACTAATACCACAGGAGAAGCCCACGGACTACTGGATGGTTCGACTATGCCATTTTGAATCATTTCTTTAAGGGCTCTGTCTGCTTCTTCCTTCTTAACTTAAGGCATCCTTCGGGGTACCTGTCGAATCGGACGTGCATCACCAGTGTCAATTCTATGTTGTACAACATCAGTTCTTCCCAGTTTACTTTTAGAACCAAATACAGGTTTATAACGGTAAAGTAGATCTCTTACCTGTTTCTTTTCTAATTTTGACAAAGAGGGGTCTAATTTTGTCATTAATTGTTCAATTTCGTTGGTCTCATCTGTTTCCGTAACATTTATCTTGTAAATTATGGCCATTACTGGTTCTAAACTTCCCATTTCCGTGTCCTTTCGGAGAAGAACTGGATGATCGTTCAAGTTGATAACTCGGATGGGTACCTCTTTGGCGGATCTAACAAAAGTCTTACCCACAAGGAGTCCTTTTCCTAATTCATGGTCATGGTTCTTCGGCTTTATCATGGCTGGGGCACCTTCTGGCTCCAGTCCATCCAACCGTGCTGTGACGACACATTCGCAGCTTGCCGGAAGTTCGATATCATCGATTAGCTTAATCGAGGCATTGTCGACTTGTTTTCGGTGCAGGAATATTTCTTCATTACCAGTACGAAGGATACGTTGGCGAAGATCCAAATGAAAACCACAGTGGAGCATAACATCCATGCCCAGAACAACATCTTCATCAACGTCAGCCACCAGCACTGAGTGAACAAGAGAAGTTGAACCAAACTGTAGCGTCACCTGTATCTCACCGTCGACTCTAGCAGAATCCCCGGTAGCGGTACGCAGTCTCCAACTGGTAGGCAACATCTTATTTCGCATAATGATGGTTGGTCGGACGATAGTTTTTGTAGCTCCAGTGTCTACCAGCATGCTAATATTCTTCCCATCAAGGAGGCCATCCACATATAAGCTGTCCACGTGATGTCGCAGAGTTGCCAATTTAATGGTGTGAGGGACTTCGGGAATGTTTAAGGTCGAAGTCGCCCTCCAGGAGTCGACCCGTTTAAAGTTTTCCTGCTGCTGGGGTACTTCAGCAGGAGATTTTTCCTTATGGGGGCAAGTATTTCTTATATGGCCTAGTTCTCCGCAGTTCCAGCATCTCACTGGGCGCCTTCTTTTTGGAGATAACTTCATAAACCTCTCTACTACCGCTTCAACGTCGCTAACGGAATGAACGGCATGGTCGTAATTACCGGTAATTTCCCTTAGTCGAGCAACTCCACGTGAGGCCTCCGTCGCCGCCTCAAACTCCAGGGCAATGGTCAAGGCGTCCACAAGAGTCTTCGCCCGCGCCAACCGTACAGCGCGCTGCAACTCGACGTCTCGAAGACCATCGGTGAAGGTTTGGACTGCTAGGCACTCCAGGAAATCCTCCGCTACATTTAAATACGCAAGTCGAACCATTCTTGCTACATCCGCTTCAAATTCCTGGATAGTTTCTCCATTTTTCTGTTTTCGACTCTTTAACTGCATTCGGTACACCGGTTGTAGATGAGTTTGACCATAACGCATCTCTAGACGATTGACCAATAACTCGAAGTTGTCAGCTTCATCCGGTGTCAATGATTGCAAGACGTCTAAAGCTTCGCCTCGCAGAGCTACGGTTAGGGACAATGCCTTCTCCTGGGATGACCATCCATTAGCTCTGGCCGCTGCGTCGAATTGTTTCAGGTAATTTGGCCAGGAAGTCTTCCCGTCGAAGGTTGGGGGTTTCATCGTCGTTCGTACATGGGTCGTCTCCTCGCTTCTTTGTCGTTCGACGTCTGCGTGGCAGGTTTCCATCCTTCCTGCATCTCCGTCGCCGTGATGGATGGTTTGGTTTTGTAGACAAGCTTCCAGTTCTCGTTTAAGTTTTTCTATCTCGGATTGCATTTGCTGGTTGATCTCGTCTCTGAAGTTGGCAACTTGCTGATTCATGTTGTCCACTTGCTGATTCAAGTTGTCCACTTGCTGGTTTTGATCGTTTCGCACTAGCTGATTTTGTTCGTCGCGAAGAGTGTACATTTCGGAGCGCAAATGCGATATTTGCTGGGAGAAGGAACTGGATAACTCTTCTGGTAGGGTAGACATCCGTTGTGTGAGCTCCTCTTGTTGGCTCGTCATTCGTTGTGACAGCTGGGACATATCTTCGCGCTGGCTCTTCATCTGACAAGAAAGCACCTCCTTCTGGCTCTTCATCTGACTAGATAGCTCCTCTTGTTGGTTCGTCATTCGTTGAGACAGCTGGGACATATCTTCGCGCTGGCTCTTCATCTGACTGGAAAGCTCCTCTTTCTGGCTCTTCATCTGACTGGAAAGCTCCTCTTTCTGGCTCTTCATCTGACTGGATAGCTCCTCTTGCAGCCGGGAAAGTTGTTGAGTTAGTTCAGAATTTGCTTTTTGAACTGGGTCTTCGAACTCCACAGCGTCAGGGTCCAAATTATTATTTACGTAGTATTCACGGAGCCTTCTTAACAATACGGATTTACTCCCAGTAGCTTCCAACTCTAGTTCTTCGGGCTCTCTTCTGAGCTCAGCCACCAATAGTTCATTTATCTTTTTTCCAGGCATTCTTATATCTTCACCCCACACCTGACACCAATTTGAAACACGTATGGGGGCTTTTTACACAATTTATTTACAAAATTGTTAAGATACACTGAACTCTGCTGGATAACGTCTAACTACTTGACAATACAATGAACTCTTGTGAACACTTGACTTGAACTGACGTTAACTGCCCATGCATCCCCTTATATACAATAAATTAAACAAATGAACATTCTGGAACTTTCTAGAATTTTCTAGAACCATTATTTAATCTAGTCAGTGTTATTTTTAGAAGTTTCTAAAAATCAACTGTCAATAACAATCTTTCAACTTAAGGTCCCTTCACGGTTATCCCGTTACAGTATTATCATCAGCCATGTTTTGTCCAATGCCAACCACAAAACCAGAGATAATAGAACAGATGTGTTGATGCCTAATATAAAGTTGGCAACAAGTTCCGACATCAGTGCACCATGTTTAAAACTTTACTTCTACACCCTTTTTATGCTTAAGTACATTTAATTTAAAATAAAACCACTAGTACATACTCTGTCATTATAAGTACTTTTTCGCTTTTCGCACTACCAGCTGGTTTAGTTCCCATTTTCACCACTAGAAAATACGATTGCACATATCTTTAATGTGTCTATGATCTAACACGTGAATTGAGTGACATTCGAATAAAAATGGCTAATGATAATACCTATATCTATAGTGCCTTAGTAGAAGTAGATTAAAAAAGTTTAAAAAGTAATTTGAGAATCGCTAATCAATCGGCGAAGCTTTTTTAAAAAATAAAAACGATATAGATTTCAATTGCACTGGAATAAGGTTTAAGTAAAAAGCAATACTGTAAGAAAACAAATGTTAAAATATTTCAAGATTGTGCGTAGGGATTTCTAATAATTTTCTGTGCCTACTATTAATATTGTGCACATCCGACCTATAACGAATCTAATAATATTGGAAAACTTATGGGAACTTTAACACAATTTATTCACAACTCTGCTGGTTAACGTCTAAACTTATTGACAATGAACTATTATTTTAACTCCCCTTAACTGTCCATACATCCTCTTATAAAAAACAAAAGAATGAACGCGAAACATAAATCGAACTTAATCATTATACACTAGAAAGAGAGAGAGAACAGAAAATAGTCTTTCAAGTAAAGGTCCTTTTCTTAATCGGTTCCGTTACAATATAAATAAGGTGGAGAGTGAGTTGTAATAAAAACAGGCGGAAGGTAGCTTACGTGGATCTGCCATACTCATCCAGCCCGTAAATCGCAAAGCATGCGTCAAACCTACCGTCCTGATCTTTGGATACACGTTATTCGTGGAATACAGATCAAATTGCTCAAAAAATTGATGCAAAATTGGACCTTTCAAATGGGCCATTCGAAACGGTTCCGCGGTCATTATGTACATGAGTTGTATTTAAAAAGTAAAATGCAAATTTATCGATTCCAATAAAAATTTTGGAAATATAATGCAAATTTAAGTGTTTTACTAATTAAAAAAAGACACGTTTAAAAAATCACCCATTATAATGTGGAGGGAAATATTTTACTTCCCTGTACTGATGCTCCGACTAAAAGAAATTTTTTGCTTACTGCCAGAAATATTGTTTTGGATGCTTCTTCTCCACAATTTACATTGGAAGATATGTCACCCCGTGTTTATACTGAAAGGAATCCTCCTAATCCTCATAGAGAGGTAGGAACTTTTTCGGGAAATGACAACGATTATAATTATGGGTGTCAATAACTAAAAGGGATTAAAAGAAGTGAAATCCGGGTAGTCACTCTAGACAGTCAACTCAACAGAAATCGTATATAGTTGAATTTTTAGTAAATTGTTGCTCTTTAAATATCTCCAAACGAAGAAAGAGAAGCGATGTTTTATTAAACCAGTGTAATTCGTTTCAACCATATACTACTGAACATTCAAGTTGTGGTTAATAATAAAAGTCATAATAGAAACTTAATAATAATAATTATAAACATAATTATAAATTTGAAAACTTTAAAAATAAATCTGACGAATCTATATCAACGGGACAATTAATCAGTAAAATTACCGAAAACAAAAAGACATCCTAAAGAACCATTGTAGAAAGACATATTTCTATCACCTATAGTGTTGTCGGTGCTTTCATGAATAGCATTCATATCTGTGACTTTTTTTAAAAAGCAAATATTGCCTCGGCTTCTTAGCAGCAGAACCAGATTACTTTTCATCCTTGTATTCTTTGGGTGATTTTATCCAGGAATCTTTAATATTTTTTCATTTTTTTACTAACAATTTTCCTAAAAGAATAAAAAAAATTATTACTTTTCAGGTATTTAGCATCTGGATGTTCTTATAAAGACCTTCATTACTCATTCAGAGACAGAATTTCCAAGGTTAGCAACATACTGAGACAAGTAACTCAATAATCTGTCTACTGAGTGTATGGTACTTCTGAAAACTCCACAGAAATGGAACGCAATAGCGGAAGGATTTTGAGGGAAAGCCAATTTCCCCCCTTGCTTAGGAGCCATTGGCGGTAATCACATCTGATTAAAAAAAACAATGATAGGCTCTATGTACTTCAACTATAAAGATTATTTTTCTTTAGTGCTATTAGCAATTCTTGATTGCGAATATCCTTTTGTATATGTTAATGTGGGATACTACGGCAAAGAATGTAATTTGTCTATCTTTCAAGAATCTACAGTTTGGAAGAAATTGTTGGAATATACGGTAAATATACCTGACCCCATGCCTCTGCATGAGCAGTCGCAAACAAATGTACCCTTTGTATTTATTGGTGATGAAGGTTTTGGGTTTCATAACAATTTTTTGCGACCGTTTGGTGGAAGACATTTAGACAAAAAAACGTATATTTAACTACCGATTAACACGAGCAAAACGATATGTTGAATGCGCGTTTGGCATCTTAGCTAATAAATGGCGAATATTTCACAGACCTCTCCATGATCAAAAATTAAGAGCGAATTGCATAGTCAAAGCCTACAAAGTTACATAATTTTGTAAGAGAAAAAGATGGATTTAATTTTAAACAATGAAGTGACTGAATTGGAGTTGCCAAATACATTAGCCTCACACATTGTACGTGGATCTCTTGCTGCCATGGCAAGTTCAAACCATTGCTAATAGTCCAATAAAATAGACCTTTAAATACGAATTCGAGGTAAATACTTGAATTTTTGATATAAGTTTATTTAAAAGATGCAAAAATGAAATGTTAAAGTAGTGTAGCAAAGAGAGCACGAGCCCACTACTTCCAAATTTCGCCGCTAGATGGCGCCACAGGTGGCGGCGCTGTAATCTTTTGTTTATTCGAGTGGCCTTTGACATTTGGCGCAAGCAGCCAATTCTTCTGTTTTCAAATGGCCTTTGACATTTAGCGCAAGCAGCCAACTCTTCTTTTTTGAATGCCAAAAAGGCATTAACGTTGTATCTCGTAAACGGCCGAACGGATTTTGGCGTATGACGTATCACTGTAAAGGGGTTAGTGTATAGGGTAAGATAAAGCGTCAAAAAGACCATATTGATGCTGCCAAAAGGGCATTAACGTTGTATCTCGTAAACGGCCAAACGGATTTCGACGTATGACATATCATTGTAAAGGGGTTGGTGTATAGGGTAAGATGAAGCGTCAAAAAGACCATATTTATGCTGCCAAAAAGGCAACGGTGTATCTCGTAAACGGCCGAACGGATATCGACGTATGAGGTATCATTGCAAAGGAGTTGGTGTATAAAATGTGACAAACAATAGTAGAAAAAATAATAAACAAGTCTTATCGCAATAAAGATAACAGACTTAGAAATATTTTTTGAATTAAATGTTAAAAGCGCGTGACCTTGGTGCATTAGCAGGTTCGCGATTTGAAACAATTATTAGTATTATTCTTGGAAATTGTAAATTATGCAAAATGACATCATATTAATGAATAAACAATTAGAATAATTTTTTGAATTAAATGTTAAAAGCGCGTGACCTTGGTGCATTAGCAGGTTCGCGATGTGCGACGTAATCGACTGATGTGTGTTAAAGTGATAACAGACTTTGCTTTCGCTATTAATACTAAAACATATCATGGAAAATATTTAGTTTTAGAATGGCTTCGAGAGAATACAGTCAAAAACTTGAAGAGTTTTGTAAAAATATAAGAAAATTAAACCAACAGATTTCTGTCTACGAAGACCAAAAAGAAGTGTTAAAAAAAATTGAAAATTTAAGTTTGTGGGACAAAGTTTTTGAAAAATATTTACCAACATCATCAACGCCCACAAGACGAATAAAACCATGGCCTTGCTAAAAGCAAATTTTGTTCTTTTAACAGCAATATTAAATAACATGCTTTACGTTAACGTTCCGCAAAACGTTGCACATATTGGTGTGTGTTTAGACACAAACGGAACAAAACAAGAATGCAATACATGGCAAATGATGAGTCTGTCAACAGTCAATGATAAAAAAATGCCGGTGTTTGCATTGAATTTAACGGAATCGCCTCTTAACTACAAGCTAAAATTAATCTTTAAAGATAACTCAGAAGGAGTGGGGGAATGGCGATCAAATCTTCAAATCCCAATGCAACAACTAGAAATTACTATGGAGGATCCAATGCAAAAGAAAATGTGCCAAATCGTACAAATAGAATGGGCAACGTTAGTAGGAGTTTACTTATTAATTCTCAAAATTATATCAAAAGAGGCAAAAAGAAGAATGAAGCGATGAAATGTATTTTTAAATAATAATAACAATAAATATTTGTAAACTTGTAAAAGGTGTTTTAATAAAAAACCTTAATTTTTTTTATAGCTTTATTTAGGTAATACAGTATAATACAACCAATTATACAAAGAAAGAATATTATTATATGCACACATAAATTTACCGTTGGCGTGGTGAGGACATCCTGAATATACGGCTTCAAAATTTTTCGTTGCACAGGGTGTCTCATCATAATTTACAACATCATAAATTAATACATGGAGTCCAAGTTCTTCGCATTTTGCTTTTAAAAAGTCAATTTTTTGATTTCCTCTAACATAAATCAAATCAACGTTGCCAAGTAGGTGTTTCTCCAAAATTGCATTAACATCGGAATAATCTACATCTCCAGAGTCGTATCGTATTCCATGCAAAATTTTTTCCAAATATCGCGTAGTTTTCTTGTCTTTAGCAGTCAACTCGTGGAATGGTTTTGGTGGTTTAAATAAAAAAGTCGATTTTATACCACCAATCTGAATAGCGACTTCTTTTGGATAAAAAACTTCATCGATTATAAATCCTTGGATGTCGACTACTGCAATTCTCATGATGACGACGACGATGAAACTTCTTTGAAAGCCGAGCAAATACTAAATAGTTAGCAGTTTATATTATATTTTTAACTACTTCCGTTAAGGGTTAATGCTCCAATAAACAATCGTGAATTATGATACAATATGCTTAAGTATTTTTGGGAAATCCTGTGTCAGCATCAATTTCTAATCGTACATCAACAGTCGATGATTTCATCGATTCTTCTTGCTTAGAACAATCGATAACAAACAAAGCACGATTTCGAAATGCTAGAAAATCCATTAATGGTCGTTTTATTGATACTCTGTTGTAACTGGAATTGAAGTTGCTGTAGTTGTAATGAGCTAGCGCAAAGTCGCCTTTTTCAAAATCAAGTTGCATCCTTTCATTGGGAAAATATTCTCCATTTAATGCGAGTCTAATACCTTGTAGATTTACGTGATCAAATAAAGAAGGATCTGCAATTTTCAGATTTCTCCTATTAGTTTGGAAAAATACAATAACATATCGAGGTTTCTCTATTGCAGACGTCGTTTTAACAGCCCAAATTTCTTGTTTTGCTCCTGCGGTCAAAGAAGGTAGCTCATGTAGTTCCCATTTTCTAAACGGAATTACGATTGGACGATCGCTTTAAATTGATCGCATCAATTGTTCTTTAACAAAATCATTTGGATAAATATGTTTAACTTTTAGTTCCATCGAATGAATCATAATCTGTACGGTTGTAACAGTAGGTACGCCACCGACATCTCGTTTCTCTGTTACAATAACGCTATCGAGATCATTACGAGCTCGAACGAATCGAATCGTTTCTCGTCCACAAGTTACCATTGGGTAATCATTAAAAATGTTGAAGATGTGAATGGGACTTGCGGGATAATTCCAACCAGCAACGGCGAGGTGACGAGAATCTTCTTCATTGTAACATGTTAAAGCTCTTACAGTGCTAACAATTCCAGGATCTCGAACTGTTTCTATCTCTCTTGCACTTTCGCTATACGTACACGAGTCGAATAGAAATGCTCCAAAGTTTGGTGTCAAACTAACATCGCCATCACTAGTTACATCCAATTTTCCTTTAATAGCCAACAACGTATCATGCATTGCAAAGAATGAGTCTACCTGATTTACACTAAATTTTACAATGTCGCTGCAGCTAAACGATTTGATGAATGGTGTGTAAGATCGGTATTCAGATTTTCTAATCGATTCATCCTGAGTCGGTTCTCGATAGAGATCAAACATTGGATCTTGAATTGTTCGTATACGATTCATTATTATTAGTGTTAATAACTTTAAAACCAAGAGCTTTCAAAAATAAAACGTTGTCTCTAGTAAGTTGTCGTCGTAGTCGTCCTACTGAACACTTTAACGACTTGTTCAATACTGCAGGCTTCTGAAAATATGAAGGTGCTATATAGTTGTTGAAGATCAATCCCATTCTTTCAACTCCAAACCCAATATGCTTCTTTCACCTTGAAAATTTACAGGTCTTGAATTTTGATCCAATGCCATTATAGTAATATTTGTAATCTCAGGTATATTAATCACCGGCAAATACGTGATATTTTTCGGAATTTCGTCGATAGCGTAACCAGGGTCTACAGATATACCAAACTCGTGGATAGTGTGAGTAGGTCTGTTGTTGTAGAAGGCTCCGGTGGTAATGTTTGTTTCGAAACGAATCGTTCGTACTTTAACAATTTCCACAGGTAGATCGGAACTATGTCTTACGTTCGGTTCCAAAATCCTCTTTGAGAAACCCAACATTTTGCCTATACTGTCTTCACGCTCGAAATTTATTGCATGTTGACTACTGAATAGTGTATTATTGTTGGGCTTCAATGAAAAAACGTCTTCAATCTTTGCATTTGGTGGTATATTTATTAAATTTCGGATCGTCTCTTCAATATCGGAAATTTCATAGCAACCAGTATTTAAGGTTATTTTCTGCAATTTAGTTTTATTGTTATTTTCGTAATAGTAAAAAGCATTACTGCCAATCTCTACATTTGGTATACTGTTGTACGAAAAGAAAAACAGAAATGCCAACTTGTATGGTTTCTTTGGATCTAAACTTAACGGAACCGGAGGAGTCTAATTAAATTGATAATCACGACTCTCTAGCGTCAACAACATAACTGTTGGAGGTTAAACAAGGAAATAAAATTGTATATCTTTAACATTTATTTAAATAATTTTTTACAATCTCATTACATTTTTCCAAACCTAGTTTACATATATGACAATTTTCTTGTGATTGCGCAGGTCCATCAACATGGGTTGTCCATTCAGGACGATTATGATGAACAAAGCAGGGCAGGCAGGTTTGCAATTCAAAATCCAATCTATATTCAAGCGGCAACTTGCACCAAACTTGTAATAATTCACAAGGTTTTGCGTACCTTTTCAAATAACATATAGGAAAACAAGCCAATTCCTGTTCAGTAAAGTCAATCAGGTTCTTTTCACGATTAATGTACGCCAAAACAGCCTCCATCGTATAGAAATTCTAAACAAAGATGGCCGCAATTGATTTGATTAAAAGTCTGGTAAGGATCGTGGTTGTAAACAATTTTTGTTGTAGGTCCCAGATACCAGGTCGGCGGTTTCAACTTGCCAAATGAATCGAAATATTCGACGTTATTGTTAATCTTTCGATACGCCACCCAATGGGTTCCATGATTTTTGCTTTCATCCAAATTTAGGATTGCGCATTCGCGTTGAACAGGACCGGTTTTAGGCAATGTGTCTCCCATAAATACACCTCTAAAATTTGGGATTTTTAGACGTTTAGCATATCGTTTTAGTTCGTAATCATACAATCCTCGATTGGGTAGCTTGCCTAGTTTTTTTTTAAGAAAAAGACCAAAGCCCCCTCTGGCATTTTTTTGTAAATATAGTCCTTTACCGAGAGATTCCATAGCTTTGTTATGTCGATGTTCCTCTTCCAATTTTTTTTGTGCATTTTTCGCATCAATCACAGTTTTAGCGATTCCAGCAGCTCCACCAGACAACGCCCCGGGTGCACTTAGTCCAGCAAATAACGGAATTAACGGTAAAAAGCCTCCGGATTTTGGTTCGATGGGAATAATCCTAGGTACTTTAACCTGTTTTTTTCCACCAGCATTTTGAACAGCAACCCTGGCTGCTTTTAGAGCAATACTGACTGCTAGTTTTAATGTAGCCGAAGGACCAGCTTTTTTTATATCTCTTTGTATTTTACTTATAATATTGCGTTTAAACGATTTCGGTGGTAGTTAACCACGCTGCAGTCTTTTCGCCAATTGATGCGTCCTTGGACTTTACTCTTTCCCACGCTTTATTCTCTAGAATCTCGTCCGCTTTATGTCTTTCCGCTAAATCTTTATGCTTAGAATATGCAATATCGTGTTCTCTGGCTGCGTCGTCCAGCAGGTTAACCCCCGTATCTCCACGTGCAAGTCTTTTATGTAATTTAGTTCCAGGACCCAAAAAGTTGTAACCAGGATAATGTAACTCAAACGGCAGATTATTAATTAAACTGTTGAGCACACCTTCACCTTCAAACACCAACATGAGAAATGAAATGATTTAAGAATTACTACTCTATTTATACATTGAAACATTAAAAAACATGTTAAACAATGAAGATCATTCAACAAGACCAGACGCTACCGATTGTAAATTTAGATGAAGGAAACGGTCAAATCGCTGACAGTAAACATGGACCATTGCTACCAAATTCGTTTCGGGCGCTAATCTGTGGACCCAGTGGGTGTGGCAAAACGAACGTTATGTTATCGTTACTGTTTCATTCACATGGCGCGAAATTTAAAAATGTTTACGTGTATTCAAAGTCAGTGTATCAACCCAAGTATAAATTGTTGGAAGAAGTGCTATCAAAAGTTAAAGGAGTGGGATATTTTCCATTTAAAGAAAACGATGAAATAATTAGCCCAAATGAAGCAAAGGCGAATTCAATTTTTATTTTTGATGACGTCATCTGTGAGAACCAGCAAAAGATTCGAGAATACTACAGCATGGGTCGACATCGGGATATAGATAGCGCATTTCTTTCGCAGACCTACTCGAAATGCTGTAAACAAATTTGTAGAGATAACAGTAACCTAATTGTACTTTTTAAACAAGATGCTATTAATTTGAAACATGTCTTTGATGAACACGTGTCACCGGATATGAGTTTTGAAGAATTCAAACAGTTGTGTTCGAAATGTTGGCAAGAAAAGTATGGGATAATGGTTATTGCGAAAGACTTTGATTTAAACAACGGTCGATATCGAATCGGTTTCGATAAATACATAAAATTGTAACATTGCGTTCAGTATTCGACAACATGTCAGACAATCCAGTTGACATTGCCGTTCGTAAGAGAAAAATTGCCGAACTTGCTCGATGGATTCGAAAAAAATATAAAGCGTTACAATTGGGTAGAGTTGAAACGGATGAGACACTAAATAAATTGTTTAAACCTGTCACGGAACCTCTACACAAAATTGTAAAATCTTCTCCAAACCAAACAGTGATCTCTTATCCTCAATCAGTTATCGAGCCAGAGCCTAAGAAAGAAGAGGAACCACCAAAACAAAAAAAGAACTGCCCAAACAAAAAGAGGAATCACCTAAACAAAAAGAGCGATTGAGTATACCCGAGTTTGTAAAACTCGAAGATGTTGCCGAAACCACTAATGATGATGATGATGATGAAGAAGTCTATGAAGAAGAAGACGAAGGACAAGATGTTGAAGATCTTAACATTTTAGCAGATGTTATTAAGGAATACTTGGATCAGTATCCCCCAATGGCTCATCCATATATTATAGATCATTGGACGAAAAAAGATAATATAGATACGGTTTATGGTCCTACTTACGATGCTCATACTTCTACATGGTTTTTGGGTGGAAAACAAATCGACTTTGATAAAACTCATGGATTTATTATTACAGAAGGCAAACAGATAAGAGGTACACCGGGTCGGTATGAATTAATTTTTAATGATGATCCTGAAAATTACAATAAGGACGATTTAAAGCATTATGAAACAATACTAAATTTAACAAATCCTCATAAATACATTAAAGGACACCTTAAAGGAACACAACGATTCAAATACACACATATCATAAAACCTCTGGCTACCTCTCACTTGCGAAAACCTTCGGGCTCTGGGATGCAAATGGTTTACAACGATAATAAAATTGACCTTCAATATTGGGACGATCCAAACGAAGTCGTTGACAGACTTCGGCTTTTAATAGCATCAAAAGAAGCAGGAAATACTTCGAATGATAATGAAATTGTTGCAATTATCGAAGAATTAAAAGAAGCACGCATTATTGCCTAAACATCATTACCACAATGAGTGTCGACAAATTCGGACGTACTAAACATGATGTAGGCAATAAAAAACTATTGCTAATGTCTAAACCAAGCTTAGCCCATACTGCAAACGGTGATATTGATTTTGAAAATTTAAAACTTTGTAATGTTAAAGATCCTGACTCAGACAGCGATGCCGTCAATAAAAAATATATGGATAATTATGTGCAAAAGTTGACTGAAAACATGAATGCTATGAAACTTACATTTAATAATGACTTGATGGCCATAAACACTTTTATATCAAGAGATCCTCCGTTAGCCAGCAAACATATGGCTAACAAAAAATATGTTGATTAATCAATTGTCACTGCAAAACAGTACCTACGAGGAGACATCAAAAATTCGCTTAAAAGTTTAGAATCACAAATAGCAACGATAGTAGATGAGCTATGCCGCCACGGGCTATTTTTTTGAACATAACCTCACTTTTTCAAGTGGCAGAACACCTACCGTTAGCGTTGGAGCCCTGGCGCTCTGACAATTCTTCTTTTTTCGAGTGGCCCTTGACGTTTGGCACAAGCAGCCAATTCTTCTTTTTTCGAGTGGCCTTTGACATTTGACGCAAGCAGCCAATTCTTCTTTTCGTTATATTTTGAATTTTTCGCGCTTCGCTGTCATCGTACCAACTTTACATGCTACCAACTTTACAGTGCTACCAACTTTTGCGTTATAACAATTTAATTTAAAAAAATTCCAAGCAGAATTGAACCCGGGTCCCCCCGTATGATAAACAAATACGTTAGCCACTACACCATCGCAGGATTTAATAAAATGTGACAAACAATAGTAGAAAAAAAATAATAAACAAGTCTTATCGCAATAAAGATAACAGACTTAGAAATATTTAAAATTAGTTTATTCCAAAAGAATTTTATGTTTGACGTATCATTGTAAAGGGGTTGATGTATAGGGTAAGATTAAGCGTCAAAAAGACCATATTGATGAGGCCAAAAAGGCATTAACGTTGTATCTCGTAAACGGCCCAACGGATTTCGTCACGTGACATATCATTGTAAAGGGGTTGCTGTATAGGGTAAGATAAAGCGTCAAAAAGACCATATTGATGAGGCCAAAAGGGCATTATAGCTATATCTCGTAAACGGCCGAACGGATTTCGGCGTATGACGTATCATTGTAAAGGGGTTGCTGTATAGGGTAAGATTAAGCGTCAAAAAGACCATATTGATGAGGCCAAAAGGGCATTATAGCTATATCTCGTAAACGGCCAAACAGATTTTGACGTATGACGTATCATTGTAAAGGGGCTGCTGTATAGGGTAAGATTAAGCGTCAAAAAGACCATATTGATGAGGCCAAAAGGGCATTATAGCTATATCTCGTAAACGGCCAAACAGATTTTGACGTATGACGTATCATTTTAAAGGGGTTGCTGTATAGGGTAAGATGAAGTGTTCAAATCTTCTAAAATAATAAAAGCGCGTGACCTTGGTGCATTAGCAGGTTCGCGATGCTGTGACGTAATCGACTGATGTGTTAGAGTGATAACAGACTTTGATTTCGCAATTAAGAATAAAACATATCATGGAAAATATTTAGTTTTAGAATGGCTTCGAGAGAATACAGTCAAAAACTTGAAGAGTTTTGTGAAAATATAAGAAAATTAAATAAACAAATTTGTATGTACGAAGACCAAAAAGAAGTATTAAAAAAACTGAAAATTTAAGTTTGTGGGACAAAGTTTTTGAAAAATATTTACCAACATCATCAACGCCCACAAGACGAATAAAACCATGGCCTTGCTAAAAGCAAATTTTGTTCTTTTAACAGCAATATTAAATAACATGCTTTATGTTAACGTTCCACAAAACGTTGCACATATTGGTGTGTGTTTAGACACAAACGGAACAAAACAAGAGTGCAATACGTGGCAAATGATGAGTCTGTCAACAGTCAATGATGGAAAATTGCCGGTGTTTGCATTGAATTTAACAGAATCACCTCTTAACTACAAGCTAAAATTAATTTTTAAAGATAACTCTGAAGGAGTGGGCGAGTGGCGATCAAATCTTCAAATCCCAATGCAACAACTAGAAATTACTATGGAGGATCCAATGCAAAAGCAAATATGTCAATTAGTTCAGATAACATGGGCAACGTTAGCAGGAGTTTGTTTGTTAGTAATGAAAATTCTGGCTAAAGAAACCAAAAGAAGAATAAAGAGATGAAATGTATTTTTAAATAATAATAATAATAACAATAAATATTTGTAAACTTGTAAAAGGTGTTTTAATAAAAAATCTTAATTTTTTGTTTTATAGCTTTATTTAGGTAATATAGTATAAAACAGCCAATTATACAATGTAAGGATATTATAATATGCACACATAAACTTTCCAGTGGCGTGGTGGGGACAATTGAAATAAGCAGGTTCAAATTTTTCCGTTGAACAGGTTGATCCATCATAAGTTGCAACATTATAAATTAATAGATGGAGTCCAAGTTCTTCACATTTTGCTTTTAAAAAATCAAATTTCTGATTTCCTCGTACGTAAATCAAATCAGCCACTTAGTAAATGTTTCACTAAAATGGTGTCGATACTTGAATAATCTCCAGAATCGTATCGTATTCCATGCAAAAAATTTTCCAAATACCGCGTAGTTTTCTTGTCTTTAACAGTCAACTCGTGGAATGGTTTAGGAGGTTTAAATAAAAAATTCGATTTTATACCACCAATCTGAATAGCGACTTCTTTTGGATAAAAAACTTCATCGATTATAAATCCTTGGATGTCGACTACGGCAATTCTCATGATGATGACAAAGATGAAACTTCTTTGAAAGCTGAGTAAATACTAAATAGTTAGCAGTTTATATTATATTTTTAACTACTTCCGTTAAGGGATAATGCTCCAATAAACAATCGTGAATTATGATACAATATGCTTTAGTATTTTTGGGAAATCCTGTGTCAGCATCAATTTCTAGTCGTACATCAACAGTCGATGATTTCATCGATTCTTCTTGCTTAGAACAATCGATAACAAACAAAGCACGATTTAGAAATGCTAGAAAATCCATTAATGGCCGTTTCATTGATACTCTGTTGTAACTAGAATTAAATTCGCTGTAGTTGTAATGAGCTAGCGCAAAATCGCCTTTTTCAAAATCAAGTTGCATCCTTTCATTGGGAAAATATTCACCATTCAATGCGAGTCTGAGACCTTGTAGATTTACGTGATCAAATAAAGAAGGATCTGCAATTTTCAGATTTCTCCTATTAGTTTGGAAAAATACAATAACATATCGAGGTTTCTCAATTGCAGACGTCGTTTTAACAGCCCAAATTTCTTGGTTTGCTCCTGCGGTCAAAGATGGTAGCTCATGTAGTTCCCATTTTCTAAACGGAATTACGATTGGACGATCGCTTTGAATTGATCGCATCAATTGTTCTTTAACAAAATCATTTGGATAAATATGTTTAACTTTTAGTTCCATCGAATGAATCATAATCTGTACGGTTGTAACAGTAGTTACGCCACCAGCATCTCGTTTCTCTGTTACAATAACGCTATCGAGATCATTACGAGCTCGAACGAATCGAATCGTTTGTCGTCCACAAGTTACCATTGGGTAATCATTAAAAATGTTGAAGATGTGTTTAAGCGGCATCAGTAAACTAAATGATTTATCATCAGGATTGAGAATGGGACTTACGGGATAATTCCAACCAGCAATGGCGAGGTGACGAGAATCTTCTTCATTGTAACATGTTAAAGCTCTTACAGTGCTAACAATTCCAGGATCTCGAACTGTTTCTATCTCTCTTGCACTTTCGCTATACGTACACGAGTCGAATAGAAAGGCTCCAAAGTTTGGTGTCAAACTAACATCGCCATCACCAGTTACATCCAATTTTCCTTTAATAGCCAACAACGTATCATGCATTGCAAAGAATGAGTCCACCTGATTTACACTAAATTCTACAATGTCGCTGCAGCTAAACGATTTGATGAATGGTGTGTAAGATCGGTATTCGGATTTTCTAATCGATTCATCCTGAGTCGGTTCTCGATAGAGGTCAAACATTGGATCTTGAATTGTTCGTATACGATTCATTATTAGTATTATTGTTAATAACTTTGAAACCAAGAGCTTTCAAAAATAAAACGTTGTCTCTAGTAAGTTGTCGTCGTCGTAGTCGTCCTACTGAACACTTTAACGACTTGTTCAATACTGCACGCTTCTGAAAATATGAAGGTGCTATATAGTTGAAAATTAATCCCATTCTTTCAACTCCAAACCCAATATGCTTCTTTCACCTTGAAAATTTACAGGTCTTGAATTTTGATCCAATGCCAGTATAGTAATATTTGTAATCTCAGGTATATTAATCACCGGCAAATACGTGATATTTTTCGGAATTTCGTCGATAGCGTAACCAGGGTCTACGGATATACCAAACTCGTGGATAGTGTGAGTAGGTCTGTTGTTGTAGAAGGCTCCGGTGGTAATGTTTGTTTCGAAACGAATCGTTCGTACTTTAACAATTTCCACAGGTAGATCAGAACTATGTCTTACGTTCGGTTCCAGAATCCTCTTTGAGAAACCCAACATTCTGCCTATACTGTCTTCACGCTCGAAATTTATTGCATGTTGACTACTGAATATTTCACACTTGAGTGTATTATTGTTGGGCTTCAATGAAAAAACGTCTTCAATCTTTGCATTTGGTGGTATATTTATTAAATTTCGGATCGTCTCTTCAATATCGGAAATTTCATAGCAACCAGTATTTAAGGTTATTTTCTGCAATTTAGTTTTATTGTTATTTTCGTAATAGTAAAAAGCATTACTACCAATCTCTACATTCGGTATACTGTTGTACGAAAAGAAAAACAGAAATGCCAACTTGTATTGTTTCTTTGGATCTAAACTTAACGGAACCGGAGGAGTCCAATCAAATTAATAATCACGACTCTCTAGCGTCAACAACATAACTGTTGGAGGTTGAACAAAGAAATAAAAATGTATATCTTTAACATTTATTTAAATAATTTTTTACAAGTTCATTACATTTTTCTAAACCTAGTTTACATATATTGCAATTTCCTTGTGATTGCGCAGGTCCGTCAACATGGGTGGTCCATTCAGGACGATTATGATGAACAAAGCAGGGCAGGCAGGTTCGCAATTCAAAATCCAATCTATATTCAAGCGGCAACTTGCACCAAACTTGTAATAATTCACAAGGGTTTGCGTACCTTTTCAAATAACATATAGGAAAACAAGCCAATTCCTGTTCAGTAAAGTCAATCAGTTTCTTTTCACGATTAATGTACGCCAAAACTGCCTCCATCGTATAGAAATTCTAAACAAAGATGGCCGCAATTGATTTGATTAAAATTCTGGTAAGGATCGTGGTTGTAAACAATTTTCGTTGCAGGTCCCAGGTACTGTACAAGTTCTTTCGGCGGTTTCAACTTGCCAAATGAATCAAAATATTCAACGTTATTGTTAATCTTCCGATACGCCACCCAATGAGTTCCATGATTTTTGCTTTCATCCAAATTTAGGATTGCGCATTCGCGATGAACAGGACCGGTTTTAGGCAATGTGTCTCGCATAAATACACCTCTAAAATTTGGGATTTTTAGACGTTTAGCATATCGTTTTAGTTCATAATCATACAATCCTCGATTGGGTAGCGTAATTAGTTTTTTTGCTTCTTTAGAAAGAGACCAAAGCCTCCTCTGGCATTTTTTCGTAAATATAGTCCTTTACCGAGAGATTCCATAGCTTTGTTATGTCGATGTTCTTCTTCCAATTTTTCTGTGCATTTTTCGCATCAATCACAGTTTTAGCGATTCCAGCAGCTCCAGCGGATAACGCCCCCAGTGCACTTAGTCCAGCAAATAACGGAATTAACGGTAAAAAGCCTCCAGATTTCTGTTCGATGGGAATAATCCTAGGTACTTTAACCTGTTTTTTTCCACCAGCATTTTGTACAGTAACCCTGGCTGCTTTTAGAGCAATACTGGTTGCTCGTTTTAATGTAGCCAAAGGACCAGCTTTTTTTATATCTCTTTGTATTTTACTTATAATATTGCGTTTAAACGATTTAGGTTTCCTAACACCCATGCCAAGTTTGCGTTTAGCTTTCATTGCGGTTGTGGTTAGCCAAGCTGCGGCTTTTTCACCAACTGAAGCGTCCTTGGACTTTACTATTTCTCACACTTTATTCTCTAGAATCTCGTCGGCTTTATGTCTTTCCGCTAAATCTTTATGTTTAGAATATGCAATGTCGTGTTCTCTGGCTGCGTCGTCCAGCAGGTTAACACCCGTATCTCCACGTGCAAGTCTTTTATGTAATTTGGTGCCTAGTCCCAAAAAGTTGTAACTGGGATAATGTAACTCAAACGGCAGATTATTGATAAGGCTGTTGAGCACACCTTCACCTTCAAACACCAACATGAGAAATGAAATGATTTAAGAATTACTACTCTACTTATACATTGAAACATTAAAAAACATGTTAAACAATGAAGATCATTCAACAAGACCAGACGCTACCGATTGAAAATTTAGATGAAGGAAACGATCGAATCGCTGATAGTAAACATGGACCATTGCTACCAAATTCGTTTCGGGCGCTAATCTGTGGACCCAGTGGGTGTGGTAAAACAAACGTTATGTTGTCGCTACTGTTTCATCCACATGGCGCGAAATTTAAAAATATTTACGTTTATTCAAAGTCATTGTATCAGCCCAAGTATAAATTGTTGGAAGAAGTGCTGTCGAAAGTTAAAGGAGTGGGATATTTTCCGTTTAAAGAAAACGATGAAATAATTAGCCCAAATGAAGCAAAGTCGGATTCAAATTTTATTTTTGATGACGTCATATGTGAGAACCAGCAAAAGATTCGAGAATACTACAGCATGGGTCGACATCGGGATATAGATAGCGCATTTCTTTCACAAACCTACTCGAAATGCTGCAAACAAATTTGTAGAGATAACAGTAACCTAATTGTACTTTTTAAACAAGATGCTATCAATTTGAAACATGTCTTTGATGAACACGTGTCACCGGATATGAGTTTTGAAGAATTCAAACAGTTGTGTTCGAAATGTTGGCAAGAAAAATATGGGACAATGGTTATTGCGAAAGACTTTGATTTAAACAACGGTCGATATCGAATCGGTTTCGATAAATACATAAAATTGTAACATTGTAGTCATTATTCGACAACATGTCAGACAATCCAGTTGACATTGCCGTTCGTAAGAGAAAAATTGCCGAACTTGCTCGATCGATTCAAAAAAAATACAAAGCGTTACAATTGGGTAGAGTTGAAACGGATGAGACACTAAATAAATTGTTTAAACCTGTCACGGAACCTCTACACAAAATTGTAAAATCTTCTCTAAACGAAACAGTAATCTCTCATCCTCAACCAGTCAACGAGCCAGAGCCTAAAAAAGAACCATCTAAACAAAAAGAGAAACCATCTAAACAAAAAGAGGAATCACCTAAACAAAAAGAGCAATCGAGCATACCTGCGTTTATAAAACTCGAAGATGTTGCCGAAACTACTAGTGATGATGATGATGAAGTATTCTATGAAGAAAAAGACGACGAACAGGTTGTTAAAGATCTTAACAATTCAGCAGATGTTATTAAGGAATACTTGGATCAGTATCCCCCAATGGTTCATCCATATATTATGGATCATTGGACGAAAAAAGATAATATAGACCCGGTTTATGGTCCTACTTACGATGCTCATACTTCTAAATGGTTTTTGGGTAGCAAACAAATCGACTTTGATAAAACTCATGGATTTATTATTACAGAAGGCAAACAGATAAGAGGTACACCGGGTTTATATGAATTAATTTTTAATGATGAACCTAAAAATTACAATAAGGACGATTTAAAGCATTATGAAACAATACTAAATTTAACAAATCCTCATAAAAACATTAAAGGACACCTTAAAGGAACACAACGATTCAAATACACACATATCATAAAACCTCTGGCTACCTCTCACTTGCGAAAACCTTCGGGCAATGGGATGCAAATGGTTTACAACGATAATAAAATTGACCTTCAATATTGGGACGATACAAACGAACTTGTTGACAGGCTTTGGCTTTTAATAGCGTCAAAAGAAGCAGGAAATACTTCGAATGATAATGAAATTGTTGCAATTATCGAAGAATTAAAAGAAGCACGCATTATTGCCTAAACATCATTACCACAATGAGTGTCGACAAATTCGGACGTACTAAACATGATATAGGCAATAAAAACCTATTGCTAATGTCTAAACCAAGCTTAGCCCATACTGCAAACGGTGATATTGATTTTGAAAATTTAAAACTTTGTAATGTTAAAGATCCTGATTCAGATAGCGATGCCGTCAATAAAAAATATATGGATAATTATTTGCAAAAGTTTACTGAAAACATGAATGCTATGAAACTTACATTCAATAATGACTTGATGTCCATAAACAGTTTTATATTAAGAGATCCTCCGTTAGCCAGCAAACATATGGCTAATAAAAAGTATGTAGATGAATCAATTGTCACTGCAAAACAGTACCTACGAGGAGATATTAAAAATTCGCTTAAAAGTTTAGAATCACAAATAGTAACGATTAATGCAAACTCTGCACAGTTAGCTGTAAATCAAACAAATACGGTAGAAAACTTAAAAGATAAAATCGAGAAATTGATAATAAAATTATATAATCAGGATATTTCAGATATACGACAAGATTTGTTCGATGAGATTCTTAAAATAACTGACTCTGTAACGAAAAATGTTAATGTACTCTCTGAAAAAATTTTGGCTATAGAAAAAAACATTGCTGATTTGCTTAATACTGTGACTTAGCTACCCCACCCCAGTTATTCTTACATAAAAAGCGGTTGTTAAACTACTTGTTACCCTTAATTTATGGCCTCATGATTCGTCTAGTAATCCAAGTTGTATTGTTGTGGTCCCACATTCTTATTTAGAGTTTGGTATAGAAATTGTGAAATAAAAGAGTTAAATTCAACCAATTATTTATTCATTACCTATATTTATAATTCTACCTTTATATATTTTTATTATGAAATTTGAACCTATACAGGAGGAGCTTATTTTGATATAACTTCCTTCCTCAAAACCATACAATAAAAATCGTTTCTGACTAAACTCATTTTGAGTTATACCTAATTTATCTTTGATTACTTTTTGTCGGGAATATCTTTAGATACACTTCGTTTTACCTTTTTATTAAATGACTTATGTATTTTCTCATTACCTTTTTGTTATTTATATAGTTAAGTAGATACCTAAATATTTTTGTTATATTATTCAACTTAATACCTTATAATAGCGAAAATGGGCTAAATCAAGTGGCCTATTCCGGTCAGAGGACGCGAGAATGCATGGGGTCCTTAGCGGACTCTTACATGCACTTTCAAGGGGCTCCATATCGTTACCACGTTGGGTTAACTGGAGTATAGGTGTAAGACTCTGTCGAACACATGCCACAAAATTCTCCCACAACACCATTATCACGGTAGTGTGTATGTGTGTGTTCTGAGAGTGGAATTGCATGCAAAGTACCAATTTAAATAATATAACTTTTGTTTTTAATTACTGCTTAGGTAAAGTGTGTGTACCTCATACTCGCTTTCTAAAAAGTATTATTGTATTTCATTTATGACTGTCGGTCAACTCTTAACAAATGAAAGCGTCCCTCCGTTTTAACATCTGTTGAACCTTCCGACAGTGTCGCAAATTGAATTGAATAGACGTGAATAGAAACGGTCATTATCACAATAATTTAGAGGAAGCAAGTGGTTTCTTTGTAAAGAACCCTGTTTACAATACCTAACTGAATAATAAAGAAATAAAATTTAAAATAGATGAATTTGAAAGCAAAATTACTGAAATAAAGAATAAAATAAAATGAATGTTATTTATATTCATTTCATCCCTGGCTTTTGGAACGATATTTTACCAAGTGTCTCGAGGTCCATAGTCACCTGTGCGGCGGGTTGGTTAACCTTACCACCGGTGGTCCTAGTCAGGGGTCCGGCGGCGTCTCGGGGGATGGTCACCTTCCTGGCGTCCAGGTAGAGGTTCAGGGACATCGGGTGGTCGGCGTTGGCGGCGTCTACTCTCATCTGGGATGGTCCGTAGTCCAACAGGTGTTGAGCGTCGTGGTCGGTGGGAGGTCTCGTCGGGGTTGTCGTCCGTGATACGTGGCAGGTGTTGATCGTCGTGGCTCTCATCAGGTGTCGTCCCTGGTCCTTGGTCCGCGTCAGGTGTGGGTCGTCGTGGTCCGTGGAGGTCCTCGTCAGGGGTCGCAGGTCGTGGTCCGTGGGGGTCCTCGTCCGGGGTCGCAGGCCGTGGTCCTGGTTCCGCATCAGGTGTAGGGCGTCGTGGTTGGAAGGGGTCCTCGTCAGGTGCAGGGCATCGTGGTTGGCGGGCGTCCTCGTCTCGTGTCGGCCGTCGTGGTCGGTGGAGCTCCTCGTCGGGGGTCGTGTTCTGGGGTCCATGGTCCTCGTCAGGTGTAGTGGATCGTATCTCGTAGTTGGCAGCGGCTCGGTCCTCAGTAAAGCAGGCAAGGGTTGAATCACCTGGTCAACGGGGTCGTCGTGTCGCTGTTCTTGCTACGGCGGATTATTGCGTGATAAGTTCGCTATCTCGCAGTATTATGCAGTGGATGTAGATTAAACCAATTTCGTTATAATCGGTGGTACTACGTAATCAACTCTAACGAAATCAATTTCTTAATAATCTTGGCTCTACGAAGTAAACTTTGCGAAAACCATAATCTTAATGCCTTTCTGTGTTAGAAGCTCGGTTATTTATATTGCTTCAAGTGGCTTGTTCTCCCCCTTGAAATTGTCTTAATTTCTTCTAAAATTTTGTTCCCATAACGTCTGGTTGTCAGTGATTTGTGTAAAAGCTATTATTTTATGACATCTGGTATTTGTATCGCTTTGTTTCTTGCATTTCAAATTGCCATTTATTAACTTAAAATCCATTCTGGTTGACACTTTTAAAATCGTAGTTTCCGGGCGCATTGTATTTGTAAACGCTGGTATTATTGTGTAAACTTTTGGCTCAGCAGGTAGCGGCACATGTGCGTCGTCCTTATTGTAATATTTAAAAGTTTCTGCACTTGTTCGTGTTTATTATATGATACTGATATTAATTTATACGATTTTAAATAATTTTATATGCAGACTGGGTAGGATAGCTTCACTCGCCCCGTAGATATTTATTGCGTAGAACGTTTGCCAATGGTTAGCAATAAATATCTAACCTCGCTTTTGTTGTTTGGTTTGTTGGTGCACTAGCATGCACGCGAACAAGTAGACCTGGTTTTGGTTTGTCTCTTTCCCCTGTTTGTTGCCGGCGTTACTGGTGGTCATTTGTCTGAGAGGTAGGTCAAACAATGTGGTCTCATTCGATTGACCTTCTGTCGTTTCCCGACGTGGCGTACTGGTAATCGTTCCTTGGGTTTTGTCTAATGTGTTGGTTTTCGACAACCATGTTGTGTGGTCTTCTTGGGTGTTGGTTTGTCAGATCTGGGCCATATTGATGGGTATTTGGTTGTGGCTGTGGTGGTGTACTCTCTGTGGATATTGCGTTAATCGTCCGGTATTCTGGTCTGGGTCTTTTATTCGGTATCATGTCTGTTTTTGCAACATTTTTGATTAAAATGCTCTCTTGTTGCCGGAGGAATTGAGCGGCAGTTGTTACACTCTTATTTTCCTTCAACATCCATAGAGCCTGAACATGGGATGAAAAATGTCTCATTACTTCTGCAACTAACACATCATCGGACAGGGGTGTGGTTAGTTGTCGAGCCATTCCAATATAATATGCAAAGTGTTCTTCCATCGTAAATCGTCCATTTGCAGCCCATTTCTTAGTGCTAATCATATGGCGTACTTTGTTTTGTTCTACATCGGACCAAAAACTTTCTATGAAGTCGGATTTAAAGTCGTTGTATGTCTCCCAGCCAATTTGATAGATTGAGGCCCATTCTTCAGCTTTTCCCACAAGAGCTTCATTCACGACCTCCAAACGTCGCTGGTTGGGCACCCCAGTTTTCTTCATATAGGTTTCGAGTTCTTCGAGAAATTTCATTGGATATTTGGTCTTATCGGCTCGGAATTTGGGTACGATTGGTGATGGAGTAACATAAATGTGTCGAGAATTTTGCTCTCTGTCATTGGTGATGTTGGGATGTTCATTGGTTCTTGTGGCCAGCATCTTCTTCAATGCTACAAGGTTACGTACATTGCTTTCAAGATAGTTTTTGTGCATAGCCACCAAACTCTTCTTTATTTGGATATTGCAAGTTCTTTGTTCGTGTACCAATTCTTTGATTACTTTGGTCAGTTCTAGTATGCTTCTTTGTATGTCGGCTTGTATAGAAGTGCCCTGGACCCTTGATTTAACCCTTGTAGTTTCCCTGGTGGCTGTAGGTGCTTCGTTCGGTTGGATGTTGTCTGTCAGATGGTGGGACATCTCCATATCTCCTTCTTCGGAAGTGGACTCCAATGGCCTTTGAGAAGTCAGGTTGGCGAGTTGGAACTCCCCCTGGTCGTGGTATTGGAGTTGGTATGGTCCTTCGGTTTCATCGGAGTACATTGGGTCGTCCTTGCTATCACTGGTTGTGGCTGTTGCCAAGGCAGCTGCAGCTATATTAGGAAGAAAATATATAAGTAAAATGTATGACACCTGTTTAATTTACCCTTTTTACTTCACTCCTTCTATACCAATTTAAGAACTCTAAATCCTGGTCACGGCACCAGTGTGACTCAGCTACCCCACCCCAGTTATTCTTACATAAAAAGCGGTTGTTAAACTACTTGTTACCCTTAATTTATGGCCTCATGATTCGTCTAGTAATCCAAGTTGTATTGTTGTGGTCCCACATTCTTATTTAGAGTTTGGTATAGAAATTGTGAAATAAAAGAGTTAAATTCAACCAATTATTTATTCATTACCTATATTTATAATTCTACCTTTATATATTTTTATTATGAAATTTGAACCTATACAGGAGGAGCTTATTTTGATATCACTTCCTTCCTCAAAACCATACAATAAAAATCGTTTCTGACTAAACTCATTTTGAGTTATACCTAATTTATCTTTGATTACTTTTTGTCGGGAATATCTTTAGATACACTTCGTTTTACCTTTTTATTAAATGACTTATGTATTTTCTCATTACCTTTTTGTTATTTATATAGTTAAGTAGATACCTAAATATTTTTGTTATATTATTCAACTTAATACCTTATAATAGCGAAAATGGGCTAAATCAAGTGGCCTATTCCGGTCAGAGGACGCGAGAATGCATGGGGTCCTTAGCGGACTCTTACATGCACTTTCAAGGGGCTCCATATCGTTACCACGTTGGGTTAACTGGAGTATAGGTGTAAGACTCTGTCGAACACATGCCACAAAATTCTCCCACAACACCATTATCACGGTAGTGTGTATGTGTGTGTTCTGAGAGTGGAATTGCATGCAAAGTACCAATTTAAATAATATAACTTTTGTTTTTAATTACTGCTTAGGTAAAGTGTGTGTACCTCATACTCGCTTTCTAAAAAGTATTATTGTATTTCATTTATGACTGTCGGTCAACTCTTAACAAATGAAAGCGTCCCTCCGTTTTAACATCTGTTGAACCTTCCGACAGTGTCGCAAATTGAATTGAATAGACGTGAATAGAAACGGTCATTATCACAATAATTTAGAGGAAGCAAGTGGTTTCTTTGTAAAGAACCCTGTTTACAATACCTAACTGAATAATAAAGAAATAAAATTTAAAATAGATGAATTTGAAAGCAAAATTACTGAAATAAAGAATAAAATAAAATGAATGTTATTTATATTCATTTCATCCCTGGCTTTTGGAACGATATTTTACCAAGTGTCTCGAGGTCCATAGTCACCTGTGCGGCGGGTTGGTTAACCTTACCACCGGTGGTCCTAGTCAGGGGTCCGGCGGCGTCTCGGGGGATGGTCACCTTCCTGGCGTCCAGGTAGAGGTTCCGGGACATCGGGTGGTCGGCGTTGGCGGCGTCTACTCTCATCTGGGATGGTCCGTAGTCCAACAGGTGTTGAGCGTCGTGGTCGGTGGGAGGTCTCGTCGGGGTTGTCGTCCGTGATACGTGGCAGGTGTTGATCGTCGTGGCTCTCATCAGGTGTCGTCCCTGGTCCTTGGTCCGCGTCAGGTGTGGGTCGTCGTGGTCCGTGGAGGTCCTCGTCAGGGGTCGCAGGTCGTGGTCCGTGGGGGTCCTCGTCCGGGGTCGCAGGCCGTGGTCCTGGTTCCGCATCAGGTGTAGGGCGTCGTGGTTGGAAGGGGTCCTCGTCAGGTGCAGGGCATCGTGGTTGGCGGGCGTCCTCGTCTCGTGTCGGCCGTCGTGGTCGGTGGAGCTCCTCGTCGGGGGTCGTGTTCTGGGGTCCATGGTCCTCGTCAGGTGTAGTGGATCGTATCTCGTAGTTGGCAGCGGCTCGGTCCTCAGTATAGCAGGCAAGGGTTGAATCACCTGGTCAACGGGGTCGTCGTGTCGCTGTTCTTGCTACGGCGGATTATTGCGTGATAAGTTCGCTATCTCGCAGTATTATGCAGTGGATGTAGATTAAACCAATTTCGTTATAATCGGTGGTACTACGTAATCAACTCTAACGAAATCAATTTCTTCATAATCTTGGCTCTACGAAGTAAACTTTGCGAAAACCATAATCTTAATGCCTTTCTGTGTTAGAAGCTCGGTTATTTATATTGCTTCAAGTGGCTTGTTCTCCCCCTTGAAATTGTCTTAATTTCTTCTAAAATTTTGTTCCCATAACGTCTGGTTGTCAGTGATTTGTGTAAAAGCTATTATTTTGGTTTTTAGTTT